>OU342741.1:496193845-496584250 GCA_910589775.1 Avena eriantha | reverse complement strand
GGATCAACAGATGTCATTGCATGTGTGTTGCTGTCACAAACCACAATTTGGATCCACCAGTGTTCATTGCATGTGTGTTCTTTCCACAACCACATATGTATCCACTAGAGTAATTGCGTGTGTGTTCTTTTCACAAACCACATATGGATCAAGCAGAGTCATTACATGTGTGTTCTTTTCACAAACCACACATTGATCAACCAGAGTCATTGCATGTGTGTTCTTTACGTGAACCACATATGGATCAACGAGAGTCATTGCATGTGTGTTCTTTCCACAAACCACACATGGATCCACCAGAGTAATTGCATGTGTGTTCATGTCATAAACCACATATGGATCCACCAATTTTATTGCATGTGTGTTCTTTCCATGAACCACACATGGATCCACCAATGTCATTGCATTGTGTTCTTTCCACAATCTACATGGATCAACCAATGTCATACATGTGTGTTCATTCCATGAACCACATGGATCAACCAGAGTTATTGCATGTGTGTTCTTTCCACAAACCACACATGGATCCACCAGAGTAATTGCATGTGTGTTCATGTCAGGAACCACACATGGATCCACCAATGTCATTGCATGTGTGTTCTTTCCATGAACCAAATATGGATCCACCAATGTCATTGCATGTTTGTTCTTTCCACAAACCACATATGGATCCACCAGAGTCATTGCATGTGTGTTCTTTTCCACAAACCACATATGGATCCACTAGAGTCATTGCATGTGTGTGCTTTCCACAAACCACATATGGATCAACAAATGTCATTGCATGTGTGTTCTTTCAACAAACCCCATATGGATCCACCAATGTCTTTGCATGTGTGTTAATGTCACAAACCACACATGGATCCACCAATGTCATTGCATGTGTGTTCTTTCCATGAAGCACATATGGATCCACCAATGTCATTGCATGTGTGTTATTTCCACAAACCACATATGGAGCCACCAGAGTCATTGCATATGTGTTCTTTCCACAAACCAAATATGGATCCCCCAATGTCATTGCATGTGCGTTCTTTCCACAAACCACACATGGATCCCCAAGAGTCATTGCATGTGTGTTCTTTTCACAAACCACATATGGATCCACCAGAGTCATTGCATGTGTGTTCTTTTCACAAGCCACATATGGATCCACTAGAGTCATTGCATGTGTGGTCTTTTCACAAACCATACATGGATCAACCAATGTCATTGCACGTGTGTTCTTTTCCACAATCCACATATGGATCCACCAGAGTAATTGCATGTGTGTTCTTTTCACAAACCACATATGCATCCACCAAAGTCATTGCATGTGTGTTCTTTTCCACAAACCACATATTTGTCCACTAGAGTTCCTTGCATGTTTGTTCTTTTCCAGAAACCACATGGATCAACCAATGGCATTGCATGTGTGTTATTGTCACAAACCACATATGGATCAACAGATGTCATTGCATGTGTGTTCCTGTCTCAAACCACATATGGATCCACCAGTGTTCATTGCATGTGTGTTCTTTCCACAAACCACATATGGATCCACTAGAGTTCATTGCATGTTTGTTCTTTTCCACAAACCGCATGGATGAACCAATGGCATTGCATGTGTGTTATTGTCAAAAATCACATATGGATTAACCAATGTCATTGCATGTGTGTTCCTGTCACAAACCACATATGGATCCACCAGTGTTCATTGCATGTGTGTTCTTTCCACAAACCACATATGTATCCACTAGAGTAATTGCATGTGTGTTCTTTTCACAAACCACATATGGATCAACGAGAGTCATTGCATGTGTGTTCTTTCCACAAACTACATATGAATCCACCAGAGTCATTCCATGTGTGTTATTTTCCACAAACCACATGGATCAACCAATGGCATTGCATGTGTGTTCTTTCCACAAACCACATCTGGATCCACCAATGGCATTTCATGTGTGTTCTTTCCACAACCCACATATGGATCAACCAATGTCATTGCATGTCTATTCTTTTCACAACCACACATGGATCAATGAGAGTCATTGCATGTGTGTTCATTCCATAAACCACATATGGATCGACCAGAGTCATTGCATGTCTGTTCTTTCCACAAACCACAAATGGATCCACTAGAGTAATTGCATGTGTGTTCATGTCACAAACCACACCCACCAATGTCATTGCATGTGTATTCTTTCCACAAACCCCACATGGATGCACCAATGTCATTGCATGTGTGTTCTTTCCACAAACCACATGGATCAACCAATGTCATTACATCTGTGTTCTTTACATGAACCACATGGATCAACAAGAGTCATTACATGTGTGTTCTTTCCACAAACCACACATGGATCCACTAGAGTAATTGCATGTGTGTTCATGTTAGGAACCACACATGGATCCACCAATGTCATTGCATGTGTGTTCTTTCCATGAACCACATATGGATCCACCAATGTCATTGCATGTTTGTTCTTTCCACAAACCATATATGGATCCACCAGAGTCATTGCATGTGTGTTCTTTTCCACAAACCACATATGGATCCACTAGAGTCATTGCATGTGTGTTCTTTCCACAAACCACATATGGATCAACAAATGTCATTGCATGTGTGTTCTTTCAACAAACCCCATATGGATCCACCAATGTCTTTGCATGTGTGTTAATGTCACAAACCACACATGGATCCACCAATGTCATTGCATGTGTGTTCTTTCCATGAAGCACATATGGATCCACCAATGTCATTGCATGTGTGTTATTTCCACAAACCACATATGGAGCCACCGGAGTCATTGCATATGTGTTCTTTCCACAAACAAAATTTGGATCCACCAATGTCATTGCATGTGCGTTCTTTCCACAAACCACACATGGATCCCCCAGAGTCATTGCATGTGTGTTCTTTTCACAAACCACATATGGATCCACCAGAGTCATTGCATGTGTGTTCTTTTCACAAGCCACATATGGATCCACTAGAGTCATTGCATGTGTGGTCTTTTCACAAACCATACATGGATCAACCAATGTCATTGCACGTGTGTTCTTTTCCACAATCCTCATATGGATCTACCAGAGTAATTGCATGTGTGTTCTTTTCACAAACCACATATGCATCCACCAAAGTCATTGCATGTGTGTTCTTTTCCACAAACCACATATTTGTCCACTAGAGTTCCTTGCATGTTTGTTCTTTTCCACAAACCACATGGATCAACCAATGGCATTGCATGTGTGTTATTGTCACAAACCACATATGGATCAACAGATGTCATTGCATGTGTGTTCCTATCACAAACCACATATGGATCCACTAGTGTTCATTGCATGTGTGTTCTTTCCACAAGCCACATATGTATCCACTAGAGTAATTGCATGTATGTTCTTTTCACAAACCACATATGGATCAACCAGAGTCATTGCATGTGTGTTCTTTCCACAAACCACACATGGATCCACCAGAGTAATTGCATGTGTGTTCATGTCACAAACCACATATGGATCCACCAATTTTATTGCATGTGTGTTCTTTCCATGAACCACACATGGATCCACCAATGTCATTGCATGTGTGTTCTTTCCACAATCCACATGGATCAACCAATGTCATTACATGTGTGTTCATTCCATGAACCACATGGATCAACCAGAGTAATTGCATGTGTGTTCTTTCCACAAACCACACATGGATCCACCAGAGTAATTGCATGTGTGTTCATGTCAGGAACCACACATGGATCCACCAATGTCATTGCATGTGTGTTCTTTCCATGAACCACATATGGATCCACCAATGTCATTGCATGTGTGTTCTTTCCACAAACCACATATGGATCCACCGGTCATTGCATGTGTGTTCTTTTCCACAAACCAGATATGGATCCATTAGATTCATTGCCTGTGTGTTCTTTCCACAAACCACATATGGATCAACAAATGTCATTGCATGTGTGTTCTTTCCACAAACCACATATGGATCCACCAATGTCATTGCATGTGTGTTCTTTTGACAAATAACATGGATCAATGAATGGCATTGCATGTGTGTAATTGTCATAAACCACACATGGATCAACCAATGTCATAGCATGTGTGTTCATGTCACAAACCACACATGGATCCACCAATGTCATTGCATGTGTGTTCTTTCCATGAACCACATATGGATCAACCAGAGTCATTGCATGTGTGTTCTTTCCACAAACCACACATGGATCAACCAATGGCATTGCATGTGTGTTATTGTCATAAACCACACATCGATCAACCAATGTCATTGCATGTGTATTCTTTCCACAAAGCAAATATGGATCCACCGATGTCATTGCACGTGTGTTATTTTGACAAGCCACATATGGATACACTAGAGTCATTGCATGTGTGTTCTTTTCACAAACCACACATGGATCCACTAGAGTCATTGCATGTGTGTTGTTTACACAAACCACACATGGATCCACCAGAGTAGTTGCATGTGTGTTCTTTTCACAAACCACATATGGATCAATCAGAGTCATTGCATGTGTGTTCTTTCCACAAACCACACATGGATCCACCAGAGTAACTACATGTGTGTTCATGTCACAAACCACACATGGATCCACCAATGTCATTGCATGTGTGTTCTTTTCCACAAACCACATATGTATCCACCAATGTCATTGCATGTGTATTCTTTCCACAAACCACATATGGATCCACCAGAGTCATTGCATGTGTGTTCTTTTCCACAAACCACATATGGATCCACTAGAGTTCATTGCATGTTTCTTCTTTTCCACAAACCACATATGGATCAACAAATTTCATTGCATGTGTGTTATTGTCACAAACCACAGATGGATCAACCAATGTCATAGCATGTGTGTTCCTGTCACAAACCACACATGGATCCACCAGTGTTCATTGCATGTGTGTTCTTTCCACAAACCACATATGTATCCACTAGAGTAATTGCATGTGTGTTGTTTTCACAAACCACATATGGATCCACCAGAGTCATTGCATGTGTGTTCTTTCCACAAACCAAATATGGATCCACCAATGTCATTGCATGTGTGTTCTTTCCAGGAACCACATATGGATCCACTAGAGTCATTGCATGTGTGTTCTTTTCACAAACCACATATGGATCAACCAATGTCATTGCATGTGAGTTCTTTTCACAACCCACATATGGATCAACCAATGTCATTGCATGTGTGTTCTTTCCACAAACCACATATGTACCCACTAGAGAGATTGCCTGTGTGTTCTTTTCACAAACCACATATGGATCCACTAGAGTCATTGCATGTGTGTTGTTTTCACAAACCATATATGGATCAACCAATGTTATTGCATGTGTGTTCTTTTCCACAAACCACATATGGATCCACCAGAGTAATTGCATGTGTGTTCTTTTCACAAACCACATATGGATCAACAAATGTCATTGCATGTGTGTTCTTTCCACAAACCAAATATGGATCCACCAATGTCATTGCATGTGTGTTCTTTTCACAAACCACATATGGATCCACTAGAGTCATTGCATGTGTGTTCTTTTCACAAACCACACATGGATCAACCAGAGTCATTGCATGTGTGTTCTTTCTGCAAACCGCATATGGATCAACCAGAGTCATTGCATGTGTGTTCTTTCCACAAACCACACATGGATCCACCAGAGTAATTGCATGTGTGTTCATGTCACAAACCACACATGAGTCAACAAATGTCATTGCATGTGTGTTCTTTCCACAAACCACATATGGATCAACAAATGTCATTGCATGTGTGTTCTTTCCATGAACCAAATATGGATCGACCAGAGTCATTGCATGTGTGTTCTTTTCACAAACCACATATAGATACACTAGAGCCATTGCATGCCTGTTCATGTCACAAACCACACATGGATCCACCAATGTCATTGCATGTGTGTTCTTTCCATGAACCACATATGGATCCACCAGAGTCATTGCATGTGTGTTATTTTCAAATATGGATCAACCAATGGCATTGCATGTGTGTTATTGTCATAAAACACAAATGGATCAACCAATGTCATTGCATGTGTGTTCGTGTCACAAACCACACATGGATCCACCAATGTCGTTGCATGTGTGTTCTTTCCATGAACCACATATTGATCCACCAATGTCATTGCATGTGTGTTCTTTCCATGAAGCACATATGGATCCACCAATGTCATTGCATGTGTGTTCTTTCCACAAACCACATATGGATCCACCAATGTCATTGCATGTGTGTTCTTTCCATGAACCACATATGGATCCACCAATGTCATTGCATGTGTGTTCTTTCCACAAACCACATATGGATCCACCGGTCATTGCATGTGTGTTCTTTTCCACAAACCACATATGGATCCACCAGATTCATTACATGTGTGTTCTTTTCACAAACCATATATGGATCAACAAATGGAATTGCATGTGTGTTATTTTCACAACCCACATATGGATCAACCAATGTCATTGCATGTGTGTTCTTTCCACAAACCACATATGTAGCCACTAGAGAGATTGCATGTGTGTTCTTTTCCACAAACCACGTATGGATCCACTAGAGTTATTGCATGTGTGTTCTTTCCGCAAACTACACAAGTATCCACTAGAGTCATTGCATGTGTGTTCTTTCCACAAAACACACAAGGATCAACAAATGTCATTGCATGTGTGTTCTTTCCACAAACCACATATGGATCAACAAATGTCATTCCATGGGTGTTCTTTCAATGAACCAAATATGGATCCACCAAAGTCATTGCATGTGTGTTCTTTTCAGAAAACGCATATGTATCCACTATTAATTGCATGCGTGTTTATGTCACAAACCACACATGGATCCACCAATGTCATCGCATGTGTTTTATTTCCAGGAACCACATATTAGTGTAAGACTTTATAACCTGTCCAGCAAGGTCCTTTCCTTGTAACCCTAGGTTCTGACGCCTTTATAAGTCGGAACTGTGGGAGCCTTTAGGGCACAATCTCATAGACAAGTTCATAGAACAAGTTGCACCTCGCACAACAAACTGATCTCTATAACTCGGCGTAGTGTCATTATAGTGATTTATAGAAGGAGTAGGGTTCTGCCACTATTGTGGGACTCGAACCTGGGCAAGCCGTGTTACCTCATACCTATAAACTCACCGCCTCCCCCACCTCTCTAAACACGCTATATGAGGACCCCTCCATGGTGTACTCGTTTGCAATACCACGACAGTTGGCACCCACCGTGGGGCAAGAGGCGCTTCGAGCTCTATACCGTGGGAATTAGGCGTGTTCTCTTCTACAGCAACATTCCGATCATCCCCTAGACGAGTTCTGGATCCCAGCAAAGTTGAACCCCACATGCTATTCCATTGTTCCAATCAGGGACATCCATCACTTCATCGGCGAAACTGGATCGGGAGCAAGCTACCAGGAAGTCGGAAACGCATCAAGGCCTGCATGGACCGCCTACAGGTAGGACACGTTCGCAGAAGGATCGGGCTCGAATCTCTCTTTGGAGTTTTCCGGCCTAGATCAGGAAAATCCAAGGCCCACCCAAACCGCCCCTGTGTAGGATATAATGGTGGAAGAACCCCATAGATCCGCTTGGCTTCCCAAAGTGTTAGAGAAGCAGAGGTCGCACTTTGTTGGTGTCATCACCATTTCAATCTGGCTCGCTGTGTTCAAAGGTCAAAGGAATCCCCACGTGAGTACCTCGCTAGATGGATGAGGGTGAGGGAAACCTTGGCAGGAGACCGCACCGATGAGCTAGTGCACCACTTCGTCGAAGGGCTCATGCCCGACACCCTTCTCTAGCATACGCTGAGGAGGCGTTAGGCCGCCGAATTGCTTTCTCTCAACAAGATGATCGCAACTATTAATAGTTTCGCTGACGCTGATGAGGAAGCCGCAGCCGACATCGCCGCCATAGCCAAAAAGACCAAACCCATCGGCCACGCAGCCTCCTCCTCCAACTCTACTGTCAAAAACACTGATGCTAACTCTGAGTCATTGCTTGACGCACTTTACATCGACATCAACATGGATGGTGGTGGTTCGGAGGCCAACTCGGAGGAATACGATGCTGCCATGAGGGAGATCAAGAAGGAGTTCAAGAAGGAGGAGCACACCGAGAGAGCCGTCACTTCCCGCTAGGTACTAGTGACCATCGGTACCGTTATGGAAGAAGATCAACAGAACCAGGGAGCCAGAAAATCTCTGCCAGTAGAAGCCGATACTGGAGCGGAGGTGGCCAATTGTAAAAACACTGTTGATCCTTCAGGTTCAACAAAAGCCATGACCCCTCCGGATATTCCCCCGCAGCAGCCGCAGGAACTCACCATCGGACCTAGTGCTGCAAACCAAACAAACTTACCACCTCCACCATCCATGTCAGTAGCCGGAAACCCCTTGGTCGCTCCAGCCGACAAGGTAATTTATGGCGAGCTCCTTGTTGAACCAATGACGGTTTCCCATATACGGAATGTTACGCAGCTTGATGAGAAGCACCAGGAAATCCTCATGGAGACCAAGTGCATCGTAGAACAGGGCACACAGCTGGACAAGGATATGGCAAATGCACAACAATCGATCAAGGCAGCACGAGCAATGGAGGGTGCGTACAAGCAGCTGCTCTTGAAGAAGAAGGAAAATAAAGCTCCAACTCACGTTCTCGGTGATCCCGGCGTTCGATGCAACCTAGGGTGGACTCCGTCCAAACTGGCAAACCCCCTACATCGAACAGGTTGGGAAGCAAGTCATGCCAACCCCCGCCCTTAATATGGTCGTCACAAAGAACTTACTGGAGCAAGATAGATCACTGAAGCGGTGGATCAGGTCTATGGCCATGTCGCCAAGGCTTGCAAGCAACAAGAAAAGGCCACCTCGTAGAGTCTTGAGTCCAACCCAGAGTTTTGCCAATCCAGCATGAACAGCCGCCACAAGACAAGATCCCCTCACGATGAAGGACCCACACAGGTTCCACGGAACAAAGATGGAGGTACGCGCGCAACAGGATAGATGTTATTCTAATATCCTCCGGCAACAGAGACAAGGCTCACCCCCATCACTCACCACCACCCCCGTAGTACCGACATCATGACGACCCACAGTCATGCCAACGTATGAGCATGCCACCTCCTAGACACCCTTAGGGTGACATCGTTATATTCAACCAAGGAGAGAAGCATCAGCATGACGGAGAGCACATCGGCAATGACAGACACATGAGAAAATCATACAAGGAAACCCCACATCCAACAAGAAACCATGACAGGCATGATGATTCGCATGGAGGGACCAGCAAGAAGGCTAACCCACCGCCGCCACCGCCACCATTGCTACCCAGCACCCACCATGGCGGAGGATCGTGCAGGTCCCACAACTCGTGCTACAACTCTCCTCCCCATGGCAGAGATTAGCACGAGCAACAACCGGAGCTGTACGATGCATGTGCATGCCTTGATTGGATCCAAGAAGCCTCTAGGAAGAGCCATACCTAGGACCGCATTGTTTTGGTCCGGTTATCCGAGCCACAACTTACCATAGGGGCCTCCGGATTGACAAGACCATCAAGCCCTATGACGACACTACCATACCAGCCACATGGTTGCAGGATTACCGCGAAGCGATACAAATCGCAGGGGAAACCCCAATGTTGCTGTCAAGTACCTCCCACTAATGCTCTCTAGCACCACCCGACAATGGATCAATGACTTGCCAGAGAAATCAATTTGTAATTGGTTGTACATGCATGAAGCATTCACCAAGAACTTTGAGTGTAGTCCCTGCACCATCAATGACCTACAGCGGTGTGTACAAGAGAAGGGTGAGTTGTCCAGGAACTACCTGTCTCGTTGGCTCGACATCAAGAATTCGTGCATGGGAGTACATGATCAAATTGTTATGGCTTCCTTCATCGACGGTCTGGAAAGTGGGTCTCTACGCTGGCATACACTAAAGCACACTCAGGAAAAGGGCAAGCTCAACCTCAACGCAATGATTGTCAAGGCTAGCGAATTTACCGCTGCCGATGATGATGCTCGCGGGTCCTTACCTAAAGTGGCTATCCCTAACCAGGCCAAGAAGAACAACAATAACAAGCGGAAGAATCCGCCAAAAGACAAGCAAGCAGCCGACATGGTCGCCATGGCTTTCGCTAGCAGGGGCGAAGACGGACAACATGGTCATGGCAGTGAGTCTGGTCGTGGATAGTAGTAGAGTGACTCTACACCCGCAGCGCCCTGCGTTCCCCAGACATACAAGGAGTATTGTGATATGTCATGTTTCATCCACCTTGACGCAAATGGTAAATCCACTCATACCAACCGCTAGTGCATGTTTGTCAACGACCTCAAGGAAGAGCCTAAGTCCGGCTACAGGCGAAGTCGGAAGAGTAGATCCCGTGGAAAGGGTAAGGGGAAGAAGAAGGAGGAAGAGTCCAAGGATTCGGATGATATGGATGAAGACGTTGATGGCCCAAGATATCTCGAGCTCATTGGGGAACCCCAAGAGGAAGGTATGATGAGCACAGTAGCAAGTTTCCCTCAGTTATGAAACCAAGGTTATCGAACCAGTAGGAGCAATGAAACACCTCCAAGGTGTTGTTGCCAACTTGGAATCCTGCACAACACAACCATAGAACTTTGCCCCCAACTTACAGTGAGGTTGTCAATCTCACCGGTTTTGCTGAAAACAAAGGATTAAACGTATTGTGTGGCAGAAAGTAAAAGCTTGCAGAAAGTAAACAGAAAGCAATAAAAGTTGTAGATTGATGGTAAAAGAAAGGACCGGGGTCCATAGTTCACTAGGGGTGGCTCTCGTTAAGATAGATGACATGTTGGGTGAACAAATTACAGCGGGGCAATTGACAAACATCGAGAAAGCATACATGCATATACTAATCATCTTGACTCCTATGAGATTTGATTGGGCATTACAACATTATACATAGACCATAATCCAACTGCATCTATGACTAATAATCCACCTTCAGGTTATCATCCGAACCCCCTCCAGTATTAAGTTGCAAGCAACATATAATTGCATTACGCATTGCTGTTTTCTCCCTAGTAGCAACAGCACATCTAGTACCTCGAGATTTCTGTCACTTCCCCAGATTACTTGAGGCATGAACCCACTATCGAGCATAAATACTCTCTCTTGGAGTTGCTAGCATCTACTCGGCCAAGATATCTACTAACAACGGAGAGCATGCAAGATCACAAATAACAAAGACATGATAGAATCAATAATCAATTTGAAATAGCATCTCAATATCCATCGGATCCCCACAAACACAACATGTAGGATTACAAATAGATGATCTTGATCATGAACGAAGCTCACAAGATCTAGATATGGTAGCACAAAGGGGAAGAACCAACCATCTAGCTACTACATGGACCCATAGTCCAAGGATGAACTACTCACACATCATACCAGAGGCTTGCATGGTGATGAAGAAGGCCTCCAGGGTGAATTCTCCCCTCCGGCAGGGTGCCAGGAAGAGCTTCAGATCCCTCCTGGTCTAGGGATGGAGATGACGGCGGCTACAGACTCTTTCGTGGAATTTTGATCGGGTACCTAGGGTTTTTGTATCAGAGGCATCTTATAGGAGAAAGGGGAGGCCGAGGGGGTGCCCTAGGCAGCCACATCACCCCCCTGGCGCGGGTCAGGCCTAGCCACGCGGCTAGGTGGTGTGGCGGCCCTCTCGCCCCTCTCCGTCTCGTATTCTAGCTCTGTGTCCCCCTCGGTGAAAAACTGACTTTGGGTTTTGTCTCGTCCAATTCCGAGAATATTCATTTTCTGACTTTCCTAGAACCAAAAACAACAGAAAACAGGCAACTGGCACGGTGGCATCTTGTTAATAGGTTAGTCCAAGAAAGTGTATAAAAATACTCCAAAGTGTGGGCAAAACATAAGAAAGTAGATAAAAACCAGCATGGAACATCAAAAATTATAGATATGTTTGCAATGTATCAACATCCCCAAGCTTAACTCCTGCTCGTCCTCGAGTAGGTAAGTGATAAAAAGAAAGAATAATTTTTGAGGTGACATGCACCATCATAAACTTGATCAAAGTATTTGTAAAACATTGATAGTTGGGATCATAGTACTTCAACATAGCATGAAAGACAAAGTTCTAACAATCAGACATAGCAACTATGTTGCAACATGAAAAGGCACAAACAAAAGATTCATGCATAACAATGCTTTGCAAGACGTTTGTTTGTTTCACATAAAGAAAACATAGCATAGTGGCATTCAGCTTGTCCCTCATAGAGTAGCAAACATAAATGCATAAGACACCTTCAATGTTTATAAAGGTGACTAGATACAAATAGTTTAAGAACAAGCAATATCAAAATTATGCATCAATCAACAAGTCTTCAGACAATGCACATAGAACTAAGAATGGCCACTATGCTCTCTCAATAGGTGCATAAAGATACAAGGTGGAGACTCAACATAAAAGTAAAAGAAAGGCCTTCATAGAAGGAAGTAGGGATTCAAGTTTCATAAAGAGCTTCCAAAAATTATGGTACTTATTAGCTTTCAGCTCTCATTGCGCCTATCATAAGCATCTTGAAGTGATTAAGGTTAAAGCGAACAAACTACGGAGTACATGCTTGACAAACTATAAGTTGGAAATCTCATGTCCCTTGAATACGAGGGCCGCTCCTCATGCTACTCAAGTTTAGTTACCGGTAAGTTCTTGTCATAGTAAGTACATGTGTATCATAGAGGACCGCCAACAGGGTACCCCTTGCCCGATGATACGGAAGAATCCCCATATCAAAATGAAAAGGCAAGCAGACAATGAGCATCTCAGCAATCTTCGTATTTACCATGGGAAAATGGTGCTTTTTTCTCTCTCCTCTTTTCTCATATCTCTCTTATTTTTCTCTTTTTTTCCTCAATATCTGACTCTTTTTTATAAGAAGAATGCTTCATAGATAGCTCATTATGGTTATGCTCCAGGTTTCCACCATGACAGCATGGATTAGACCGGCGGCCTAGGCGTTTCTCTAACACACATACATAACTCCACGGACTTACAAGCTCCCTTTCATTTCACACCGATGACATCCATAGACAAAAGAGCATGATATCAACTAGGTACAAAGTACAAGTGCAATGTTGAGCGTTCCCCATGACATCATGGTTCTGCTAATCCCCAACATATAAGTGCAAGCATATACAACATAGACGACACAATGGTTCAAGTTTATTAAGGGCAAGAAAAGTAAAGTGTGCCATCAAGTTTGTGAGAGCTTTACTCACTACTTTTCTCATAACAAGTTTAATTCGAAAGGTAGATAAAAACATGAATATACTTGGAATAGCAAATGCTAATAGGTAGGTATGGTGGACTCTATGGAATAACTTGGTTTTAGGAGTTGGATGCATGAGTGGAACTCATACTTGGTTATGGAGGCTAACAAAAGACTAGGAGCGACCAACTAAGAGAGCAATAATGGCCATAATCATGCAAAGCAACAAAACATCATTAATTAAAGCATAAAGTGATATTACAAGTTGAACACTAAAGGATCATAAAAGCTATGGTGACTTGGGATAGTCATAACATGGTGTGAGCATGTGCCAAGTCAACCCAAATAAAGCATCAAAGGAGAATACCACAATACTATGCTTTAATATGCTAAAACAACGCATGATTCTTCCAAGGAACATTAAGCAATATAAATTGTTTATAACAAGTCATGCTACATCAAAGATCACTAAGCATAAAGCCAAAAAAATATCAAGCATGGCATGACAAAGCATAGGCCACAGTCAAAAACAAGCTCCTTTTACCACTTAAGCATGAACTTTCCTACTCTTTCCAATCCAAACCAAACTATTTGAAAACCAATGTATGAAAGAGGGGTTCCAACCAATTTATTCAAGGAAACTAAGAAAACCAAGCAAACAAAAAAATGAAGACGCTCCAAGAACAACACAACTATACATGAAACAATAAAATGAAGTGTTTGGAAGAAACCTGGGATTTTTATTGATGAAGAAGGGGATGCATTGGGCATCCCCAAGCTTTGACGCTTGTAGTTCTTGGATATTACTTGGGGTGACATGCGTGGCATCCCCAAGCTTGAGCTTTAGTCCATTCTTCATCTCATTACCTCATTCTCTCCATACACCTGAAATTTTTCCTTCATACAAAACTTCACACAATCTTTATTAGCAACGTTAGTGCACTCAAGATAATAAGTCTTTTGGTTCAGTTTCAACACCAATAAAACTTCCATTAAAACACAAGCTACTGTACCACTTACCTCAAAAATCTCAATTCCCCAAAGAGAACCCAAAAAGGAACCAATAAAAAGCAAATGAAAATAATGGTAGAAATCTGTCAAAACAGACCAGCAGGTAAAAACCAATTTTTTCGAAGACCTTCTATTGCTCAAATCGAAAAGTGTTGAACTAACGAAAGTTAGATAACAACCTGGGGAAGAAGCACAAAATTCACGCCTCAAAACAACATACAAATATTTTACAAGAATTTTTACAGTAAAGCACAAAAATCTGTTTTGGGACAGCAACTTTCCCAAGCATTACCTCTCTCTCATTAGAGGTTACTCTTGGCACAAAAAGCAAATAAAAAGGATAAGGAGAGGTTATTACTAAAGTAATAACTTCCAAGACTCATCTAAAACTTTTGGGTTATCTCCCAATAAGTACTTTTCTTTAACGCCTTTAAGTTAGGCTTGATAGATTGAGAAGATGTTCACATAAGAAACATGAATTGAAATAAAAGAGAGCATCAAGAAGCAAATTCAAAACACATTAAATCTAACCCACTTCATATGCATAGGAATCTTATATGCAAATAAATTGACAAAAAACAAAGTGACAGGCATAGGAAGATAAAACGAGAGTAACTTCAAAACTTTCAGCAATTAGAGAGGTGTTTTAGTACCATGAAAACTTTTACAACCATATTTTCCTCTCTCATAATAATTTTCAGTAACCTCATGAATAAAATCAACAATATAACTATCACATAAATCATGCTTTTCATGATCCTTTGGTAAGCATGGGTGATAATCAAATAATGTAAGGGGTAAAGAGTTACTCTCCTTTGAAGGTAGGAATGGGTAGATCCATTCTTTCTCCTCTTGATCATCACTCTCCTCCTATTTTTCATCCAATGAGCTTCCAGTTTCAGCAATTTCTTCTTCCATAGGCTCCTGCAAGGCATTAGTCTCTTCCGCTGGTGGAGAACATCTATTAAGATATTCAAGAATATAGCCATTTTCTTCCTTGTAATTATCAAAGCAAAATTTAAGTATATCATAAACCTCATATTTATAAAGTGCATCATCAATATTTTCAAGAAAATAAGCTAGTTCGAATACACCCTTCCAAGCAATAAATTCTTCAATTTGTTCCACATCATAAAATTCATAGTTTCCCTTAAAATAAGAAGATATCATAACATCATCATTATACTCACATTGAAAATGGAGGTGATTATACCTCTTACAGCAACAAGATTTATCAAAGCAATAAGTAACATTATAAGTAGAGCACATGTTTCTAGCAATGGTATACAATTTATCAATTTGTTCCCATAAATGTTTCCCTTTTTGTGACAAGCGGTGTTCCTTATAATAATATTTTTGTTCTTCCGTGAACCCACCTTGCCAATAAGATCTAGTTTCAAGGAAACCAACCATTGATAGAAAGCATGATAAAGCAAGACAATAACAAACCAACGAAAAAACAACTATAGTAGGAACTATTTTTCTGTATTTTTGATAAAAAGAAACAAGCAAACAAAGCAGAAATAAACTAAGCAAAACAAATAAAACAAAGTAAAGAGATTGGTTATGAGGGACTCCCCTTATGAAGATGTCCTTGACTCCCCGGCAACGGCGCAAGAAAAGAGCTTGATGGCCCAAGATATCTCAAGCTCGTTGGGGAACCCCAAGAGGAAGGTATGATGAGCACAACAGAAAGTTTCCCTCAGTTGAAACCAAGGTTATCAAACCAGTAGGAGCAAGGAAACACCTCCAAGGTGGTGTTGCCAACTTGAAATCCTACACAACACAACAACAGAACTTTGCCCCCAACTTACAGTGAGGTTGTCAATCTCACCGGTTTTGCTGAAAACAAAGGATTAAATGTATTGTGTGGAAGAAAGTAAAAGCTTGCAGAAAGTAAACAAAAAGCAGTAAACAGTTGTAGATTGATGGTAAAAGAAAGGAACGGGGTCCATAGTTCACTAGTGGTGGCTCTCCTTAAGATAGATGACATGTTGGGTGAACAAATTATAGCGGGGCAATTGACAAACATCGAAAAAGCATACATCCATATACTAATCATCTTGACTCCTATGAGGTTTGATTGGGCATTACAACATTATACATAGACCGTAATCCAACTGCATCTATGACTAATAATCCACCTTCAGGTTATCATCCTAACCCCCTCCAGTATTAAGTTGCAAGCAACAGATAATTGCATTACACATTTCGTTTAAAGTAATCAATACGATTGTTCTATGAACAAAGGATTGTTGTTTTCTCCCTAGTAGCAACAACACATCTAGTACCTTAGATATTTCTGTCACTTCCCCAGATTACTAGAGGCATGAACCCACTATCAAGCATAAATACTCTCTCTTGGAGTTTCTAGCATCTACTCGGCCAAGATATCTACTAACAACGGAGAGCATGCAAGATCACAAATAACAAAGACATGATAGAATCAATAATCAATCTAAAATAGCATCTCAATATCCATCGGATCCCCACAAACACAACATGTAGGATTACAAATAGATGATCTTGATCATGAATGGAGCTCACAAGATCTAGACATGGTAGCACAAAGGAGAAGAACCAACCATATAGCTACTACATGGACCCGTAGTCTAGGGATGAACTATTCACACATCACACCGGAGGCTTGCATGGTGATGAAGAAGGCCTCCAGGGTGAATTCTCCCCTCCGGCAGGGTGCAGGGAAGAGCTTCAGATCCCTCCCGATCTAGGGATGGAGATGACGGCGGCTATAGACTCTTTCGTGGAATTTTGATCAGGTACCTAGGGTTTCTGTATCGGAGGCATCTTATAGGCGAAAGGGGAGACCGAGGGGGTGCCCTAGGCGGCCACACCACCCCCTGGCACGGGCCAGGCCTGGCCACGCGGCCAGGTGGTGTGGCGGCCCTCTGGCCCCTCTCCGTCTCGTATTCTGGCTCCGTGTCCCCCTCGGTGAAAAACTGACTTTGGCTTTTGTCCCATCCAATTCCGAGAATATTCATTTTCTGACTTTCCTTGAACCAAAAATAGCAGAAAATAGGCAACTGGCACTATGGCATCTTGTTAATAGGTTAGTCCAAGAAAGTGTATAAAAATACTCCAAAGTGTGGGCAAAACATAACAAAGTAGATAAAAACTAGGCATGGAACATCAAAAATTATAGATACATTTGCAACGTATTAGACGTGGACCCCAAACCCGCTGACAAGGGCGATGACAAGGGTAAAAATCCCCTTGAGAAGAAGGCTCCAGTCTACCACACATTCCGTGGCACTCCCACCGCCCGGGCCTAGAAAACCTCCCTGAGGATACTGATGGCCACCCTCCCCGTACTCCCCCCAGTACGTCAAGTGGTCAGAAATTCCATGTGCTTGGGACAGAGAGTATCATCCAGAGCTCATCCCAATAAAGAACCAATATGTATTGGTCATCAACCCCCTAATTAATGGCAACGAGTTCACCAAGTGCCTCGTGAACAGTGGAAGCAGCATCAACATTATGTACCTTGATACACTGCACAACATGAACTTGACGGAGACCCAACTAAGATGGAGAAAGACCGTGTTCCATGGCATCGTTCCTGGCCGGGAAGCTTGGCCCCTTGGCTGCATCACCCTTCTGGTCGCCTTTGGTGATGTTAACAATTACAGCCAAGAGCACATGCCCTTTGAAGTGGTGCCCTTAAAGAGTGTGTATCACGTCATATTTGGACGCCTAGGAGATGCCAGCTTCGAAGAAACAGATTTATAAATCCGAACCCGCCTTCAAGGCCGCCATCAAGACCAAGCAGG
Source organism: Avena eriantha (assembly GCA_910589775.1). NCBI lineage: Eukaryota > Viridiplantae > Streptophyta > Magnoliopsida > Poales > Poaceae > Avena > Avena eriantha. The sequence goes on along the minus strand of OU342741.1, from coordinate 496,566,175 downwards.
TGGAACTTGTGGAAGGAGATTCCTCCAAGACCACATCCATTGGCACAGACCTGGATCCCAAATAGGAAAGCGCGCTAGTCGAGTTTCTCCATGAGAATAGGGAGATCTTCGCCTGGCAACCTGCCAACATGAAGGGTGTACCTAGGAAACTTGTTGAGCACAGCTTAAACATTGATCCTAAAGCAAAACCAGTGAAACAACCTCTACGACGCTTTGGTGATGAAAACCGCCGAGCCATAGGCAAGGAGCTAGCTAGGTTACTGTAACATCCCAAAACTTTGATCAAGGTTAATCAAGATCCAAATCACCCAATTTAGGGTTAACAAAAAAAATATTATTAAAACAATTAAGCATGCATATGTGTGTTGCATTAATATGGAGTTGTTTTGAATTTCCTTGTTTGTTGGTTCTAATGGTTGTAAAATGATTCTAAGGTGAATGCCACATCATCTAGATCATTCTAAAGCAAAATCCAAAGAAAAAGAAATCAATTAGAATTAATGAAGGCAAATGGTCATTTTTGCCATTTTAATCCACTAGGTCACTTTAGGTGTTCCTAGAACTCAAAGTCCAATAGAAACATTTATGAATCTTTGCACCCCTTGCTAGTACAAGTAATGGTCTACCAAGGCCCACTTTGAAATCTTACAAAAATATTTAACACTAATTTTAAATGGCATTTGAAAATGGAATCCATTTCATATGCATAGATCACACCTTTTCAAAAACCACTCAAATGAATTCCCCTTGACCTTTCTAAATAGGCATAGAATCTCAAGCTTAAGTGGAGAACACTCAAAAAATTTGAATCCAAAATTCAAAACTTTTCTTCTTGCGGCCATTCTATGGCAGGTACTGAACCAGAACTAGAGTAGCTTCACTGTTTCCATAGTGATCATCGACCAATTTGGTCTCCCACTTAATCCCTTGTCCCCCTAGCATCCACCCCAGCCCAGACCAACTCCCCCTTCACCACTAGCAACAGTGATGTGCCGCCCAAATATGGTCGTCGCCGGCCAAACGCGGGCAACGCGCCAGCGACCGTGCAGCGCCAATCTAGCATGCCCCTAGCTCCGCCAAACCCTACCGCCGCCCATGGTCCCTTCCCCGAGCCTTGCCAGCCCCTAGACCACCGAGGACAGCTCGCGCCCACCGCCTCTGCGTCGTGCCCAGCTCACGCCAGAGCACCATCCCCGACAAGCCCGCACAAGCCGCACCTTGCCTTCAGCTCGCGTGCGCTGCTCCGCCATAACCCCAGCACCTCCCTAGACACGCCCTCTTCCCGCCGCGCGACTAGCAGCCGTCGTGAAACGCGTCGAGCACTGCCTCTGCCGCACAGAGCGCCAGCCTTTCCCGACCGCATGCTACCGCCCCTAGCATCACCATCATGCCGTAGCTAACCGCCAGGAGGCAAGCCACCATCCGCCTACCCTGCCCATGCCTCTAGCGCCCTGTATCATCGTCACCGACGAGCTCATCGTCGCCCTCACGGTCCCCTCATCGACCTATAAAAGGAGCCCTCCCCAGCACCATTTCCTCACACCACTCAACTCCCCTCTCCCTCAGAACCACCTCACCCCATCATCGGAGCCACTCGAGCAGCCGTTCACCGGAATTGCGCCGGGGTTTGCCGCAGCAGAGGAGGAAGAGCCTCGTTGATTCGTCCACCCCAGGAGCTGCCGCGACCTTGCCTGAGTCCACCGTCATCTACTCGTTCGATCGCCCCCATTGCCACACTAGATGGAGCCCTGGTATGCCCCCACTGCACCCCCACCGAGCCGCTAGGGTTCCGTCTCGCCGGCGAACTGTCCATCGTCGACGACGAGCCACAACCGTCGATCGTAGTTCTAATCGTGCAGCCCACATCGCCCCATACAGCTTCGCGTTTGAAGAGCCGCTGACATGCGGGACCCCCATGTCAGTTGTTCTCTGCGCCGCGGAGTATAACTGGGCCGGCCCGTTAGTGTTCCCGCGCTGGCCCTAGAATTCAAAATTAGATTTTTCTATTTAGACTTAATCTAGTTTTTGTCCACTAGTTTGAAAATCAATTTAGAAAGATTTACTTAACCAAATTGAATGATTCCAATTTTGTTGGAAATATAATTTAAATCTCTATCCAAGCCCGTTGGATTTAAATCAATTAGAGTTATAGATCACATATAGCAAAAATAACAAGACAGAGACTTTTCCACATTGAAACATTTTTCAAAATCAACCATAATAGCTTTTGAGTTGATTCCAACTCTCAAAAATCACATTTGACAATACCTATCTGAATATTTAATAATATTTAGGTTTGCATGCAGTGACTTTGGACTAGTACCAAAATAATACTATATAGGCATTTCTAGTCACTTTAAATCATTAAATACTAATCTTAACTTTATAAAATGTGATCCAACATTTAAATCCCATTCCCATGTATTAGAATATGTGGTGATGACATGTGTTCACATGATCCCATATTTTAAATGGAGAATCTTAATTCTTAATTATTTTCAAGGAGTAGAAATTATTTTTCTCAAATAAAATAAATGACACTAGTTCATCAAATCTTGTGATGTTTGTGATGGTACTAGATCATCAAGTATGTGCCTTAGTGTACTAAATAGACTAGTTAAGTATTGTTTGGTGATTGTGTATTCCCGTATGTATTTATAGACGATAGTACCGACCAATTCTACGAGGAGGAGGAGTTCTACCCCGAAGAAGAAGAGGAGAATTTCAACCACTGCACCAATCAAGGCAAGCTAGAACTAAGCAAGTTAACACTTGCCCACTTAACTTGAGCAAAAGCATTAGGAATGCTTTGGTTACACCCTTTCTTGATTTATACCAATCCCAAGTTTTACTTGCAAGCTTTACTTTCTTTTACTTTACCAAAGTTCTTTACTTTGTTTGCAGATAGCATAAAGAGTATAAAACTTGGCCTAGTTAGTTAGACTTAGATGTCATTCTATGGCATGAGATTGAGATTAGCATCCCACCTTAGTGAACACTCTTAACTTAGTAATTAGAGCTAAACCAAAAACTTGATCACTTTAGATGGGAATACTTGGTGAAAATGACTTGTGAAAACCTTGGAATGATGAGTCATTCTATTGAGATGTTTTGACATGTGTTGAGAAACACAAATTGGTTTATGATGATGATGAAAATGTTGAGGCATGAGCCTTAGCCCCTTTATAAAAACTGATGGTTGGGTTCGGATGCGATACCATTCCAATTTTATCGTACAACCACAATACCTGAATTGGGTAAGGCTTAGCCGGAAGTTTATATGCATTAGTATTAGTTCCCTCGCGGGAGAGGTTTGAGTTGAGGCTACCTCTCAATGTTTTCCACCTATGTAGTGCCCAGGATGGCAGATGGCCATGGCTGGGAGGCCAAGCTCATAGGAGAGGTGCTTATACTAGAGTGTGTAAAGGAAAGGTTATGTTTGATTATCTGCATACTAAGTATGATGATTCAGGGTTATCCCTGATAGATGTATCGAGGTGAAAGTGTACCACCTCTGCAGAGTGTCAAACTATTCGAATAGCCATGTCCGCGGTTATGGACAGTTGGAGTGGCCATACTATTTCGTTGTCAGATGTTTTCAAAATAACTTATGAAATGAATTGTGACATGACTGGACCACAACAGAGTTGTGACTATGACAACTAATTCCCCCCCCTTAGGTGATTTCAAACTTTATTTTATCTTTCTTTGTTTCTGAACTCATCTTAGGTTTCAAACTTAACTTTACCAATAAACTTAGAACTTAGAATTTCCTATTAGAATTACCTTACTTGTTAGTGATAGTTTGCGAGTACTTAAAGAGTACTCATGGCTTTTGTCCCTGGATATTCCCGTGGCTAGACTATGAGGAGCACTACCCTGAAGAAGGACAGCAGGACGGCTACGACAACTAGGATCATCTCCCATCGTCAGCATTACCTGTGACACTGAAGATGGAGCTCACCGCTACGCTATTTATTCTGCTACTTGTTTGTACTAAGACTGGATCATGAGATCCTTTATTCGTGTGAAGACCTTATTATGGTTTGTAATGGATGATGTACTATGATATCCAATCTATTATGTCTCGCAAAAATGGTAATCCTGGGATTGTGATGTATGGCGTAACACGCATCTGGGATTAAAAATCCGGGTGTTGACAAGTTGGTATCAGAGCCATCCTGACCATAGGAGACCCTAGTTAGAATGGACGTCCGAACAAAAACTTAGTTTCAAAAACAAAGAAGTGAGTATTTATGAAAACCTATTTCCTCTCTTACCCTTGGGATTCTTTCTCTCAAAAAAATACATGTTCCTCAAAAATTCTTACATTACTACATAAAATCTTGACACACTTGATCACTTCACTAACTTACTCATCCTAAATTCTTATAGATGGAAGTTTAGTACTGCAAGTTCTACCAGTTGGGCAACAGAGGCCAACTGATCTTCGAGAGGGATCTTGATGCACTGTCTGAGTACCTTGAGCGTCCGCATCAGGAATTCTTCGGAGCTCAACTCAATGGTCCCCCAGGAGGAGATTTGCAATGGCTAGTAGTTGCTGATCTTCGAGGCAAGATGGAGGCACCACTCTCCGAAAAGATTCAATTCATCGTAAGAGAGAACAACTGGCTGAGATGGATTAGCCAGGGCAATGCATGAAGCTCTCGCTCGTCTTTGCGCACAAAATGTCAACTTGATCCAGGGAACTCGCTTTGCTCACTATGCAAGGCGTGATTCTATGGGAATGCCTCTGGAAAGGCCAAGTCACCCAGAGTTGAAGCGCCAAGTGGAGAACCTTGACTTCCTACTATATGATAGACAGAAGGAATTGGACAATGCTAGAGAATTCGCCAACCACAACCTTGCCATTGCCGCCCAGAAGGCCCAGACTTTCTCCCTGCTCGTCAAGGATCATCAATCACTTTGCCGTCAACGCGCAAAGAAGGATCGCACCATCAACCATCTTCGCAAGAAGGTGGCCGACCTCGAGAACACCATCAAGGAGCAAGAAGCTCAACTTGCAGCAAAAGAAGAAGAGGAGGAAGGTGAAGACATCTAGGGGGATATTCACTCATACCTTAGCAATGATGATGACTATCTGGAGGATGATGCCATGGACTTCTACACCGACGATGATGACTTAGTCCCATTGTATCTTAGCTTGCAGAATGGTTCTTAAAACCATTTTTTTCTTTTGTTGTGGTGTGTGTGTTTGTATCGTGTGCTTTGCTTGAATGAATGAAAAGAAGTTAGCTGCAAAACTTGAGTCAAACTCAAAGTTTTAGCTTGAAACCATAACCATGAACCTTAGAACTTTCCCTCTTACCCCATTATCTATCTCAATCTTCAGATGATTCGTGGAAACCAAGGAGGGAGCAGCTCATTGCAGGACCCCATGCTACAGATTCTGCAGACGCTCATTGCAGACCGCAAAGCTAGTAGGGCAGAGCGCGAAGAAAATCTAGCCACACTACAGCAGATTGCCCAGATGGCTCACAACCATCAAGGCCATGGAAATCAGGATCATCACGGATCCAAACTCAAAAACTTTCATAATACCAATCCCCCAATCTTTAGCAAGTCTGAAGACCCGCTGGATGCTGATGATTGGTTACAGACCATGGAGAATAACTTGGAAGTCGCCGGAGTGGATGCCAACGAGAAAGTTCTGTTTGCCACCCACTATCTGGCAGGAGATGCAAGAGCATGGTGGAACAACACCCGCACGATGAACCACGGTCAAGTGATGACGTGGGAAGCTTTCAAAGTCAAGTTCAGCCGCACCCATGTGCCGCAGGGTTTAGTCACCCAAATGAGAGATGAATTCAGAGAGCTAAAGCAAGGCAGAATGAATATAGTGGAGTACCGTGATAGATTCTTGTCCCTCGCCAGGTATGCACCTGATGAGATCAACACGGAGGCCAAGAAGAAGGAGAGATTCCTGAACGGACTACATGATGAGATGCAGACGGTGCTAGTCAACATCCGTTTCGAGGATCTCAAAGAGCTAGTCGACTCTGCCATTCAGATGGAATGGAAGATTAATCAAGAGAACGACAACCGCAAACGTCGGATGATGCACCAAGCTGGATCCAAAAGTCACCAGAAGTATCGTCCCAACCCGTCTGTCGGATATGCCCCGCGGAACAATCGACCCCCAATGTCTCGTCCGAGCTACCCCAACCGTAGCGGAGGAAATGTGAAGTCCGGAGGAAACAACAACCACCCCGGCAACTCCAACAACTTCAACTGTGCACCGCCCAAGTCCAACAACAACAACAACACCGCACCTAGAACTGGAAGCAATGTCGTGCCCGTGGCTGCAAAAGGCAAGTCTTAGATTACTTGCGAGTGTGGAGTGAAGGGTCACTACTCTAATGAGTGTCCCAAGAAGATTTCCGCCACTGCCAATGTGAATGCCCCAGCTCAACTGCAGCGTCGTGTTCAGCCCGGAAGAAGATTCGCCCTAGGGAACCCTCACAACCACAACGACCGTCTCTTCCACATGAACGCCGAAGAAGCCCAAGAAGCGCCAGATGTAGTGTTGGGTATGTTTTCCATCAACTCTGTTTTAGCAAGAGTGTTGTTTGATTCTGGAGCATCACACTCGTTTGTCACCGAAGAATTTGCATGCACTAGTAAGATTCACCCAACCAACTTGAAGCATGTTATGATAGTTCAAATACCTGGTTCAACCACCAAAGCTAGAAAAATTTGCAAAGCAGTACCTATCAGAATACATGGGATATATTTTTATGCCAATCTAATAGTACTTGGAACCAAAGTTTGGAAGTAGTACTAGGAATGGATTGGATGTCGAAGCATAAGGGATTGATAGACTGTGCCAAGAAAGCCATCACCATGACCAGTAGCTCTGGAGTATCAGTAGAGCATATATCTGAAACCTTGCCCCATCAATTCAAGTGCAATAAGAGTCTAGCCCTACCCACCATAGACCAAGTCAGAGTAGTCTATGAAAACCCCGACGTATTCCCAGATGAATTGCCCGGTATACCCCGGATCGGGATATCGAGTTCATTATTGAACTAATTCATGGAACCAGACCCATAGCTCAGAGACCCTATAGCATGAACCCCTCAGAGTTAGTGGAACTGAAGAAGCAATTGGATGCTATGCTGGAGAAAGGCTTGATTCAACCAAGCGCATCGCCATGGAGATCGCTCGTGTTGTTCGTCGACAAGAAGGATGGAGGCAACCATTTGTGCACAGATTACCGGAAGCTGAATGACATCACAATCAAGAACAAGTACCCCTTGCCCAAGATAGAGGATCTGTTTTATTAGTTGACTGGTGCCAGAGTGTTCACTAAGATTGATCTTAGGACTGGTTATCATCAACTTAAGATTCGTGCAACGGATATTCCAAAGACCACTTTTACCACCAAATATGGATTATATGAGTATACGGTCATGTCTTTTGGATTAACCAATGCCTCGCTTATTTCATGAATCTCATGAATAAGATCTTTATGAATTTTCTGGATAAGTTTGTCGTTGTGTTTCTCGATGATATTCTTATCTACTCCAAGTTAGAAGAACACCATGAGCAACATCTGAGAATCATCCTTGAAACCCTTAGAGAGCATCAGTTGTATGCCAAGTTCAGCAAATGTGAGTTTTGGCTGAAAGAAGTAGGATTCCTCGGACATATTGTTTCTGCCGGAGGAGTCACTGTTGATCCCGCCAAGATCAATGATGTCGAAGAATGGGAAGCCCCAACCACTCAAATCCAAGTCCGTGCATTTCTCGAATTAGCGGGATACTACCGCAAGTTCGTAGAAGGATTTTTGAGCATCACAAGACCCATGACCCAATTGTTGAAGAAGGATAAGAAATTTGAATGGACCGACAAATGTGAAGCAAGTTTCCAAGAGCTCAAGAAGAGATTGATTTCAGCCCCAATATTGATCATGCCAGATATCAAGAAGTCGTTTGATGTGTATTGTGATGCATCCAAGATTGGTCTCGGATGTGTGTTGATGCAAGAAGGCAAAGTCATAGCATATCTGTCTCGACAATTGAAGCAACATGAGCAAAACTACCCTACCCATGATCTTGAATTAGCAGCTGTAGTATTACCTTTGAAGACATGGCGTCATTACCTTATGGGTAATCGCTGCGAGATTTACTCAGATCACAAGAGTTTGAAGTATATTTTCACTCAGAAAGAGCTGAATATGAGGCAAAGGAGATGGATAGAGTTAATCAAGGATTATGACCTTGACATTCACTATCACCCCGGCAAAGCCAATGTGGTAGCGGATGCTCTTAGCAGATTGCCGTGTAGGTTAAACACCATGGTCAAGGAGAAGCAACCAAGTTTGCATGAGGAGTTGGAGCAGTTTAGAACCGAGCTTGTTAGCAAAGGATTTTTAGCTAGCATTGAACTTCAACCCACTTTGATTAGTCAAATCAAGGAAGCCTAGAAGGGAAATGCAAGTATCGATGGAATCAAGCGTCATATTAGTACAGGAAAGGTACCTGGATTCACCGAAAACAAAGAAGGAGTTCTATGGGACAAAGGACGTATCTGTGTACCCGCCAATTCGGAACTGAAGCAAGTTATCATGCAAGAAGCTCATGATACTCTTTATTCTATCCACCCCGGAGGAACGAAGATGTATCATGATTTGAAGGAGCAATTTTGGTGGCACAAGATGAAGAGAGAAATCGGAAGCTACATCGCCAAGTGTGATATCTGTCAGAGAGTCAAAGCGGAACATCAGAGACCCGCATGACTGTTGCAACCATTGTAGATTCTGAAATGGAAATGGGATTCCGTCGGAATGGACTTTATCACCGGTTTGCCTACTTCTAGTAGGGGAAATGGCTCTATCTGGGTCATCGTTGATAGACTGTCCAAGATAGCCCATTTTATACCTGTCAAAACAACCTACCAGAGTTTGAAGCTAGCAGAGTTGTACATTGCTAGAATCGTCAGTTTGCATGGAACCCCCAAGACCATAGTATCGGATCGAGGAACCCAATTTACCTCGATATTTTGGCAGAAAGTCTAAGAAAGATTAGGAACCAAGTTGAATTTCAGCACAGCTTATCACCCGCAACCCGATGGACAGACTGAAAGAGTCAACCAAATCCTAGAGGATATAGCTTGTGTGTTAGAGTACGAATCAAAATGGGAAGATTGTCTGCCTTTCGCAGAATTCTCATACAACAACAGTTATCAAGCCAGTTTGCAAATGGACCCATTTGAGTTCTTATATGGAAGAAAGTGTCGTACCCCTTTAAATAGTGTTTCATTAGTGTTATGTTAACGACTATAGTGTACTATATCATGTAGTGATATGCTGGGTCACTACAACAGCTGATGTTTTAGCGTGAACTCCTCTGAATATTGGTTTAAGAAGGATCTTGACATGCAACAAATGGACACGATGATTATATTTGTGTCGACGCCTAATGATGGTTTACCTAAATGATAGTCCTGGTCAATTTACTTGAAAACTCACCGACGCAGGTATATTCACAGTTAAATCTTTGTATTTAGACTAGATGAATGTTCATACAAGATTTCTTCATAAATACCTATGGAAATTAAACGTCTCACTTAAGATTAAAATATCCACGTGGTTTCTTAAAAATAAGTTTTTGTTAACAGAGGATGATGTGGACAACGAAATTGGCATGACTATCAAATTCGGTGAAGTCCATAGACCATCTTTTCTTGTCATGTCCTTTTGCATATATTATTTGGCGCATGGTTTACTTTAGTGACCGTCTTAATAGGGTTGATAAGATGACCAAAGCTAGAATACTTATTGGTGTTTCAGCTTTATGTCGGTGCATTTCGATGTCCAAAAATAATATCGTGTTCAAAAAACAATTGGGTACTAATTTTTTGCAGATGATTCGGTTGACAGCGTACTGGATACAACTATAGTCCTTCCTACTCCCGCTAGACCAGCGGAAGCCTATGGTTTCTGGCTGCAACCAGTTGCTTACGCTTGTTCATGACTTCTTTTTTCGGGCCACTTGGTGGTGTCACAGCAACGGGCTTAGAATGGATAGCTACAGTTTGCTTTTTATTTTAGATGGTTGATACATATATCGGCCTTATCTGGTCCGTGATTGTAAGACTATGATAATTTTTCGAACGATGCAATAAAAAGTTTGTGTGCATCTATTGACGCAGAAGTCAGGGTTACTCCTATTTTAGAAAAAAATAGTAGTTTTTTTTTTTACTTTTGGATCTATTTATACCGCTGCTGCTGACTTTTAATAGATCAGTGAAATTTTATTAAAAAGATTACACGTCAAAATACATATAGGCCCAACATGGAGACGCTCTTGTATGCGGACATAGAGACAGAGACGTTGTCCTGGCGTCCAAAAGAAAAAAGTCACCTATCTTCAAAAAAAAAAAAGTCACCTGAGACGAGGAGGAGCGAGCGCGAAATTCAGGCACGTGTGCGCCAGCACAGCCGTCAGTTCGATCGAGCAAATCCAAGGAGGGCATTTGAGTCATCTTCTCCGCAGGCCCTCGCATCGCATCACATGGGCGACACAGCCAGTTCCGGTATAAACTCCAGACAAACGCGCCACCGCAGGGCCAGGGCAGGCACACCGAAAGAAAGCGGAAAAAGAAACTCAAAATCCTCACAGCCGCTCCTGAAAGTAGAAGGATCCAACACTCCACATCACCACTACCACTACGTGTGTGCAGTCACTGTGCGGTGTGCGGTGCCTGCCCTGCCGCCATCCTCTCCTCACTCCGTCGCTGTCGCTGCCACCACGCACATCCCAGATATGGCGACGGCGATGGGCGCGACGGCGGCCACGCGCAGGGCCCCGATCCCGGCGCGGCCGGCACCAGCACCCACCGCATTCTCTCCCTCCGACGGCCTGCAGGGGAGTCGCCGTAGCGCGGCCGGTGGCGGGCGAAGGCTGCGGGCGGTGGCCGGGAGGCCGTCCTTGTTCTCGCCCCGGGCCGTGTCGGACTCGCGCAACTCCCAGACGTGCCTCGATCCGGACGCCAGCACGGTGCGCGCCCGATCCCCCCCTCCCGATCAAAAAAATGGCCATCTCGCCTTTCCTTCACTCGTACTACTATAGCACTTTCGCCACTTTCTGATAGTCGTCGTCCCTTTCGTGATTATTACGTTGGAAAAAGGTCGGACCCTTTTTCTTTTTGTTGCGCGGGTTCGTGTGCCGAGTTGGGATCTCGAAGGGGTGCTTCTGGGAATTCGATGCGATGCCATTACTTTAATAGCTTGATGCATTTGGATGAGGAAATGGGCGGTTTCGATTTGTACGTGGTACTACTAGTTTATTTAATATGATATGATCCAAGATATGGGGGAGGACATACTTCACCGATGATAGTTGGTGGGAGACATAGAATCATTTAGTCCACCCCTTGCATTATAAATTATATTTAAAATACCTGCCTCAAGATCTGAAGATTGTACTGCTAAATCGTGGTTTCATCTACGTATAAAAATCTGCAGTACAAGTATATAACCTTGGGTGTCAGAGCAGATCACCTGCACTCAAGCCAGTTAATGTTTGGAGCGTTTTGACATAATTTTTGTTTCGACAATGTTTAAACATACGTAACTTTTGTCATACCAAATCCAGTTGATGCGATCCATTTTATCGCTGCAGAGTGTTCTTGGGATCATCCTTGGTGGCGGCGCGGGAACAAGGCTGTACCCGCTGACCAAGAAGAGGGCCAAGCCTGCGGTGCCGCTGGGTGCCAACTACAGGCTCATAGATATCCCGGTCAGCAACTGCCTCAACAGCAACGTGTCCAAGATCTACGTCCTCACGCAATTCAACTCCGCCTCGCTCAACCGCCACCTCTCGAGGGCCTACGGGAACAACATTAGTGGGTACAAGAACGAGGGGTTCGTCGAAGTTCTTGCCGCGCAGCAGAGTCCAGAGAATCCAAACTGGTTTCAGGTACGTCGACCAATTCATCTTCGGTCTATCAAGCTCAAGTTTTTAGTTCACATGTGCTAAAATTCCGTACGAAGAAGGTCACAGGTTTTGAACTTCAAATGAAAACGAAATGCAGTTGCAAAGATGTATACTAAATAAAATGTGATCTGTAGTAAAACTGCATAGAGTAGAAAAGGTGTAGGGAGATAATAATTCATTCACAAATTTGGTGCTCTGTTGTACTTCTGTCACATGTGACAGTTGACATTCAGTTAGTGGGATGTATCATTTAGAAATATATTGTTTTCTAAAAAGAACTTTCAGGAGTGTTCATGAGCTTGGTTGGTCTAATAGCTTCATTGGAATTGGAAAATAAAGTTCACAATGGCACATAACAATAGATGCTGCAAATACTCTTATGTTATCCCCTGAAGCCCTTACATGCTATGTTCTTTTTTTATGTTCATATTCCCAAGACATTTCATGAACCATTGTTTTGCTTACGGTGCCTTTTATCAAAATCAGGGCACCGCAGATGCCGTACGACAGTACTTATGGCTGTTTGAGGAACACAATGTTATGGAGTTTCTTATTCTGGCTGGAGATCACCTGTACCGTATGGACTACCAAAAATTCATTCAAGCACACAGAGAAACAGATGCTGATATAACTGTGGCTGCCCTGCCAATGGACGAGGAACGTGCAACTGCATTTGGCCTTATGAAAATTGATGATGAAGGGAGAATTGTTGAGTTTGCAGAAAAACCAAAAGGAGAGATGTTGAAATCAATGATGGTATGCACATGAGGAGCAATTTTCCCCCATCTGATTTAGAACATGCACCTTAGCTGAAAGAATATATGATTTTGCAGACTGCAGCTTGTCGTTTTCAGTTAATAACATGTTATAATCTTGTAGGTTGATACCACCATACTGGGCCTTGATACGGAGAGGGCCAAGGAGTTACCTTACATTGCTAGCATGGGGATCTATGTTTTCAGCAAAGATGCGATGCTTCGGCTTCTCCGTGAAAAATTTCCTTTAGCAAATGATTTTGGAAGTGAGGTTATTCCTGGTGCAACAGAAATTGGAATGAGGGTAAGCTATGCTTGTGAAGCATGCAGTCCCTATTATTCTTACTATTTTCAGTTCACTGCTGTAGCTTCTATTTTGCGAAACAAAGGGAAACCCCTCTGAATTTGTAGTAAAAATGGAAAGAAAAAATACCAAAAAAACACTGTAGAATTACGAACTTAAATTTGAGAGAAGTTATATGTTTACTTTTTTGTTGCTTCACTTGGTTTCTTGTGTTCATATTCCAGATATTTTGTTAGCTAATAGTGATATCGTGTTTGGTAGGTGCAAGCTTACCTATATGATGGCTACTGGGAAGATATTGGAACTATTGAGGCATTTTACAACGCAAACTTGGGAATAACCAAGAAGCCAGTTCCAGATTTTAGGTAGAAATTTTACAGAGGAAAAGAGCTGGACGGTGCATTTTGCTAGATTCACTAAATGTTACTCACGATTGGTAAAAAATTCTTCTGTGCAGCTTCTATGACCGTTCCGCTCCAATTTATACACAATCTCGATACTTGCCTCCTTCGAAGGTTCTTGACGCTGATGTGACTGATAGTGTTATTGGTGAAGGTTGTGTTATTAATGTAAGCTGCCTTTTCATTGACTTATCGTTTGTTTCCTATCTTGGGTAGAAGGTCATAACATATTTAGGACCTTATAGGTTATCCGTTGGATTTTTTACTCCCTCAAGTCTACTTTCTTAAGCTTCAGTACATGGGCTTTCTAAATTCTTCATCTTGCTTTATTTTTCAACTTCTGGCCAGCACTGCACAATCAACCATTCAGTTGTTGGACTTCGTTCATGCATATCGGAAGGCGCAGTGATAGAGGACTCCCTGCTAATGGGTGCAGACTATTATGAGGTGAAATATAATCAAACAGAATTGTAATATGGTGCCATTATAGCATTGTGTGAACATAATGAACTTTGTGCAGACGGAAAATGACAAGAAAGTCCTTTCTGAAACTGGCGGCATTCCCATTGGAATTGGAAAAAATGCACACATCAGGAAAGCAATAATCGACAAGAATGCTCGAATTGGTGAAAATGTGAAGGTATTTCATATACATTCCTACCTCCCATCATTCAGACCGTATTTTTAGCTATTCACTACTTTGGGGTCAAGATAAGAAGGGGCAAGGACATATCTGTCTCGACATATTAACACCCCGTTTTTAATTCGGTTGCACCTGCGACTCGAACCGGGTGGGTGAGCTCACCACCGTGAGGTCAAGCCACCAAGCCAGCGCTTGGTTCTCATCTATCAAACAACGTATAGCCAAGGGAGGGATTCTTCCCCCGCTGGTCAACCTTTTTTTATCTGTCTCGACATAAATACCTTTTCTCCGTCCTTACTATTTTCTGTTTGCATGATACCATGTGAGCAAGTATCTGCCCTGCAGCGCTGATTTCAAAGTCCTTCATTGTTACCAAATACAAAAACGTTACTGTGCTAAAATGGAAATATATGGGCGATTGATTTTTTTCCAGGCAAACCATATACTTGTTAAGAAAATCTTACTTTTGTAGAGATGGTACCGAGTTACCTACATAAATAATTATGCAATGTTTATTGTCGCAAGCAGTGGAAATTCTAAACGGTATGCTGCTTTTCCAGATAATCAATGTCGATGATATCCAAGAAGCTTCAAGAGAGTCTGATGGGTACTTCATCAAAAGCGGCATTGTCACTGTGATTAAGGACGCCTTAATTCCTAGTGGGACAGTCATATAGAGGCAACCTTCACCAGCATGTATATAAGGTTTCCTCTCTCACACAAACAACTTGATGCTTCTTCTTATTATGGCATTAGCACACCACCAAGAATTGGCAACATGCTCATACCTTCATTATTTTACCAAATTTGTTCTCTACCATAACTGGATCAACCGTGCTACCAAATGCCAGGGTGTAAACTAAGTAGGTGGATAGCTAAGCTCCAGTTGAATGCTAATTCTTCTATTCCGTTTGTGCATAGGGCGATCATAACTCAAACTGATCCTGTCACTGCACTGCAGGTTGGCTTGCAGGCTCATGGTGGCATCCAACACATCCACGGTTGGTTTCCCATGCTCTGCAAGTTCACCAAGCCCGGGATCGTCGTCGGTGAAAAGAATAAAACAGTGGCCACAACTTGAGGCACCTTTTTTCTCCTTTTTGTTGCTGTTAACTAGTAGTACATGAGCAAGATGTTCTAGAGAATGCTGTAATCTGAAAAGTGCATCTGGAATTTGGACGTTTTGACATCTTCAGGCTTTT
This sequence comes from Avena eriantha, assembly GCA_910589775.1. NCBI lineage: Eukaryota > Viridiplantae > Streptophyta > Magnoliopsida > Poales > Poaceae > Avena > Avena eriantha. Next base: position 496,550,907 of record OU342741.1, on the reverse strand, counting down.
TAAAACACCAAGTGTTTATTTCCATCGCTTATGCGAACTCTTCTGCCTTAAAACGTGAAGGTTCAGCTGAGATATTTATTTTCGAATCAACAATCCTTAGAAACAGAACTGCGGGGAAACGAGAAGTTTGAGTAAAACCATACGTGATGTCTCTTTTTGAACCAGCAACCCCGAGAAACAGGACTGTTTGGAGAAATGGAAAGTTTTGAGCAAAACCATACTTGATGTCAGGCCTGAATTTGATGTCGGACCTGAATTTGCCGTCGGGGACCCTCTCCCCCTTTTTTGTTTGACGACATTTCATCCATCCGCCTCAAGTGGAGCAAAAGGGTCTAAATCTAGACGGCCTTGACATGTGAGAGACCATCAAATGTTAATGAAACTTTAGGTGTAGCAGGAGTGTGCAACTAGGTCGCTTCACATTTATGGATGTCCAGGAAAGAAGACGGTCGGTGCACATTTGTACTCCAAGCTTCACCAGTTTAGGCATTGTTACTTCTCTCGTATTTTCATCCACTAGATTTTTGGGATAATCAATATTGAAATGTCACCCAATACTTTCCAATCCTCTAAAATATTCTTGCCTAAAAATACTTTACCATGGAGGAAAGTTTTAAATATAGACAAAATAATAAGAATTTGTGGGGATATCCTGGTCAAACATGGCGCGGTAAACGGACTACGGAGATTTTACGGGAATTCAAATAATCCCCTCCGATCTCCGCAAAATACACTACCGAATACGAAAGAAGTAAACAAGCTCTTAAAAGTATGCAGCTGTTTCAAACTTCATGTTGCGTAAGATCGGCCTATTACCTACTAGCAGTACTAGTATTTCCTAAGCAACGCAGAAATAGCACGTACACTGCTGGTGCTAAGAGCATCTCTAGCAGCATCATATCTGGTGAAACTTGTAAAATTTGTAGTATTGTCTAAAAATGGTCCAAACAGTTCTCGTAAAAGTGATCAAAACCGCAAAAAGTTTGCAGCTCCTTCCATATTAGTCCCCGTGTACCGCATATATTCAGTTTTGAAGGCTGTTTTTACAGTAAAATAGCAAAACGGTCAACGCTTCCCTCCATCAAAAATACACCACCAACTGCTCCTGTCCACCTCTGATGGCGTCACCATCGCCGCCCTCCAAGCTCAATTCCGGCGAGGTGGCTTGATTCCCCACGCCAATCTACAATTACAAACAAGGAGATCCTTCCCTATATCTATTGTTAATTTCTGAGTTGTAAATCATTGATTCTTTTGGCCGTCATTGTTGGAGCCTGAGCAGAGCCTGAGCAGCAGAAGGCTGACAGCACAAACAGCTCGCCGGCCGGCCGCATGCACGTGCGCATGTAGGGGCTGGGCAGTGGTGGGTGTCGGTAAGGGGCAGGGCCCGGACAGGGGAGGTGCGCCAGGGATCTGCACGTCCGCGTGGAAGACGACTCTGCGAAGAAGACGATAGAATATTTTCGAATTATTCAGTTTTACGGTCTAAATATACGGGATCTGTTATGCCGAAACTGTACCCCTAAAACAGGTTTACGGTCAGAGTTTTGCGGTATCAATCGTCCTATTCCCGAATGAAGGTAGGTGGTGACAGCTTGCAGTTCATGCGCGCCATCCAGCAACGTCTGGCCTTGATATATTAAGCAAGAGGAAATACAGTATTTACAGGATTTGCCCAAAGGCAAATGGAGTAAAAGGAAAGAAGATGAAAGAAACCGGGAGAAGGACTGAACCGGTTGAACAAGAAAGAAGAACAGACAGGGCCGTTCCAAAATCAAGCTTCGCACCGATGAATGCCCCACTTCAGCAAAGGCCAGACAGCCACAGACGGTTGGTTTTGACTTTTGATCCGCCTCGACATGACAAACGCACAACCGGCACAAATAATTATTTATCAAAACGACTTATAAGTGCTGGCAAATTGTTACTACATTGATGGGGGCAGTGTCTTTGTTTGAAACTATGGGTCTATTTCGTTTGCAAGATTTGAAAAACACTGAAATAGAATGTCATGACACGAGAGGTGGTCTTTTGACTCATAGTTGTAGATGCAGCCATTAAGAAAAATGCATAAAAACATATTTTAAAATGTAAATGAAATTGAAATAAAATACCGCTTGTATCCAGACATTCTACGTTCCCACGCAAAGTTTCACAAAATAATACTCCCTCTGTCCCAAAATAAGTGAGTTGAGTTTGTCTGGATTTACATGAACCTATGTACTAAAACGTGTCTAGATACATTCGAATTTAGACAAACCCACATCACTTATTTTGGGACGGAGGGAGTAGTACTCAACATTTTTTGTGGCTCGTGTAAAAAGATAAAAACAAATATCTTGTGAATAGTTACATTGGAGCATCGTCTTTACACAAGCCACACAAAAATGTTCATTTTCACCCAAACTTTGTGTGCAGGCATAAAATGGTTGTATGTACCCGCAAAATTTTCTTTCAAATATTTTTAAATGTGTATTTAGACAATGGGTGTATCTGCGCCTATTGGGTGAAGTGGATTTCCAGTCATGATATGTGAAATCGAAACGAATGCACATGAATCGGGCTAAGAAGTTGTTTGGTTGAACCGTGAGACAAACGCAGAAAAACTCTACGCATTGTCGTAGTTTCATTCAAACGTAGAAAATTTTAAAGGAAAAGGATACAGATCCTCCGGACGATTGAACGATTCCATCTTACGCGTCCCTTGCGGGGCCCAACTACCTTCTCCCTTATCTCTTCGAGATACATGCACGCCATTGCTAATCCCCTCCCCAATCTCCCAGCCGGCCTGGCTCCCAACTCCGGCCACTCCGGCTCCCCGTCCAGCCCTCGCCGCCACTAAATCACAGTGCCATCCACTCGGCCTCCCTCATCTAGCAACTAAATCGCAGCGCCAACCACTAAATATCCGGTAGTGGAGCTCCGGACCATTGGCGGCCATTGTCGTCAGGCTTCTCGAGGACCTGCGACAGGAGGCCTGCCTCCATCTCCAGCGCCAGCCGGCCTCCCAACAGGAGCACCGCCGCCGCGCCCCTAGCTACAAAGAGGTAGGATATGTTGTGCTACCGAAGGCCACCGATAATGCTATGTACGACGTCGAGGTTTGCTACATGGGGTCGTCGGCGGTGCTACCTGTTTCCAGCAACGGTGCTACGTTCGGCCGCTGGCGGTGCTATAATCAGCGTCAGGTTTTGCTACATGTGGCCGACAAAGGTACTACAAGCGGGCATTGGTTTTTGCTAAGTGCGCCCCCCGACGGTGTTACGAGACCTCCGGTGGTGCTACGTGTGGCGTCGGATTTTTCTATAAATATTTGCTACAAAAGTTTTGCTGGTGTGCTATAATAATTTAATGGTTTTGCTATGAGATCTCCGGCGAGGTCTCCAACAACGTCGGGTTTGCTACGGTAGCAATTTTTTTGCTACAGCTGTTTTGTGGTTTTGCTACAATAACATAATTCTTTTGCTACGGGGTCTCCGATGATGTCTCTAGCAAAGTCGGATTTGCTACATTAGTACAACTGTTTTGTTACAAATTCTCTGACGAGATCTATCGTTTATTTTTATCGGATATTTCGTAGCAAAATCAGGTGTTTGTAGCAAAAGAGGTAATTTAGGAAAAAATGACACGTGGTGGCTGGGAAAGCATGACGATGGGAAGCAAGCATCGTTTGGGGACGCTTGGTATTGCCCAAGTTTAAAAGGTTTGACCTCTTCTGAAAAATCCATAGTATTTTTTGACTGGGAATAATCCATAGTTATGTTTTTTAGAATCCATACCTTTCAACCAAATGAACTCCATAACATAATCATATGGCCTTTGAACCGAAGAGCCCCATAATCTGTAAGATCTCCGATTGAACAAGATCTCCGATTGAACAGAAGTGATGTATACAATGGGGTTACACAGCTTTCACTTAGAGTTGCACCGTTGGATTTTCATTTAGTTTAAGGAGAGAATTAAGAAAGAGAAGGGTTTTTTCTCTTAGCTAAGGTATGATCTTAAGATAAGACTATTTTCTCTGTTGTACCCTGTGCCTTCTCTTATCAACACAATTCTTTTAGTAAAACGGTAGGACTCCGTCACCCTGCTAGCTTTATTGATAATCAAACACACTTATATCGTTTATCAAAAAAGGAAAATAAAACCAGGAAATCATCATCCCAAGTACAAGAACTAGAAGATTGAAAACTAGACTTAGCAAGTTCGTGTGCCACTGAATTGGCCTCCCGAGGACAATACTCAAAATTCACCTTTACCATTCCTGGCGCCAAAATATTGCAGTCATAAAAAATTACTACAGCAGAAGTAGCAGAGACGCCTCCATGGTTCATTGTAGTAATGATATTTGTATTATCTGATTGAACAATAAGATGATTGCATCCCATGTGTTGAGCTAAGAGAAGCCCCTCGCATAGGGCATATGCCTCCGTTGTCATCGCATCCACCACAAATAGGAGATCCTTAGTGTGAGCAGCAATAAATTTACCTTTATAATCCCGTAGGATCAAACATGTGCTTCCACGCCCCTGATCAACACTAAACGCAACAAATCAACATTTACTTTAACCTCACACTCCGGTAGGCATGTCCAGGTCATCGCCTTCCGCTGAATAGGATTCTTACGTGCATGACACTAGTTTGTTGCCAGGGCACCTATCGGGAGTGCCGATCGCTGTTTTTTTGGACCTCCTTGTCATGGACAAATTGCCACCTCTCCCACCACAAGTACCAGGTGATTCCACCTAATGGATCCCATGTACCTCGAGAGGGAATAATATGCTCCAAAGCAACCGCTCTAGCTCTATCAAGATTTACAACAACATCAATCATCGATTGGATACCAAGCTTCTCCCAAATTTGCTTTGCCCTTAGATAAGTAAACAAGATATGCATAATGTCCTCGCATCCTACTAAGCATAAAAATGTGGCGATTCGTGATACGTCCATTTTGCATTACTATTCTATATCATAATTTACTGTTACTCATTGATATATTTCATATTAAGAGATGATACTTATGTTATTTCATCTGTTTTTGCATGGTTGATGACTTTTGGAGCATGGACCATTGCAGTCAGGATTTTGATAGAAAATGTGTTGTTTGGAGGCGAAATTCGTGAAGATCAGAAAATCTGGGAAAATATATGGAAAATCCTATTTTTCCAGAAGACGAAGATTGCCAGAAGGGGAAGTGGAGATGGGCCACAGGGGGCCCACAACACCCCCTGGCGTGGGCAGCCCCAGGCCGCGCCACAAGGTGGTGTGGCCACCCTGGCCCACTCTAGGCTCTCCCCTTTGGTGTATATTATCCCCACGAAACCCTAAGACTCGGGGAGCAACCACAGAAAGATTCCTCCGCCTCCGCGGGGTGGAAAACACCGAGATAGAAAGATCTCTCCGGCAGACAGAATTCTGTCAGGGGGAATTCCTTACCGGAGAGGGGAGATCGTCGCCATCAACACCACCATCAAGCTGGACTTTATCGGGATTATCATCATCACAATCATCATCTTCACTAGCACTATCATCACCACCATCATACCGCTGTAACAATTGGGTTGAATCTTGTATAGTTCTTAGGGGAAATTTCCTGGTGTTGATTACTCCTTATAGTTGATGCTATTGAGTGGAACCATTGAATTATTTTTTTGTTCAGATTATTATATATTATTATTTCATCTCTGATCTTGATCCATATGATGCCTTGTGAGTAGTTCGTTTAGTTCTGAGGACATGGGAGAAGTCATGTTGTTAGTAGTGAAATTGTGTTGAGAAAGATTCAATGATTTGTTAATTAAGTTGTGGTGTACTTCTTCTAGTGGTGACATGTGAACGTCAACTACATGACACTTCAACTATATGGACCTAGGGGAATACATTGTGTATTTGACTACTAATCGTAGGGGTTGCCGGAGTGACAGAAACCTGAACCCCCGTTAGGAAACCTTTGCACAAGGAATGTCGGGATCTTAGAGTTTAAAGCTGTGGTTAGATATCTATCTTAATTACTTTCTTGTACTTGCGGATGCTTGCAAGAGGTATAATCACAAGTATGTATTAGTCCTACGAAGGTCGGTACATTAGCACAGGTTCACCCACACAACACTTAGCAAGCTAAAGAAGACTAATCAACTATATGAAGCGAAAGCACTTGACGATATTCCCATGTGTCCTCGAGAACATTTGGTCATCTTAAGTAATACAACCAGCTTGTCCTTTGCTAAAGAAAGGATTGGGGCACTTGCTACATTTATTCTTATTGTATTTTATTTACTCGTACTTTATTTACTTGCATTATCAAAAAATCCTAAAAATATGTTTGCTAAGTATTTGTAGAGAATTCCTGATCCATACCACTCATCAACACCTTCTGCTCCTCGTTGGGTTTGACACTCTTACTTATCGAAAATACTGCGATACACCCCCTATACTTTTGGGTCATCAAGACTATTTTCTGGCGCCGTTGCTGGAGAGTGAAGCGCTATTGGAGAGTGGAACTGGTAAAGGAAACTTCTACCGTGAGTATTGTTTACTTCTGTTTGTTACTTTATTTTCAATATGGATAATTCGCTGAGTTTCTTATTTCGTAATGCTACTACCACTGCTAAGGTAGTAGATGAACCACCACCTGCTGAGAATGATACTTTTAAAATACCTACAAGAATTATTGATCGTGTTATGGATAAGTACTATGTTGGAGATGGAACTGTCCATCCCGGTGATCATTTGCTTTTTATACACAAATTATGCAGGTTGTTCAAGTGTGCATGTATTAAAACAGATCAAGTCAACAAGAAGTTATTCTCATTATCACTGAAAGGAAGAGCTGAAGAATGGTATAAACTGCTGAAGAATGGCCAATCTCTTGAATGGGAGGAAACAGTGCCTCTCTTTTATTCTAAATTTTACCCTCCTAGTGAGATTCATAAAGATCGAAATTAAATATATAACTTTTGGCCTCTTGATGGAGAGAGTACAGCTCAAGCTTGGGGGAGATTGAAGTTACTAATGCTCAAATGTCCCATTCATGATCTCCCCAACAATATTATTATCAATAACTTTTATGCAAGGATTTCTCTTCATGATAAGGATCTATTGGATGCTTCTTGTGCTGGATCATTTACACGCATGGAAGAAGGAGCTAAATGGGATCTTCTAGACCGTATTCAAGAAAATGCTGAAGCATGGGATAATGATAAAGGGAGAAAGTCAGGTACAAATTATGATTACGAATGCATTGAATCTTTTATGGGAACTGATGACTTTCAAAATATTAAAAATGCTTATGGTCTAGACTCTCAAGCTATTGTAACTTATTTTAAGGCTTTTGCTTCCTATATTGAAGTTCCTAAAAAGAAATAGAATAAGTATCATGAACCTTATAAAGATATTGTTAACAGTGTTCCTGCTAAAAATACTGAAGTTTATACTACTAATCATGTTTTATCTGAACCTTACATTGAGAAAATGTCTTTCCCAGTCAAGGTAAAGGAACATTCTATGATAGCTAGTATGGTTAATGAAAGTACAAATAAAGCTATTGAACCTGATGAACAAGTAGCTATTGAACCTATGATAGCAAATGTGAAAGACTTTGTCACTAAATATGTAGAAGATGGACACACTATTCTTTGTAAGGGTACTTCAAGTATTTTTTTTCACGAAGTAGTGTTATAAGAACTAGTATTCCTGTGTTTTCTGTTACAATAAGTGATCATTGCTAAGATGGTCCTTGTGATAGTTATATTGTTAAGTTTATGCATGATACTGAAAGCTACTATGAGAAAGGAAAAAGTGTTCTTATGCATCTCAATAATATTAAGTTTCCTCACTTTGTGCTAAAAATCTTTATGTTGCACTTGTGTTTCCTTCCTATGCTAGCAGCCTCTGGTTTCAACAATTTATTTGCTTACAAAATTCCCTTGCATAGGAAGTGGGTTAGACTTAAATATGTGTATTTTTGCTTCTTGATGCTCTCTTTTTCTTTAATTCATATTCTTACATGAGCATCATTAAAATTAGCATGCCCATCTTAATGGCTATAAAGAAAGAGCTTTTTGGGAGACAACCTAATATATTTGTGCTTTTAGTTTCTTTTCATCTATTTGAGTCTTGGAAGTTATTACTTCATTAATAACCTCTTCTTATCCTTTGTGTTCGGTTTTTGTGTCAAGATCAACCTCTAATGAGAGAGAAGTAATATTTGGGGAAGTTGTTGTCCCGAAATAGATTTTTGTGCTTCACCGTAAACATTTGTGAGAGATATCTGTAATTCGGATTGATCTATAATTTTTTGTGCTTCTGACCCAGATTGTTATGTAACTTTCGTTAGTTCTGCACTTTTTGATTTGAGCAATAGAATATTTTTGAAAAAATTGATCTTTGCTTGCTGGTCTGTTTTGACAGATTTTGACCACTCTTACATTTGCCTCTTAAATCGATTTCTTTTTTAAATTCTTTTGGACTTTCGGAAGGAGTTGTTTCAGTAGCTTATGTTTTGATGGATTTCATTTGAAATTGAACTTAAAAGGTTTATTACCTCGTATGCACTAATGTTGCTAATGAGAATTATGTGAAGTTTTGTGTGAAAGAAATTTCCAGGTTAGTGGAGGAAATGGTGTAATAAGAAAGGGAAAGGTTTCATGAATCAAGCAATATGTGTATGAATATGAAGATATTGATGTTATTCAAGTGGTGATTCTGGAAAATTCATTAAAGACCAAGTTCAGAGACCTGCAGAGTCTGTTTTCGAATAGCTAACTGTTCTGGTAAGAAAAGTTCCGCGAAAAATCTGTCCAGTTATATTTTTGTAGTTTTTATCCAACAAGGAAAGAAAAAAAGCGAAAGAGGGACGAAAGCGGAGCCTGGGTGGCTCACGCCACCCTGTGGCGCGGGCCCACCCCTGGCCGCGCCACCAGGTGGTGTGGCCGCCCCAGACTCCGTCTCCAACCCGTTTTCTCCCAGTACCTTCCTTTTATTGTAAAACTTCGTAATATATAATCCTCTGGATCCCCCGAGGTTCGTATATCGTATTCTCTTCGTGTTTTCGTTTCGATCTGTTTCTGACAGGAAGAATCTCAGTTTTGGAGCCACAATATCCTCTTCTGGATCAGCCAAGGAAGATTCCTCTGCGGACATCATCAACCCATACATGTGTGAGTTGAAGATGCATCCCAAGGAGTTGTTACTCGAAGATGGGAAGGTACATATAAAAGAGGTTCAAGGCCCTAAAGGCGAAGGAAGTCTGGAGGACAGGATGGAAGCACTGGAGCAAGAAGTCTTTAGGTACAAGAAGATGGCGGAACGCGAAGTGGATATCATTCATAAGATTTGTTCCAAACTCATCGCCGAGCACCAAAAGGAGGTTGATGAGCTTAAAGATGAAATTCTCTCACTCCACCGAACAACCAACCAACTGCAAGCACAGCTCTACGGCGTTCAAAATCAAAACTGTGAGTATGAGGTTAGGTTTAAACGCATAAGTGTTGCTGCTAGTTTCAGGATGATGGAGACCAGGATGTCTTTTGTTGATGGGGAGCCTTTACCTTGGAAGTCGGACAATGATGAGAGAACACCACCACCACCGAAGGGGTAATTCATCATCAGGTTTTGGCATCCCCTTGGTTTGTTCCAAGCTTGGGGGAGTGTCGCGGTATCACATCACTATCTTCTATATTTTTACCTTTTTAGTAGAGTCATATCATGAATAGAGAAGTTATCATGTCGGATGGTTTGCATTGTTGAAGTGTCCCCTCTCTCGTTAGATATGTATCCCTTGGTGTGATTTGCCGTTATGGAATATTAATGAGAAGTTCTATCATTTACTCTTTTGCATATCTTATATTAGTTTTCAATTGCTATTATATGATTAATCTTGTTGTTAGTATTGGTATCACTTTGGGATCATTGAGTTAATTTAGTTGGTTTTGGCAAACCTGGCTTGGTCAGTAGCAACACTATTTTTGAGAGTTGAATGAAAAAGATAAAAGGTACTCTAAAGAAATATAATTTCTTCATCTTTCTTTCTTGATTTGCTCATAAGCTTAGTATTCTCTGGTTAAGATCTTTTGTGCTTCCAAGGAAGATTGCATGTTTGTTTTTATCACCTGTATGTTTGTTTGTTTCCTTCAACTCTTATACTTGCTACCCAGCCTTGCTAGCCAAAAACTTGTACTGAGAGGGAATTCTTCTCGTGCATCCAATCCTTAAACAAAAACCTATGTCATTTGTGTCCACCATACCTACCTATTAGCATTCTTACTATTTCAAGTAAATTCATGTTTTTATCTACCTTCCAATTAAACTTGTTATGTGAAAATTAGTGATTAAAGCTCTCACGAACTTGATGGGACACTTTACTTTCTTGCACTTAATAAACTTGAACCATTGTGCCCATCTATGTTGCATATATGTTTGCGCTTTATAAGTTGAAGTTAGCAGAACCATGTATCATGGGTAACGCTTTTAACATTGCACGTGTACATTGTACCCCGTTGATATCATGATTCTTTTGCTTATGGATCCTGGTGGTGTGAAATAAAAGGGGAACTTGTAAGATCATGGAGTTTGTATATGTTTTAGAGAAATGCCTGGGTCGCTAGCCTAAGCCATGGAGCATTCTATGAAGCATCCTCAATAAAAGCCTATGCAAATAGCAAATAAAAAGATCACTGAGATGCTCATTGTCTGCTTGCCTTGTCATTTTGATTATGGGATAGCTCCTGTATCATGTGAAGGGGTACTCCGTTGGCGGTTCTCTATGATACATATGTACTTATAATGAGAAGAGCTTACTTGTGACTAAAGTTGAGTAGCATGAGGTTCAGTCTTCGTAAGTAAGGGGCATGAGATTACAACTTATAACTTGTCAAGCATATCCTCATACTTGTTCACTTTAACCTTAATCACCTAAAGATGCTTATGATAGGGGCAATCAGAGCTGAAAGCTAATAAGTACCATAATTTTTGGAAGCTCTTTATGAAACTTGAGATCCCTGCTTCCCTCTGCGAAGGGCCTATCTTTTAGTTTTTAGTTGAGTCAGTAAACCTATTCCCTTCTATCTCAGCAAGTATTTTGAGTTGTTGTGTTTCATTCATTCATATGATGATTTATTCAATCATGTTTCTTATGTTCCTTGTTTTGCACATTGCTCTTATCTTAGTGTTTATTACTTTGAAAGCTATCATTTGAAAACCATTATGTTTGAACCCCTGCAAATTGTCAACTATTCTTCGACCAAGAGCTAAGTTTGCCATTACCAATTGTCATTTACTTTATGTATCTTTATTGTGTTTCCTTTACCTATTGCAAGTTAAGTTATATAATGGTGAGTTGTTTGCTATTATGATCTATGTATTGATGAATATGATGCTTCTTGTTTGTATTCTTTTATCGACTCTTCACTCCATAAACCTGAGGTCATGTTTATTGAGCTCAGTTTCACTTGGGGACAAGCGAAGTCTAAGCTTGGGGGAGTTGATACGTCCATTTTGCATCACTATTCTATTTCATAATTTACTGTTATTCATCGATATATTTCATATTAAGAGATGATACTTATGCTATTTCATCTATTTTTGCATGGTTGATGACTTTTAGAGCATGGACCGCTGCAGTCAGGATTCTGATGAAAAAGGTGCTGTTTGGAGGCGAAATTCACGAAGATCAGAAAATCTGGGAAAATATATGAAAAATCCTATTTTTCTAGAAGACGAAGATTGCCAGAAGGGGAAGTGGAGATCGGCCATAGGGGGCCCACACCACCCCTGGCACGGGCAGCCCCAGGTCACGCCACCAGGTGGTGTGGCCACCCTGGCCCACTCTAGGCTCTCCCCTTTGGCGTATATTATCCCCACGAAACCCTAAGACTCGGGGAGCAACCACAGAAAGATTTTGCCGCCTCTGTGGGGTGGAAAACACTGACAGATAAAGATCTCTCCGATAGACAGAATTCTGCCGGGGGGAATTCCTTCCCGGAGAGGGGAGATCGTCGCCATCAACACCACCATCAAGCTGGACTTCATCGGGATCATCATCATCATCACCACTATCATCTTCACCCGCACCATCATCACCACCATCATACCGCTGTAACAATTGGGTTGAATCTTGTAGAGTTCTTAGGGGAAACTTTCCTGGTGTTGATTACTCCTTGTAGTTGATGCTATTGAGTGGAACCATTGAATTATTTTTATGTTCAGATTGTTATATATCATTATTTCATCTCTGATCTTGATCCATATGATGTCTTGTGAGTAGTTCGTTTAGTTCTTGAGAACATGGGAGAATTCATGTTGTTAGTAGTGGAATTGTGTTGAGAAAGATTTCAATGGTTTGTTAATTAAGTTGTGGTGTACTTCTTCTAGTGGTGTCATGTGAACATCGACTACATGACACTTCACCTATATGGGCCTAGGGGAATGCATTGTGTATTTGGCTACTAATCGTAGGGGTTGCCGGAGTGACAGAAACCTGAACCCCCGTTAGGAAACCTTTGCACAAGGGATGTGAGGGTCATAGAGTTTAAAGTTGTGGTTAGATGTCTATCTTAATTACTTTCTTGTACTTGCGGATGCTTGCAAGGGGTATAATCACAAGTATGTATTAGTCCTAGGAAGGTCGGTACATTGGCACAGGTTCACCCACACAACACTTAGCAAGCTAAAGAATACTAATCAACTATATGAAGCGAAATCACTTGACGATATTCCCGTGTGTCCTCGAGTATGTTTGGTCATCTTAAGTAATACAACCCGCTTGTCCTTTGCTAAAGAAAGGATTGGGCCACTTGCTGCATTTATTCTTATTGTCTTTTATTTACTCGTACTTTATTTACTTGCATTATCAAAAACCTCTAAAAATCCGTTTTCTAAGTATTTGCAGAGAATTCTTGATCCATACCACTCATCAACACCTACTGCTCCTCGTTGGGTTCGACACTCTTACTTATCGAAAATACTGCGATACACCCCCTATACCTGTGGGTCATCAATTCGCCATAATACCAAGGCACAGAATGAGACCGTGGAGTGCTCTCCATCCAAAGATCTTAATTTTCGCCGGGATATTTAGTTTCCATAACTTCTTCCAAACCGGGCTAATTTTAGATATCCCCACACCTAAAAATCTTCTCTCTTGGTGACCAAAGCGATAATTCCATTCGGCATGATAGGTTGATCGCACTGTGAATAAATAATTGCTTGTATAATGCCATAAAATAAAAGCATACATACCTTGCAGTGCAACCATAGTTTAAAAAACCGGACCGCCGGTTGAACTAGAAAAAACCGGAACCGACGACCTCGGAGGTTTCTTAAGCGCACTGGACCGGGTTAAACCGCCTGAGCCGGGTGGTTTTCTCATGAACCGGGTAATAAATCAGGGAATGAACTGGGCGGCTAACGTCATATCTAGCGCCGTGGGAGAAAAATTAAAAGCACGATGTGGGAATCAAACTCAGATCCTTCAGTTGGAGGGCAGGTCAAACCAAGGTTGGCCCAATAACCAACTAGCTCAGGTCAAGTTCGTGTCCATTCTACGAAAATATGTCTATTTGACCTATTTTACCAACCATATTATCATATAAAAATATTGTTTGCTAGCTATTGAACCAGCAATCGAACCGACCGAACCAACGGTCCATCCGGTGAACCGCCGAACCAGTGACCTTGCCAGTTCACTCACCGGTCCGATTTTTAAAACTATGAGTGCAACAAGAATCTCCATTATCCTATTCACACCCACCTCCCAGAGAAGATTTCGAAGCAATTCTTCATCCCAATATCATGTAGCTGGATCAAGAAGCTCAAAAACTTTTGTTTGTAGAATATTACCCCGAGGAGTAACCAATTTTCTAGAGGGGCCGGTAGTTATCCAGGCATCCTCCCAAATATTCACTTGGGATCCATCACCTATTCTCCAAATACATCCTCTCTTAAGAGTTGTCAAGCCCGTCATAATACTTTGCCAAGTAAAAGAGCTACGAGGTTTTAACTGTATTTTTAGAAGATTACCATCAAGATAGTATTTTGCTCTTAAAACTCTAGAACAAATATAATCTTGCATTTCCAAAATCCCCCAACATTATTTTGCTAGCATTGTCATATTGAAAGTATGTAAATCACAGAAACCCATACCACCTCTTCCTTTGGGTATACACATCTTCCACTTAGCTACCTAGTGCATTCTCCTTTGGTTATCATCATTACCCCACCAAAGTTGTGAAATAGCATTAGTAATTGCTTTACATATATTTTTCAGAATCTTGAATGTTGTCATCGCAAACACAGGCATAGCTTGTGCAACTGCTTTGAAAAGAACTTCCTAGAAAGTAACTTTTCCTTTCATCCATTGATTTTAGCTAAGACCTTCTCAATAAGATGTTGAAAAAATCACTTCTATCTGCCCCAAGTATGGCCGGTAAACCCAAATATTTGCCATTCAGAGATTCAGTCACAATATTTAATCTTTCACACACAACAACCTTCTCATCAACCTGTGTATTGGGATTGAAAAAGACACTTGATTTTGCATCACTTACCAACTATCCTGAGATACCACAATACAGATCTAGGATTTGTTTCAACACCATCGCATTTCTCTCATTTTGCTCCATCAACATAAGAGAATCATCCGGAAATAACAAATGTGTAATCATAGGAGCATCTTGACATACCTTAACACCAACAAGCTCATCATTTTATGCAGCATGTGTAAGCATACTCGAGAGCCCTTCTGCACAAATCAAGAATAAGTAGGGTGACAAAGGGTCGCCCTGTCAAATGGAGAGAAAGATTCGGTTGTAGTTGAGTTAAACCGAACTGGATACTTGACCAAAGAAACACAAGACATAATTTAGGACACCCATCTTGCATCAAATCCCAGCTTGAGCATCATTTTCTCCACAAGACATCACTCCACTCTATCATAAGCCTTATGCTTGTCCAATTTCACCGAACACGGGCCCTCCTTACCCGTCTTCTTTTTGATCTTATGAACACATTCACATGCTAGCAAAATATTATCCGTAATAAGTCACCCTGGCACAAAAGCACTCTAGTTTCCCCCAATAATGTCAGGAATCACTTTCATCCTATTAGCTAGCATCTTTGAAATAACCTTGTATACAACATTGCATAAACTAATTGGACGACATTGCTCTTTTCAGGGTTGTTTACCTTTGGGGTTAACACCACCATCGTGTCATTCCATCAATAGGGATAATACCTGAAGTGACAGCTTCTAGCACCTCCTTAGTTAGATCATCACAAAGCTTTGGACAAAATCTCTTATAGAAAACCGCATGCAAACCATCTGGACCCGAAGCTTTAAAGTCTCCAATCTAGGATGGGGATTTTTAACTTCCTCAGCAGTGAAGGACACTAGGAGATTGCTATTCATCTCCTCAGTCACCTCTGGTTGCACTTTATTTAGGACCTCAACACTCGGCTCATGTACTTCTAAAGTAAATAAACCTTCAAAATATAACTTAATCAAGTTGCTCATGCCATATGGGTCATCCCATTTCACGCCCGCCTCATCAATAAGATATTTGATTGTGTTCTTATTCCTCCTAGAACTTGCAAAATTATGGAAAAAACTAGTATTGCTATCACCATGCTTAAACCAATTTTCTCAACCTCTTTGGACCCAATGAATCTCCCCTTTCTCTAATAAAACCTCAATTTGTAGTAATAATTTTGTTTGGGTAGCAAGAGATTCATCATCTATCGGACCCCGTCTAGCATCCTCTAGCTTCTTTTTGAGAAGCCTGATCCTTCATAGAGGTCCCTTTAGATCACGCTGATCCCATGTATGTAATTCTTCATGAACCCGGTCAGTTTGCATAAGCGTCGGATCCACTATACATGCTTCCTCCTTCTGCCATGCAGCATGCACAACCGCCTCCACCTGGTCCTCCTCCACCCATCGTGCTTCAAAGTGACAAGGCTTCAACCCAACAGAAGCATGGAATCCCGCCAAGTAGTCCATATTAACGGTAATGGACCATGGTCGCTCTTCGTAGCTCCTTTGCTTATCACCACTTCATTAGGAAACATAGTGTTCCAGGGGCCATTGGTCACTAACCTATCTAGTCTCTCCTGCAATCTTCCCCTCCTCCATGTGAATGTGTCGCTTGAATAGCCGAGATCCTCCATAGAACAATATGTCAAACAATCATGGAAATCCTGCATGTATCTAGTCGCTCGAGGAGCTCCTCCTTCCTTTTCTAATGCAAAAAGTATTTCATTAAAATCATTGAGAACCATCCATGGGAGCTTCATACGACCATGAAGATCCCGCAGATAAGAGTAGGATTTATGTTTGTCCTCCCACTTTGTTTCCCCATAAAAACCAGTCAACTGTCATCCATTATCCCCTTCAACAACTACATCTATATAATTAGTTGTAATGACTTTTGGCAGAATCTTTATATCCTTCTTCCACATCAGAATCGAGCCACCACTACTTCCATTATTTCATGGAAAAGCAACCCCTCAAACTTCATCTTTCTAGCTAATTTCTCTACCTTAGTTGTACCCAAATGTGACTCAGACAGAAAAACAACATCTAGGTTTATTTGCCTTTGGAAATCCAGAAGCGCGCGAACTGCTAGGGAAGTTTTCACCCCTGGCAG
This sequence comes from Avena eriantha, assembly GCA_910589775.1. Taxonomy (NCBI): domain Eukaryota; kingdom Viridiplantae; phylum Streptophyta; class Magnoliopsida; order Poales; family Poaceae; genus Avena; species Avena eriantha. Next base: position 496,534,267 of record OU342741.1, on the reverse strand, counting down.
TTCCAGCCTGATGTTTCCATTGGTCCCGGTGATCCTCCTCAAAGGAGGTCGCCAATATCATACCCTCATCGTACTCAACACCATCATCACCAACCTTTCATTGCCTCTTTGGTGCTTGCACCTTCTGTGGGGTGGAAAGAGAATCACCCACTTTATTTGCACCCACACTCTCAATCAAAAGAACCGTAGAAGCCACATGCCTAGTACTAGCATTTGCATTGCCATTGGGGTTTATATTACCATCCCTTCCCCAAAGGGTCCTCTTAGGGGCACGGTAGGCAGTACCCCCCCCCCCCCTCCGTACCAAGGTCCATATCCCCAGCTTCATATGCATTTGGTTCTCCCGGGGATTTTCCCCTACCTCTACCTCGGCCTACAAATCCACCTCTTCCACCACCTCGACGTCCAGCACCGGAGGGGAAATTAGGTTCAAACATTACAACGAGCCAGCCCCCCCACTAACACTCATCAGTAGCATGTACATCATCACCACATTCAGTAACTTCATGGCCCACAAGACCGAAAAGTGACAAAAATCAGGAAGCTTCTCGTATTGAACAGGATATATTTTCCTCTCCTTTAGATTGTTAGGCACAAACCGAATAAGAGGTTTGTTCAAATCAATATACACTCTTTCTCTTAGATATTTCATAGGATTGATCATACCTTTGTTGGCAGTTACTGTAGAGGGCGGTTCTCCAACTTTCTTTGCAACATTCTCAGCTAACTTCCTTTTCTTCATCAGACCCTCAAGGATACCTTGGATCCTAACTCAAACAGGAAATTTTTCAAGTTTATAATCCTCCACATTCGTGAATCCATCATATTCTGCCATCACAATAGCTGCTCCCTGAAACAGCCATGGACCACCTTCCATGACACGATTCCAATCTCCCAGACACTAAAACTAAGCTAGAGAAAGATTTTCACCTTTGGCTTTGAACGTCACATCTTTTGATGCAGCCCAGACATTCCTCATCTGCTTGAACATAGCAGCATGGCTGAAAGGTTTGGGAGGTATGAACCCTAAATATCGCCAACCAACGAACATCACCAATCATCTCATCAATTTCCTCTAAGAAATCCATATTTGATTCCTCTTTAACATGCAGGTTCATGCCATCAAACTATCCTCTAAATCCTTTTCCAAATCAAACATCCTCGAATTCTCCGGTCGCCCATCAACACCACATGATGACCCGAGATTTTCCTTCCCTGGATGCATTGGTTCCACCGTTTTCGTCGCCGGTTCTGCCGCCGGCGTGTTCTCCTTCAGGTCCACCATGCAGACCCCCACACTAAACCGATCTGGACCACGAGGATCGCAAAAGACGATCAACAAGAAGGGATTGACACGATCACGTCGACTAGGGAAGAATTCTGGTAGGAAACTCGGAACTCACGCGGTCACCATGTGAGGACATTGGGAACCCTAGGAAAACCCTAGGGGGGAACTTTCAACACAATTTCTTATTAGAATTAGTTAATTCACATTAATTCTTAGAGATGACAATAAATATGACCAATTGTATGACTTATTTTATTGATTTCTCTAGATGATGTTTAGAGCTAGGAGAAGACATGTCTTCTCTACCATTATGCATGCCATAAGCTACTGGCAATCCATATAATTATGTAAGAGCATATCTAGCAGATACCGCATCCGCCTCGTACCACAAAATAACCGCCAACTTGCGGTATGAGGCGGGCCATTCCAGATACCCTAAACCATACCGCATCCGATTTTTTTACGGTTTCCCGCAAATCGTCGCTTCGGTGCCGCATATTTCCTATACCGAGGGTTGCGGATGCGGGAAACCACATCCTTACTTTCGCTTGGCATGAGGGAAATTTCTGCTCCCACTATCGCCGCCATCTTCCGATCTCGTCGTCCTCGCGCCTGTAGCCTTTTCCCACCGCACTGCCGCCCACCCCCGCCAGCATGAGCACTCCCCAGCCTCTGCCCACCCATTCCACGGCAAAATTTGTGCTGGTAACCCCGCCCGTCGTGGATGTCATCGATGAAAGCCTTGCACTTGCGCCGGTGGCGAAACCGGCGAGGAAGCGACTAGGAGTGCAGCCCCGCGCAGCTGGTGGTTCGACTGGCCTATGGCCCGGCCGGAAAAAAAGCGGATCTAAGGCGCCCTCCATCCCAAAGTCCAAGAAACCCATGAGTCGGAAGCCCCTCTCTGCGTGCACGACGGTGACGGCGGCTCCCCCTCGTCCGCCCACCCAATTCGCCCATGTTCCTAGAAGGTATGTGATCTTGTTCTGATCTGATTGTTGTCGAATTCGCCCTAGATTTGTTGCACATCTCGCCTAGAATTTGATTTCCTGAAAATGACCATAAAATTCTGGTATTCGTAGCGAGGATCTTCTGTCGGTTCTGTGTCCGTTCGTTGACATGATGAACGACACGGCAATGAACATCAACGGAGGTCCGCCCCTACCTGACGAGTCTGCTGATGGTGCTACCCGCAAGGGTGAAGGGGAGGTGAAGGGGGGCAAGGAGTGTGTGAGACCGATGAGTGGGAAGACGATGAACTAGAAGAGGTGGACGAGGAGGCCTTCAATGCTGCTCAATATAAGGTAAAATCAAAGAGATCAACAAACTACATCATGGACAAAGACATGGCATTGATCCGGGCTTGGGAAGGTGTGTCCATAGATGCTGTCACCGGAACTGACCAATCCGGAAGAAGTATTGGGAGCAGTTTGAGGACAATTTTTTCAAGCTAGTGCCGAAAGGAAGCACTCGCACATTGAGATCTCTCCAAGGTCGGTGGGATATGATCAAACAATCTTGCAGTCGATGGAGTGCTGCCTACGAGCAAGTCAAGACTCACCCCCTACCAGGCTCAACATTGACGACTATGACAATGTTTCCCAACTTAGGTACAGGGACATGGCCGCATCGAGGAACAAACCATTTGCTCTCCATCACTGCTGGGAATTTCTCAAGGACAGTGGGAAGTGGAGGGTACAGGATCGAGAGGCAGCACCTCCTAGAAACGGCGCTGCCATAAACTTGGAGGAAGATAACGAGAAGGAAGACGAAAAACCAAAAGCAAAAAGAAAAAGGCCAGATAATACAAAGAAGGTGAAAGAAAAGATCAAGAGAAAGGTTGAGCACGAAAGGTTGAGGGACAAGATTGATGATGAAGCACAAGTTGCTAGTGGCACAACAACTAATGAAAACCAAGCTCAAGATGGCTGACAAGAGAGAAGAGACCAAACTGCAAATGTGGCTTGCAACTCGTGAAGATGAGAAGCACAAAGCTGAGTTTGAGTAGAGGAGGATCCGTCTTAAAGAGGAAAAAGCTAGGGCAGCTGCAATTAGCGACGAAACACGATTGATGACCATAGACCCTGAGAAAATGGATCTGATCACAAAAGAGTGGTGGGAAGATCAAAGGAGGAAGATCCTCGAGGCAAGGCAAGCTCGTAGAGCTGCTGCAAGTGCTGCTGCGAATGGTGGAGCTGATCATCAGGAAGACTAGCATGTTTATTTTCTGTTTGTTCATGTTGTTGTATCTGCGTGTGGTTGTAAAACTTTAAAAAAATTGTATTGGTTTGAACTGTTGATTTGCAGAATCTGATTTGCAGTATATGTTATTTCACAGTACGCGAGACGGAGCGGAACAATATGCGGCATCTGCCCGCCCTTTCTCGCATCGCAAATTAAGTTTCCGATTTACCGCGTCCGCGTTTTGCAGTACGGCGAGATACGGTACGTGGCAGAGATGCTCTAACTATACAGATTACAGATCCAACCTGATCGGGAAAAGTATTGGCGAACCAGTCCAACCCGATCCAACCCCATAAGTACTTGCGACCCAATCCAACCCGATCCAATCTAATCTAATCCATGTGTTTTTCGAATGGAACACGTATAGTAGTACGTATGGGAAAAGGAACCTAATTCTGTCGTAACCTCTCAATGACTCTGCATGTCATACATAGTAGTACATGGAGTTCCAAATCCTACTTGGATTGATCGAGCTGGAGTACAGATTACACACGTACGTGCATCATGGTCAGTATACCGGACCGGACACGTCTCGCTTGCTCCGATGCAAATACGACTCCGAGCTCCGGCCAGGGGCAACGCCTAGCTCGCTATATATCTCGACCCCACGCAACGCATCGCCAATAGTACCAACAACACACACGACGTACCGCATTGCGATTTCGACTCGATCTTTACGTGCTCGATCTTGATCGTCGACGACGGCGACTTGGGCGACATGGCCGGCGGCGGGGCGGCGGTCGAGGGCGCGGCGGGCGCGCGGCCGGACTACCCCGGGCGGCTGACCCTGTTCGTGTTCATGGCGTGCCTCGTGGCGGCCACGGGCGGGCTCATCTTCGGCTACGACATCGGCATCTCCGGCGGGGTGACGTCGATGGACCCGTTCCTCAGCCGGTTCTTCCCGTCGGTGTACCAGAAGCAGCTGGTGGCCGACGACAGCAACCAGTACTGCAAGTTCGACAGCCAGCTGCTCACCATGTTCACCTCCTCGCTCTACCTCGCCGCGCTCGTCGCCTCCCTCTGCGCCGCCCCCGTCACCCGCCTCGCGGGCCGCAAGTGGTCCATGTTCGTCGGCGGGGTCACCTTCCTCGCCGGCTGCGCGCTCAACGGCGCCGCCCAGAACGTGGCCATGCTCATCCTCGGCCGCGTCCTCCTCGGCGTCGGCGTGGGCTTCGCTAACCAGAGCGTCCCCGTCTACCTCTCCGAGATGGCGCCCGCCAGGATGCGCGGCATGCTCAACAACGGCTTCCAGCTCATGATCACCCTCGGCATCCTCGCCGCCAACCTCATCAACTACGGCACCGACAAGATCTCCGGCGGCTGGGGCTGGCGCCTCAGCCTCGCGCTCGCGGCGGTGCCCGCGGCCATCATCACCGTCGGCTCCCTGTTCCTGCCCGACACGCCCAACTCCCTCCTGGAGCGCGGCAAGGCCGACGAAGCCAGGCGGATGCTCCGGCGCGTGCGCGGCACCGCCGACGTCGACGAGGAGTACCGCGACCTGGCGGCGGCCAGCGAGGCGTCCAGCGCCGTGGAGCGGCCGTGGCGCGACATCCTGCGCCGGAAGTACAGGCCGCAGCTCGTCATGGCGGTGGCGATCCCGCTGCTGCAGCAGCTCACCGGCATCAACGTCATCATGTTCTACGCGCCCGTGCTCTTCAAGACGCTCGGCTTCGGCGGCAGCGCCTCGCTCATGTCGGCGGTCATCACCGGCAGCGTCAACCTGGCGGCCACGTTCGTTTCGATCTTCACGGTGGACAGGCTGGGGCGCCGGGCGCTGCTCCTGGAGGGCGGCGTGCAGATGTTCGTGAGCCAGGTGACGGTGGGTGCGCTCATCGGCGCCAAGCTCGGGTGGAGCGGCGTGGCGGACATCCCGGCCGGGTACGCGGCGGCGGTGGTGGCGGTGATGTGCGTCTACGTGGCCGGGTTCGCGTGGTCGTGGGGCCCGCTGGGGTGGCTGGTGCCGAGCGAGGTGATGCCGCTGGAGGTGAGGCCTGCCGGGCAGAGCATCACCGTGGCGGTCAACATGCTCATGACCTTCATCGTCGCCCAGGCGTTCCTCCCCATGCTCTGCCGCCTCAAGTTCGTCCTCTTCTTCTTCTTTGCCGCCTGGGTCGCCGCCATGACCATCTTCGTCGCGCTCTTCGTGCCGGAGACCAAGGGGGTGCCCATCGAAGACATGGCCAACGTCTGGAAGGCGCACTGGTACTGGAGGCGCTTCGTCACGGACGACGACGCTCCCCGACGTGGAGACCTCGAGATGGGCAAACGCGTCGTCAAGAACTAGCTCTTAGCTCTATACTTTAGTTTTTTTTAGCTCGTAGTAACTATTTGCAGTTATATATATATTTACTTTATATGCGTCAACAATTGTCAATTCATGCAAAATTGTACATATTTGGTTTTGATAAATATGAATAAACAAATTACATTGGTGCAGTCTTTTTCTGAAGAGTGATGTTCCTCAAGTAATGATAGTTCATACAAATACGAGGAATCAGGGCGCTCAGGATGTCGTGTTGTCCACTTAAATACGGTGCAAATTGCAATATCATGTCCATGAAGTAGTTTAAAAGTAAAGCTCTATGTATTGTTTCATGAAAATAGCTGAAAAGGTGATGATCACTGATGGATACCAACGCCCTGATCCATAACATCAAATAAATAGAATCTATATTACGGTCTTAGGGCCTCTTTGTTTTATAAAATAAAATTGTGGGATTTCAATCCACAGAATTTTTTCCAAGTTGATTTTGGTTCAAAGTAATGAATCCTCCAAATTTCTGAATTATTTTCCTGCACTACAATCTCAATTCTGAGTTGTTCCTATACGTTTTTCCTATTCATGTATTTTCCAAATCCTGGGAACCTTAAGAGCGTCGCTTCTCAGCTTCCTCGGTCCAGAACAGTGGCCTTAATTTGTCTAGATTCAAATGTATCTACACACTAAAAACACGTCAAGATCCATGCCAATCTTGACAAATCTAATTCACTTAATTCCAGACAGAGGGAGTGCAATATATTGTCCTCGCAGTGTTAAAGGCTGTATTGTCTTCATGAAAAGAGCTAAGAAAAAGGACAGGGGGCGAAATTTATCAAGACACGATCAAACTGGCATTGCAGAGGTTTTATTCGTAAAAAAAGCTACTAGACCGTCTAAGTACAGAACAATGAAGGAGACTTCAAAAATTGCCTGGTTAACATACTCATAATTGAATTACAGATGATCCTGTGAGGTACACTAGTAGTACTCAACAAGGCTTCCCAAAATATCGGTCTAAACTAAGAGCACTGATTCCACCGGTTTGTCAATGCTCCCTTTCGCTACTGATCTTGACGAATACCAGAATTCAATCAAGCAGCCTTGGGCTTGGGCTGAAGTCTCTTCAGTTGTGAGTAGAGGAAAACTCCGGCAAGAGCAATCGCGGTTCCTGCAAAGACAGACAGTTCATATACATACACAGGATATGATATGATATGATATGATATGATATGATATGATATGATATGATATGATATGATCGATCCCACAGAATGACGAAGAGAAACAGATGTTTACCGATAGAGTTGATTGGAGACACAGGGGTCTTGAAGAACAGAACGGATGTAACAATGACCACCACACGCTTCACACAATTGCCGACCGAATGGGTAACAGGGGACACCCTTGCAAGGATCATGTATGACACCTTCAATAAATCAAAAATCAGAAGACTAGTGAGATTTTTATTAACAAGCACATGTGCACACCATTCTGGCATGAGCTATATATAGGCATACTGATCACACATAAGAAAACTGAAAAGATCGCTGACCTGTTGGTATGCATGGAAACAGAAAGCAGCAATCAGAGACCTTGTGTACACTTGTTGTAAGTTCAGACCCTGCACAAGAAAGAACATAGTAAGAATTCAAACAAGACAATCTAGTCTAAGGGGCTCAGCAGACAAATAAACAGTGTGGATACTCACAGAGGACTGAAGAAACGTGGGAGTGACCTTGACACCTTCTGTCAGTAAGGCAACTGGGGCCAAGAGGAAGAATGACATGACAGTAATAATAGAGAAGAGAGTAATGTTGTCCAGAGATGACTGGTTAGAGTTGGGGAAAAGATGAAGGTTAGAATATGCTCAGAGCTTCATAGAGTATTACAGTCAAGGGTAAAGACAGAAGGCCTATGCACACATTCATAAATGAGAGTACCATTATCAAATACTACTCCCATCAGAAAGAGTAATTTGTTATTCAACAGAAATGTAAATCAAAAACTCGGTAAACACTATCCAAAAAAAAATGTAAATTGATAACTTAGTTACCTCTTTCTTCAGCATAAGCTTCTTGCTGAGGACATTCCTTGACTGGAAGGTCACATTTGAAGCCATCGCAGCCAAAAACCCAGCCCTGATGACAGTTAAATTACACGTTAATCACCAGATTGTACAAATGAGCAAAGATATAATTTGAGTCAAGGAGAAAAATATTAATGCAGATGAATATGCACACATGAATACACACATCAGCCATCAGATAACCTCCGATGTAACTCACGAGGCATATCTCAGAACTGTAATGTGCACATCAAAATCAATCTTCAACACACCATGATTCTTTTACTCAAATGAAGGTGCTGATAATGCTTACCAGTTAAAGGAAGCTTCGGAAATAGATGCCAATGCAACACCACCAACAATAGGAAGAAGAGACAAAACAACCCAAGGAGTAGGCAGCTGCACAATCATCCATGTTGCAGAACAAAACCATAAAACAACAATGATATTCTTAGATTATAGACAGGTCATTTTTATTGATCACAAAAAGAGCAGAAATTACCTCGCCAAGGAACATTGCTGAAAGGAGAACGGAGAAGAAAGGCTCCATGGCCTTGATGGTATGTGTAAATGAGACTGCAACCTTTCCAAGGCTCATGTTTGTGAAAAGATTGCCCATGGTATGGACAATAGCCAGAGGAAGGATAGCAAGGAGCTGGGAAATAAGAGCAATTAGACACATGCTGTAATTGTTCAATATATCTGTACTAGTTTGTCACAGGAAATTAAGTAATTACCTGTGCACCAGAAATCTTTGGTTTTTTAAGGATACCAGTTAGCCACAGGAACAAGGAAATGCCAGTTCCAACAGCAAACTGAACTGTTGTAATGTTTATCGGATATGGAAAGACCTTGAGGACCTGTTAAATATGGGAACAGTAAAGATAGTTGCATTATCTACAGGTATTCTCAGCCAAATAACTCAAAAATTGACATATAACAAATGCTGGGAAAACTTAGGAGCAAGGTTATTTGTACTACAAGAAGATTGTGCATGTTGTGCATGTTGCACATTCGAATCAAATAGGGGACACCGCAATGGACATATGTGTGTCAATAGGATTAAAACCAGAGGGCAAATCACAATGTTACAATACATTATGACAGACCGTGAATTCTACAGCAAATGAATACTTCGTGGGGCTTGAAAGAGGCATATGCTTCCGCTGAACACAAGCAGACACACAGGAAGCATGCAAGCACCCTGATTAGATCTGAATTTTAACTACTGGTGATGATCCTGGGTTCTGCCATGTGGTCTTACAAATGTGAACTTATGCTAGTATATGCTACATCAGGAAGGTGCTTCAAGTTCAATACCCGTATAATATAGAAAATGCTGTTTACAATACATTTTTATGCAACCTACGAGACACAGCTGTATATCTACTACCGTTAGAATTTAATGAATCTAATGGTGACTTATTCAAAGCTCCAGCCAAGATTACTTCATAACACGGACAAACTTTGATGCATTGTCATTCACACAATCACATAAGCAGACAGGAAGCACCCTGATTTGATCCGAATAATTATTGTTAATGGTGAGCTGACCCTGGGTTCTGGCATGTGGTCTTACAAAGTATGCACTTGCGCTAAAAGCTTGCTCAGAAAGGTGCTACAAGTTGAATACCTTGAACACAGACAAGTGATGTTTACAACGCGCTGGTATTTAGACTAGTTCGGAGCAGTTAGAATTTAATGAATCTAGTGATGTACTCATTGAAAGCTCCATCCAAGGTCACTCTGGTCAGACGGATGAAATAATAACTACATAATAGCCCACCGCTTAAGTCACAGAAATAGAGAATAAGAGGAAATTCCATGCACTGTCACGCAGACAAGCACGCATGAAGCAAATTCAGAAACCATCTGAATCAGCAAGATGCGGGTCACTTTGCTGGGATCTGTGCTTAACACGCGGCGGAAGAATTGAATCAGCATCACCGTTGGCACCCAACCTCCGCGACTCTCCGGGCCAGATCGAAGGCGCGCTTGCTAAACTAGGAAGGCCTAAAGACGTGTACGGACGAGAAAAGCAGAGCCTTTCGGTGCAACCAAAGGTGTCAGCTCACCTGCTTGTTGTAGATGTTGAAGTAGATGTTGAATAGGTACCAGAGGCCGAAGAAGGCTCCAAGCTGCAGCGTCTTGGCGAGCGCCGTCCCGCCTTCCTCCCCGGCCTCCTCCGCCTTCCCGGAGGCCGCGGCGGCAGCCACGACGACGAGGTCGCCCCTCTTCTCCTGCTCGGGCGACGCCGGCACGAGCCCGATGCGGCCCAGCCCGGCAGCCGCCACGAGGCCCGCGCGGGGCGCAGCGGAGGAGAGGCGGAGGGCGGTGCGGGCGGCGGGGAGGCGCGCGCCGGAGGGGCTAGGGTTCTTCAGGATGGGCCTCGCGGCGCATGGCCGGAGAAGCCCGATTGCGGCCGCGCTCTGCATTGCGACGGGGGGCGAGATGGTTCAGAAGCTGGGGCGGGTGCTTCTGGAGCCGCGGACACGCGGAGGGCGGAGTCCTCGAGGCTGCTACTGCTGCGGCGGCGGCGGAGGGCACGAGGAGGCCCGGTGGTGCGGTCTGGTGAGATGGGAGAGCGAGTGGGTTCGGGTTGGTGGCTGAAAGGGTTTTAAGTAGCGGCGAGGACGGGCTGAGCTGGCACCGGCCCGAGGAGCGTCTGGCTGTGTGACCGGTGGTCCCCCAATGTCGATCTGGGCCTGGGTGTCAGTGGGAGATGGAGGCTACCTAGGATTGACCGGATGCGGGCATGCACCCGGTGCACCGTGCACCGGAGGGGGATGTCTGCCGAGGGCCCGCGCGCTAGTGAGGTGCCGTGCGATACGGTGGAGGGGTTGTTGTGTGGAGTCTGCCCAGCGACGCGTTCGAGGGGTGTGTGGGGCCTGGTGCTGGAAAATACCGGCGTGGTGGGTCCAGGTTAAGGTGGACGGGATCTGCAAGACCAACGCGCCAGCTCACCTTTGCGTTTTTTCTGAGTTCTGTGGCGGACTGCCCAGTTGGGTAGCACCGTACAGATTAAAGAAAAAAGGGTAGCAGTGCTCACACAACAACCCCTCCACCGAATCCTGGATGAGCATCCTTTTGTTCCGAAAAATGTACCCATCATCGTAAAAAGCAAAATTTTGGATATAGAAAAATTCCAAATAGACATTCTATGCTTGAGCAAAAAGTTCCGCGAGAAGTTTTTTATGTCTAAAGTAAAAAAGTTGAAAAAATATCTCGTAAATAGTCATATTAGAGCAACAAAAATCGTATTTTTTTTACGAATCAATAAAAATCGTCTTTGTTATGCAAGCAACAAAAGGTTCTTTCCTCCGGAACTTCGTGTGCGAATATAAAATGTTTGGATATGCACACATTTTTTTTGAGAATTGTTAACATTTTAAAACGCGTGTTTATACGGTGGTTGCATCTACACCTAGGATACAAAGTGGATTTTCGGTTCATCCCCAATGGGCTAGTTCTTTTCTCTTCTTCCTAAACCTGTGAAATCCAAATAAATTAAACCTCATATTGCAAAGTTTTACTTTCACAAAAGTCACAAAGGTTTAAAATAAGAATATAATACTTTTGTTTAGCCTTTTCTCCAAATTTCATTTCAAGGTTTGAGTGTTTCAGTAACATATCCGCACCTCACTCAAAATAACCGAGACATGACCGGCGAAGGGGACCGAGACTAGAAGGCTGCTGGGTGAAGTTACATATTCGGTCCTCGGGAAATGAATGTAACATACTCTCTCTGATTCAAAATATAATATGTTTTAGCTCTGTGAAGCTAACGAATCTAGACTCTTTTTAGTGCATAGATTCACTCCGAACAGCTCCGAACCTACCTACGTACTAAAAGTGATTAGGTACACTAGTTTCATAAAGTTAAAATATCTTATATTTTAAAACAGAGGGAGTATATTATATCGAATATTGCAATGTGCTAGAAACTAATCTAGACAAGAACTAATATAATCTCCGCAAGCGAAGTTACTTGTGTCTTCTTGTGGCCTCCGTCGAGTTCTTTTTTAGGCCCCCTTGTCTTAATCTCCAAGAATTGATCCTTCTTCCTAGATCGTACCAACTTAAGGAATATAGCCTTTGGTGTGTTTAGACTAGATTATAATGATGCCCACCTTATTTGCTATGAATTCCACCTTAGAGCATCTCTAGATGATCCACTAAATGTTAGAGCCGATTTTGGCGCACTGTTCACCGAGGAGAAAAAATTTGCTACTCTAAACTTCGGCCGCCGGAATTGATCCCTTAAATTTGCACTCCTATATTTCAATCTTCTACTAGGCATTTCAACAAACACATTGCAATAAAACAAAAACACACCAAAATCAAACTAAAACACTTAGTTCATACTTAGGATTCAAACACATTGCATAGTTCATACATAGATTCTAACACTAGGATGGTCGTCGGCGCTGGTGGCCTTCACATAATCCCTAGCTATGCCGTCGAGCGTCGGTGGCCGTCACAAAAACCCTAGCTACGCCACCGAGCGTTAGTGGCCGGCGTCCATGTTCACCTACCGGCCGAGGTTGTCAAGCCACGCGTTGAAGCTGTCGTTGGAGTCGGTGTCATTGTCGCCGAGGTCGCTTACTTCCTGCGTCGGCGCCGAGGAAGACGCAGTCGCCGTCACGGAGGAAGAATGCCATGTTGCCGTCGAGGAGGAAGAAGGCCCTGAGAGGCATGGTTGTGACGTGTGGCATACTCCTCGTAGCGCGCGTCCTCCGTAACGACGCAACCGGGATTGCCGACGGAGCTCGGCCATGTACCGCTCGCCGACGTCCTCGGCCTCGAGCCGCTCCCAAGCCACCCGGTCCTCCCAAGCGATGCACGCGGCGTGGCCGCAGCTGGAAGGGGAGAAGAGATCCGGCACTTCATTGTCGAGAGGGAAGTTTAGTGGCCCACAGTCGGAGCCGTGGAGCCGGACGTTGGCGATGTCATGCGCCCATGCCGCTTGCCGCGCTGACTGGTAGGTGTCGAGCTAGTGGCGTTGGTCGGTGTTTCGGTTGGTGATCACGGATACCCAGGTCCCCCACTCTCGTTGTCACACGCCGTGGTACTGTTCGTCTGGTGTTGTTGTCGGCGGGATGTCGAGAGACCCCGATCTACGACCACGAGAAGCGCCGCGGCCGTGAAAGGCGCTGCGGATAGGCGGCAGCGACCGGTGGCGAGATACGGCTATCTCCGGCGAGTATGTGTGGAAGGAGGGGCGGTGGGAAGAATGATGCATCCCGTCCTATGGACGTCCCGACATCCTCACCACCAAGTCCCCCAAATGGACCGATGACCCGTGCTCGAGCCAACATCCTACAAGCTAAGGCTAACTCGCTCCTATCCTCATGTGATTTCCATACATCCTTGGATGGCTTGCTACTTCATGCAACTGCATTGTGCATTCTCAGCTACGAAGCCCCAATGCATCGACAAGCCCCCTCGGAGCAAGAACCAGGAGCTGGACAAGAAGAAGACACAACAGAGGCTGAAGCCCCGGAGTCTCCGGCCTCCAAACCCGGAGTCTCCATCCCGGACTTCGGATAGGACTCCAGACTGTTGCCTATAGCTCTCAGTACACCCTTCCAGAGTCCGAGCCGGAGAGCATCGCAAACACCGGAGTCTATGCACACCCTAGAGTCTCCAGCCACTCCACCCTGGAGTCTCCGGCCTACCACGTCAGAGTCTTCGCCCCAGGACTCCGGTCGCCCGCCTGAAGCTCTCTGTATGCTACCCCAGAGACTTGCCCGGAGACTAAAGACCACCCCGGAGTCTCTGGTCTAAATCACGCCAGGCATGTTAAGGCCTTTTGGGCCTTCGGCCCATGTACCCCCAAATCCGTCCAAAACTTACCTTTTATCCCTAAACTACCCCTCTTTAAGTGGCTGGCCTATATATAGCCCCCTCTCCATATCGTAACCCTAGACTTGGATAATCGAATTAGAAGAAACCCTTGTGGATCTATCTAGTTCTAGTCTCATGCTCCTTTGCTAAGGAGAACAATTTCCCCACCTCTTGATCTTTGTTCAAGTTGTACACGGCCTTGGAGTCGGTGTTGATACCTTTGATCCGGATTACGGATGTTGTATAGCTTCTTTTTCCCTAGTAGACCTAGGTTATCGAATCCTCGGGAAGCAAATGCGTAGTGAAGTTAATTTAACGGACCTTCGGGAGTTTTAGAATTCCTTTTGTGTTTTCACCGGACCAATAGTTTGCATCTTTTTGCTATTGTCGATGATGGAGAGAGAGGGCCTAGGGTCTTCAGTTCACCTATAGCTGTGCAAAACATCTGATGGGAATAAAAGATAAAGATAAAGTATGCATGTAATTGTTAGAGCAAGATAAATTATATGTGGGCAGTGCATCCATAATTGCTATTGCCTCCGCAACCGCTTATAGCAATAACCTACTAGTGTCATCCATAGAAGAATGAGAACTAATGATATGCATAGTGATGTCACCGTTAATCCTAAGTAAATCCCTCACATACAGCCGTACTACCCCTTCTGTCACTGGGGTTCCCAACCTGTAGATCAGTTATTACTCATACTCCCTATACCTGGCTCAACCCTCGGGGTCTTGGGTACCTAACAAGTCCTTAGATTGAGGCAAGAGAGGATACAATAATCATCATGTCATACAAACTAATACATGATCCCATCTATGATAAATAACATGCACAAACTCGACATGGCTAGGCCAAAGCCCTTAGCCCAAGGAGAATTACTCACACATAGAGATGAGATCAACAATCACAAACATTGTATTGAAAATCATAAGATTGATAGCAATAGTCTTACAATGTCGCCAATAGAAGAGATCTACTATTACAAGTGGTGAAATATGGCTATGGAGATGGAGATGGGTTTTGAGATCTAGAGGCAGCTGATGATCTGTGGCATGCATGCGAGGTCGGAGGTGTCTGGTCGTCAGGGGCTTGTTTTCTCGTCGCTCGAGGCTTCTTTATATAGGGGTCTCTTCACGAAAGTTGTTCTGTTTGACCTAACGCTAGCGGCAACAACTATACGACCGGAGCTATATGGCCGGAATTTTTCTCCGGTCGTATAGTTGGTTGTTAAAGCGTCTGCTGATGTCTACGCACTTCTATTCTTGTAGACAGTTGTTGGGCCTCCAAGTGCGGAGGTTTGTAGAACAGCAGCAAGTTTCCCTTAAGTGGATTACCCAAGGTTTATCAAACTTAGGGAGTAAGTGGTCAAAGGTATCCCCTCTCAAGCAACACTGCAATCAAGATACAAGAAGTCTCTTGTGTCCCCAACACACCCAATACACTTGTCAGGTGTATAGGTGCACTAGTTCGGCGAAGAGATAGTAAAACACAAGTGGCATGGATATAAGACAACGGTGCTAGAAAATAGCTTGATGGTGTGGAAGAGACAAAAGGCAAATTAAAATAAAGATGGAAGCAAGCAAACATGTAACTGATCTAGTTGCAAACGGTGTTTCAATGCTTAGAAACAAGGCCTATGGATCATACTTTCACTAGTGAACACTCTCATATAAATATCTTCTCTTTATCATACTACTCCGAACTACTCTCCGGTTGGACACTCTAATCCATGGTAGGGCTATAACAACACTCCTCAAACTTCGCTTTCCCCATCTAGATAACCCCACACTATCACCTTGAGCTCTAGATGGTTCCAACAAACACCACAATTTCATAGAAACATCCAACTCCAAATATAACTCATAACAAGTATTTGTAATCTCTAGCCTAAGTGCCACCACGTTGCGCACGCTGTCACTTTCACACACATGGGGAGAGTAGAGATCTATTAAAGCACTTGAGTAGCAAGGTAGATCTACTTGATTACAAAGCTCATGATCACAATATGATCATGCATAGAGAGAGAGATGAACACATAGCTACCGGTAGAACCCTTAGCCTCGAGGAAGAACTACTCCCTCATCATCATGGGAATCAGCAACGATGATGGAGATGGTGGTGGAGATCGATGGAGATGGCTTCGAGGCCACTTCCCTGTCCTGGCAGGGTGCCGGAACAGAGACTTTCTGTCCCCCGAATCTCCCCTTTGGTGGCGGCAGCGTTGCGGAACTTTTCGTGGTTGGAGGCTATTCGATTTAGGGTTTTAGTCCCAGGGGTTTCTTATAGGCGAAGGGGCGAGGTCGGTGGCCGGACAGAGGGCCCACACCATGCCCTGGCGCGGCCTAGCTGCCCGCGCCAAGGGGGTGTGTGGCCCCCCTTCGTCTCTCCTTCGGACTCCATGTGTCTTCCGGTAAAATATCGACTTTGGCTTTTGTCCCATCCAATTCCGAGAATATCCATTTTCTGACTTTCCTGGAACCAAAAACAGCAGAAAATAGGCAACTGGCACTGTGGCATCTTGTTAATAGGTTAGTCCAAGAAAGTGTATAAAATACTCCAAAGTGTGGACAAAACATACGAAAGTAGATATAAAACAAGCATGGAACATCAAAAATTATAGATACGTTAGCAACATATCATCTGCCTCCGCTTCACGGCTCCTGGTTTCTTCTGGTTATTGGAAATCTCGTATCTTTGACTTTAATGTAGTGATTCCCATCTTCAAACGACATTATCTGCGCAGGAAAAATATAAAAAGAAAGCATTCCATACCCCTTTGAATATTAGGCATTAGTGGCAGGGTTAGAGAGATATTTCATCAAAAATATGAATAATATCCGGTTTAAACGTGGATGTAGATGGCTATATTTCAGAGCCATCAACCTCTCCAAGCTTAAACTTGATCGTCCCCGAGCAAGATAACCAAAATAAAAAAGAAACTCGGCATTTAAATTGAAATAACGAGATGGTGATCTTACTCATGATTGGTAATCTCATGTTTCCTCCACTTCATAAATCTGAAAAACTTCAGCATAGATAGAGTAATGGCAAGCATATCATACGGGTTCTATGCATCCTTATAGTGCAGCAAAATTATTGTTAACATGGATGATTCAAATGAGTAAACTTTATTCCATGTCACGTAATCAACTCATAGGCTTGCCTTTGAACAATACAGTATAATCATGTAAACTGAGGGTGTGAGAGTTATCATGAAAAGCATATACACTAGAGTATCTCAATTCTGCCACATCAATAAATCAAGACTTTTCAAGCACTACTTTTCTATCCATTGTCCTTCAAGAATTTCAGTTCTTAAGTAATTGAGAGCATGCCAAAGATTTTTATTAGTTTATCGGGTTGTGATGGACACTCGTGGTATCACTAAGGTTTTTTTCCTTTTGCATAATGATTACTCATAACAGCCAGAGGAGTGATTCCATCATGATTACAACTACCCGGGATTGCCAAGAATCTTACCCACTATAACATTGCTGCTACAAGTGTTTAATCAACTCATAGCCAAAATCTAGGAGTTTCCTCCACGAAGATCATTCGTAGGCCAGCGGAGTTGTTGGCATCCCATGAAGTTTGACACGCATAAAGCTATATCATTCTTATGATTAACAAGTCAAACTTTGGCATACTCACAAAAATCGCTAAACATTAATTCAATCGAACAAATCCTTTTAAAGAGAGCTTTCAAGTCAATCAACATTTTCAGTGGTGTTGAGTGTCTCTAGAAATAAACCTTCAAGACTAAGGACTACAACACCCAAGCCTTCAATTTGTGAGACTTTTTCTTATTACAATTGTTTAGCAAATTTTTAGGCAAGACTTGGTTAATTACGAGAGTTGGAACAAAATGTACCCAATTAAATACCCATGCAAACGAAAATCTCACTACAATACAAAGACTGACTCCACCAATATAATATCTCAACATTCACTACTAACTAGCATGGGTTTCTAAAACTTCAAAAGTGGGGAGTCATAAGTGTTGGGGATATACTTTCTAGGTATCCTCACTGACCAGGGTGGCCCATTTCGGGTTAGAGCTTTGCTTCACGGGCAGCCCAGTCAGGGGGAAGAGCCAGAATCCAGTCCAGCTACGGGAAGGCCCAGAAGACTTACCGACATATGCCCATAATGTTACTTGTATTTCAAGATGTACTTTGTAACTGACTCTTAGTCGTAGCCGGATAGATCTCTCCTGTAAACCCTAGGCCGGATATCTATATAAGCCGTACTAGGGAGAGCCTTTAAGGCACACCAGTCTACAATCTCAACTCGCACAGGCAAAACCCTTGTAACCCATATTCCGGCTCTACCGTATTATTGGATTGCTAGCAGGAGTAGGATCCATCCAAAGCCGGCGGATTCGAACCTGGGTAAACTTGTGTGCTCACGTCCCGGAATACCGTACGTATCACACCCCTCTCTTCCACACGCCTCAAGGACCCCCTCATGGCGTACTTGTCATCAATCTGACGATAGTTGGCGCCCACCGTGGGGCAGGTGAGCTTCATATCTGCGTTCCGAGTGGAATCTACAAGAATCGGAATCGGCAAGACCATCACCGTCGGTCGCATCCTCTATGCCAGCGACGTCCCTCTCATCATTCTCAACTAGACCTGGATTCCGTCTAGGGAGACCGTGACTGCCTACACCATCATGTCTTTCGGCGAGATCGATGTGTACATCAGATTCGCTGAACCTGTCCCACCCACCCCAGCGGTGATGATAGAGGCATAAGAAATTTCTAGGTCCCCTTTGTCCGTGGAGGCGGCAGAGTTCCGGATCTCAGAAAACCCTAATCCCACCTAGCCCGCACCCGTTGCGGAGATAGTGGAGAAATCCGGGCCTGAAGCAGACCTCGTGGCTCAAGTCGAATCTGGAGTGGATCTCCCTAGCGAGGCCGAATCCTAGATCGATCCACTCGCCGAAGTCGAAATCTAGGAGGATCACATCAAAAAACTTGGTTCCGGCTCTACCAACGCCGAAACAGATCAACCATTCCTGAGGCACATGTTGAGGCACATGATTATGCAAGACGCAAGCGTGGATGAGGTTCTCGAAACCATCAAGATCTTCGAGGAAGCTCACGAGGAAAGCCACAACTACCTCAGGACCCACACATCGCACTTCGTTGGATACGTTGGATCTGGATTCGGCTCTGCCAATGCTGGAGACAACACTGACTCGGTGTTGGAGGCGATCGGAACAAACACCGACTTACCTGCATCCTCGGATGACTCGATGACGTCGGTGGATTTCCGAAAGTTCTCCGTGGAGTATGAAGAGGAGTACAACTCCAAAGCTGCAGAACAAGGGGAAACCATGTATGAAGGATCCGGGGAAAACTCTCCCAAAGCGCAGGATGACATGGATATAAGAGATAATCCCGAACTCCAGATGTCCGAAAGTACCGATTAGAGTTTGACTCCGGGAAACAGACCCAAAGCCGTCTTTGCTACCGGCGCTGCCAAGAAGGCAAAGAAGAAGAACAAGAAGAACAAGACCCCGGCAAAAGATCTTCCTGTAGAGGAAGTGATTACCGAGGAATATGAGGAAGACTCGGATGGAGCACTTATCCCAGAAGAGCCAAAAGAAGAGTCGATGGATGGACACGTGATCACTGAAGGTGCGCGTAAACTCATCCATGCTACATTAACCACACCTATCCCTACAGCTACAAAACTTACTACCGAAGAGCTGGATGAAAGGGCCTAGGGCCTAGAAGCACGTCACCAAGTACTCCTTGATGAGGCCAAAAACATCGAGGAAGAAAAGAAACGCATGGCAACTGCGAAGAAGTACATCTCTCGGCAGCATCAGAAGACCCGGAAACGTCACACTCGTGACGACCAATTCCCGGAAGTTCACAAAGTCCTCTTTGGAGAAGACCATGGGATGCCTCGACGTGTCAGCAAGGGAGATTGGGTATATCCAACACCATTGCAAAACACCACCGCTTCTCGAGAAATCCTAGCAAGTAATCCAGGCCCAGAATAGGTTCGATTGGGCATTAAGCTACTCACCAAGGGTCTGGAGCAACAGAAGGCCGCCCAGTTCGGAAGCGGAAAACTAGTCTCCCAATCTGAGCAATACCGCACGGATCCGGCCTGGAATGATGTAAGACCCCAATGCGCTCCGGAACAGCATCACCATTCCGACCGTCAGGAAGACAACTACTTAAGAACCGGATCTTTAGGACAACATCGCAAAGCTGCATGTGACTAGCGCAATGTTACTCTAGCTGTGGAGCAAGAGGCAATTGCTGCACTGTATCTGAAGAATCCTCCCCGATGAGAGTCGAACGATTGTAGGGAAGAAGACAAAGAGAAACGTCGGGAGGAGGACCGTCAAAGAATGCTACCTCCTAGACATACAAGCCGTCCGGCTGACGGACGAAGGAACGACGGACACCGTGCTGAGTCAAGTCGGTAGGGGGCTCGTCGTAATGAAGATCCTCCCCTGAACCGGAATAATGACGCTCCGGATGGAGGCCGGCAATCAGCCGGAAACAATCCAGCTGCTCCACCCTCTCCACCAAGAAGCCGTCACAACGGCTCCCAAGGAGTCCAAGGAGGGCGTAATGGCGGAGGAGGTGGTGGCAGAAGCTGAAGTCCGGCTCCAAGGCACCGCAGCCATAGCCGTCAATCAGGGCGATCTTTGTCCCCAAGTGACACAAGGCACAAGATTAACTCCAACATAGAGGCGCGGCGCTACGAAAACGATGATATATACGTGGGCCCAAAATGCTTCGAACCATGCATAAGAGCAGAAAAATTCTTGGAAGGATTTGCTATCTCAAGGCATATTCAAGCCTACGATGGTATGGCTCGGCCAGATACTTGGCTCTAGGATTTTTTCTAGGCTTGCTATATTGCCAAAGGCGAAAACAACCTGGTCGCAACCCGATATCTCCCACTCATGTTGCAGAAGACGACACGATCATGGCTCAATGAACTTCTGGAGAACACCATGTATGACATGTAGAGTGCATTCTTTCGGAATTTCGAAGGCACGTATCGGAGGCCCTATACAGAAGGAGACCTACAGCATTGCACCCAGAAAGCCGAAGAAACTTGCCGGGATTATCTCGGATGATGGATCGACACGAAGAACTCCTGTGAAGGAGTAAATGACCAAACTGCGATCGAAGCTTTCAACTCCCAATTGGTTTACTATGTCATCGCTTGAAGTGTTACAAGGTCACTGATTTGGGAGAAATGATAGAAACAACGAGCAAGTATGCAGATGCTGACGACGACGCAAAGGGATTACTTAACACCCTAGTTGTGCCACAGTCAGCAAAACAACCAAAGCAGCAAGCTCAGAAGCGCAAGAACACCTCGGAAGAAAAGCCCAATTCGGAAACGGTAGTGGTCACTACTACTTTCGGGTCTGGAGGACGTGGAGGGCGCGGCGGAGACCATGGACGCGGTCATGGGACATTAAGAGTCCAGGGTAGAGGAGACCAGCAACCTTGCAAAACCTACTATTGGGCCGACACTGCCAGTAACCCATGTGTGCATCACTTAGACGCCAATGGGGGCTCGTCTCACACAAACACCGAATGTCGTTTTAATGACGACATCAAGAAAGACGATACTGCTGGCTACAGGGCTAAGCGGAAGAAGGGAAAGAAGAATCCCGAAAAAGATAAAGAGACCAAGGATGATTCCGACATGGAGGAAGCCGATGCTTCAAATCCCAAGCCGGAAGGGAAGAAGAACTTCCCGGCAAACAAAGACACTTACGTCACCTTCCTCGGATCTCAACCAGCTAAGGTCAAGAAAGCATTTCTACATGAGCTCAACGCAACAGTTCTGGCTGTCCCTCGGTTCATAGACTGGTCGAAAGTGACAATTACCTTTGACCGTGCTGATCATCCGCCTAAGTTGCACATGCGAGGAAAATATGCCTTAGTCGTAAATCCACTTATTGATGGCTATGGTTTCTCCAAGACTCTCATGGATGGCGGCATCAGCATTAACATCCTATATGTCGAAACGCTACACCGGATGAAGATCTCAGAGACCCAGCTGAATTACAGCTCTGTGATCTTTCACGGAGTTGTCCCAGGAAGACAAGCAAATTCCCTGGGAGAAATTACTTTGGATGTGACCTTTGGAACTCCAAAGAACTACCGGACGGAAGCACTTTCCTTCGAAGTGGTCCTGTTCAAGAGCGCAAAGCACGCTATATTCGGGCATCCGGCTTATTGGGCTTTTATGGCTCTTCCGTGTTACATTTACAATATGATGAAAATTCTAGGTCCCAACGGCGTGATCACCATCAGGGGAGACCCGAAGAAGGCGCGAGAGTGCAAGGACGGAAATGCCGCCTTTGCTGAAGCCGTGTTGCACGCCCAGAAGTACCAGGAGACCAAGAAGACCATAGATCCGTCCGAGATGCCCGCAACAAAGAAGGAGGTGACAAAGCCGAATCCGAGTTAAAGTCATCGGAAGAGACGAAGAAGACACCGTTGAAGGATGATGACCCCTCCAAGGTGACCCAGATAGGCGTAGGCCTAGATAGCGCATAGGAAAGCACGCTCGTCAAGTTCCTCCAAGCAAATCAAGATATCTTCGCATGGCAGCCATCTGACATGACCGGAGTACCTAGGGAACTTGCCGAGCACTCTTTAAATGTGCACCCGAACGCTAAACCCGTCAAACAGTCCCTATGACATTTTGGCAATGAAAAGCGTAAGGCAATAGCTAAGGAACTGGCCCGACAAGAGTTAGCCGGATTCATAGAAGAGGTCATCCACACTGAGTGGTCGGCCTATCCTGTAATGGTCCCTAAAAAGGACACACTGATTTAAGGATGTGTGTTTATTATATTGCCTTGAACAAGGCTTGTCCCAAAGATCCGTTCGCTCTGCCTAGGATTGATCAAGTTATCGATTCTACGGTAGGCTCGGAACTCCTATGTTTTCTTGACGCATATTCCAGTTATCACCAAATCCGGATGAAGGAATCTGACAAAGTCAAAACTTCATTCATAACCCCTTTCAGAACCTTCTGTTTCGTTACGATGCCCTTTGGGCTGAAGAACGCAGGAGCTACGTACCAACGCACTATGCAGCGTTGCCTCCACGATCAAATTGGATGCAATGTACATGCATATGTGGACGATATTGCGGTGATGTCCAAAAAGAAGGAAACCTTGATTTCCGACTTGGAGGAAACGTTTGCCAATCTACGAAAATATAACATAATGCTTAGCCCGAAGAAATGCTTCTTTGGAATCCCAGCCGGAAAATTGTTAGGTTTTATCGTGTCTCAAAGAGGCATAGAGGTAAACCGAGGCAAAATCAAGGCTATACTCAATATTTCCAGGCCGACTCGCCTGAAGGACGTTCAAAGACTAACTGGTTGCATTGCTGTAGTCAGTCAGTTTGCAAGCCGGCTCGGTGAAAGAGCCGCACCACTATACAAGCTCCTGAAAAAGACCAAGAAATTCGTTTGGACCGATGAGGCTGAAGCTGCGCTACAAGACCTGAAAGCAGTACTCTCATCTACTCCCATCCTAGCAGCACTGGAACTACAGGAACCGAGGTTGCTCTATCTCGCTGCGACAAACAAGGTCGTCAGTATCGTCATGGTGGTGGAGAGACCGGAGGAAAATCAGGAACACCTCGTGCAGCGTCCGACTTACTATCTCAGCGAGGTCTTAACTGAATCAAAACAGTGGTATCCGCACTATCAAAAGCTAGCTTACGGTGTGTTCTTAGCATCTCGTAAGTTACGGCATTATTTTCAGGAACATCCAATTACCGTGGTGATCATAGCTCCCATGAGAGATATAATCAACAATAGTGACGCCACAGGACGCGTCGCAAAATGGGGCATAGAGCTTCAACTTTCGACATTGAGTACAAACCTCGCACAACAATAAAATCCCAAATCCTCACTGACTTTGTCGCTAATTGGACAGAGACAACAGAGAATATGACCCTGCCAGAGTTGGAATACTAGACCTTGCATTTTGACGGGTCTAAAGCCCTCGGGGGCTCGGGGGCTAGCGTGGTGCTCAAATCACCCCAAGGAGATAAATTTTTCTATGTATTGCAGATACACTTCACGGCGACAAATAACATTGCTGAGTATGAAGCATTACTGCATGGAATCTGGATTGCTAAGAATATCGGCATCCGACGTTTAATGTGTTATGGAGATTCAGATCTTGTTGCTCAACAAGTGTCGGATATATGTAATGCGAATAAACACATGGCAGCATATAGAGATATCATGGATGAATTATCTAAATCGTTTGAAGGGTTTCAAGTTCAACACATCCCTCGAATAGAAAATGAGGAAGCAGATGCACTATGTAGAATAGGCTCTGGCCGGAAAAAGGTCCCGGGTGGGGCTTTATTAGAGCACCTCAAAGTTCCCTCTATAAAGGGAGTGGACGAGGAATATCCGACCAAATCCGACTCACCTTTAGTAGCAGTTCTGGCTGTGATTCCCAGCTGGACTCAACCCTACCTTGATTTCTTGGTAGACGGAAAATTACCCGAAGACGAAGTTCTGAGCCGGCAGATCGTTCGACGAGCAAAAGCCTACACTATAATTAGTGATGAGCTCTATAAGCGGAGTGCATCTAGGGTTTTTTAGTGTTGTGTATCTCCGGACGAAGGAGTGGAAATCTTACGAGAGATCCACAAAGGCGAGTGTGGTCACCACGCTGCATCCAAATCTCTAGTGGCAAAAGCTTTCTGAGACGGTTTTTTTCTGGCTTACAGCTAAGGAAGATGCCGAATGACTGGTCAAGACGTCCAAGGGCTGCCAAAAATGCGCCAAACAAGCTCACGTTTCAGCTGATCAGCTTCGAACAATACCTATAACATGGCCTTTCGCGGTCTGGGGGCTTGACATGGTAGGACCGTTTAAACGGGCTCCAAGTGGATTTACTCACCTCTTAGTGATGGTGGATAAGTTCACCAAATGGATTGAGGCTAAACCCGTCACTAGTTGTGATGGAGCAACAGCCAGAAGATTTGTTGAGGATGTTATAATCTGATACAGTTATCCACATAGCATTATCACGGACAACGGGAGTAACTTTTCTATGGGAGAACTCGTTGAATTCTGCAATGAACAAAATATCCGGCTTGACATTGCGTCAGTCGCACATCCACAAGCTAATGGACAAGTCGAAAGGGCAAATGGTCTAATCCTACAAGGCCTAAAACCAAGACTCGAAGCACCACTACGACGTGCTGCGGGGGCTTGGGCAGAGGAATTACCTTCTATAATATGGAGTTTGCGAAAAACTCCAAACAGGTCAACCGGATACACACCTTTCTTCTTGGTGTATGGGGCAGAAGCAGTTCTTCCTAGTGATTTGGTTCACACTTCTCCTAGAGTGGCCACATATATTGAAGAGGATGCCGAAATGTCTTGAAAAAATGATCTCGACTTAGTCGAAGTAGTTCGCGTTGTTGCTGAGATGAGATCAACAACCTATCAGTAGAAGTTACGCAAGTATCATAGCCAGAGAGTCATAAACTTTTTCTTATTACAATTGTTTAGCAAGTTTGTGAGACTTTTTCTTATTACAATTGTTTAGCAATTTTTTTGGCAAGACTTGGTTAATTACGAGAGCTGGAACAAAATGTACCCAATTAAATACCCATGCAAACGAAAATCTTACTATAATACAAAGATTGATGATGACCCACAAGTATAGGGGGTGTATCGCAGTATTTTCGAGGGAAGTGAAACCCAATTTATTGATTCGACACAAGGGGAGCCAAAGAATATTTATAAGCCTTAACAACTGAGTTGTCAATTCAGCTGCACCTGGAAACAATCTTGCTCACAGCAGTTTATTAGTAGCAACAATTTTGTAGTAGGAATAGTAAAGTAACAACAGTAGTAAAGCAAAGACAGTAGTAACAAAAGCAGTAAACAGTGGGATTCGAGTGCGGTAGGCATATGGATGGATGGACGGGCGTTGCATGGACAAGACAATTCACATAGCAATCAGAACATAGGGCAATTGCAGATAAATAAGATAAAGCATCCAAGTACTAGACAATCTCAGGCATGTGTTCCATATATAGTCATACGTGCTCGCAATGAGAACTTGCACAACATCTTTTGTCCTGCCAGCCCGTTTGCAACGGGGCCTCTAGGGAACTACTGACAATTAAGGTGTTCCTTTTAATAGAGCACCGGAGCAAAGCATTAACACTCCGTGAACACATGTGATCCTCACATCAAAGCCTTTCCCTTCCGGTTATCCCGATTTCTATCACTTCGGGGCCATAGGTTGCGGACAACGACGTGTGTATATAACTTGCAGATAAGACCAAGAACAATACTATCATAATGAATCAATAATAAGTTCAGATCTGAAATCATGGCACTCGGGCCCTAGTGACAAGCATTAAGCACAACAAGTCGCAACAAAGTCATAAAGCACTAATAAAAGATACTAGGCACCATGCCCTAACAATCTGATGCCATTACATGAACGATCTCATCCAATCCCTACCATCCCCATAGCCTACAGCGGGGGATTACTCACTCATAGATGGGGGAAACATGGATGGTCGATGGAGATGATGGTGGAGATCGATAGAGATGGCTCCAGGGGCACTTCCCCGTCCCGGCAGGTTGCCGGAACAGAGACTTTCTGTCCCCCGAATCTCCCCTTCGGTGGCGGCGGCGCAGCGGAACTTTTCGTGGAAAAACATCGAACCCCTCGGAGTTTTTAGGTCAGAAGGCTTCTTATAGGCGGAGAGAGAGGCCAAGGGGGTGCCTAGGGCCACCACACCATGCCCTGGTGCGGCCAGGTCCAGCCCGCGCCTAGGGGTGGTGTGGCCAGCCCCTGGCCCTCCTCCGTCTCGTATTCTGGCTCCGTGAGTCTTCTGGAAAAATAGGCACTTTGGCTTTTGTCCCGTCCAATTCCTAGAATATTCATTTTCTGACTTTCCTAGAACCAAAAATAGCAGAAAACAGGCAGCTAGCATTGTGGCTCTTGTTAATAGGTTAGTCCAAGAAATCATATGAAAAGTACTCTAAAGTGTGGACAAAACACAAGAAAGTGGATAAAACTAAGCATGGAGCATCAAAAATTATAGATACATTTGCAATGTATCAATTGACTCCACCAATATAATATCTCAACATTCACTACTAACTAGCATGGGTTTCTCAAACTTCAAAAGTGGGGAGTCATAAGGCATACCTCTCATGTTTGGTGCCACTTCTATCTTCCTTTTTTATGTGTTTCTTGGAAACTCGAAGTCGATCACTCTCTTGCAAACATATGAACATCGAAGCAGAAAGAAAAGAAAGAGGGAAAATAAGGAAAAATGGAGAAATCTTTTTTGTTGTTTTTAAGAGAGGGAATTTAAAGAATGGAAAATTGGCGGCAAAGCTCGATTAGACAATCTTGAAAGCAAATAGAAAGAACTAAAAAAATAAAGTGTTGGGGAAACCAACACAAGTGCTTATAAACTCAAATGAAAGCACA
This sequence comes from Avena eriantha, assembly GCA_910589775.1. Classification (NCBI taxonomy): domain Eukaryota; kingdom Viridiplantae; phylum Streptophyta; class Magnoliopsida; order Poales; family Poaceae; genus Avena; species Avena eriantha. The sequence continues at coordinate 496,507,059 of OU342741.1, read as the reverse complement.
ACCTCGGAATAAATAAAAGCAAATGAACGCCAAACAAAGATACATGAGGAAACTTCCCCAAGCTTAGGCTTTTGCAAGCCCTTCAAATCATTGTGGTGGCAGGAAAAGTCATTACGCCAGTTCGCAAATTTAGTTGAGAGGTTATTAGTTGATTCTCAGAGGTTCAAAGAGAGGCTATGCATCCTCTCCATAGTCCCCCCAAGTCCTTGGAAGTCTTGGTATGTAGCGAACCGGGTTTGTGGCTGCTCCTCTTGATAAGGAACTTCTTGCTCCTCCTCTTGGTCCTCATCCTCCTCCAGAATCTCCTCCTCGGTTTGGTGTTTCTCAACCTGCAAGTCATATAGCAAACGTCCTTCCTCAATAGAGAAAAGACCATTAGGCATAGGAGCGGGGTAGAGAAGCCCAGCTCCAGCAATATGCAGGTAATAAACACCACCTCTCCTAGTGAGCGTTCCACAAGCTTTCAAAGTGGAGAAACCAACACGTCGCTCAGCTAGCATGGGTTGCAGCTCACCTAGGTTGATGCCTAGGGCAGTGGCAAGCACGGTGATGATGCCTCCATTTGTGATTGGTCCTTGGCTTTGGGAGGCTTGGTGCTCCAAGTAGCACGCAACGATGGCGTCCAAGTTGAGTGACAAGCCATAGTTGATGTAAGCAGCCTTTGCAAGGACTAAGATGTTCTCCTCGTTGAGTCTTGTAAACTCATTACGTGTCTTCAAGGTGTTAGCAATACCATAGAACAAATAGCAAATTGCAGGATGTTGAATATTCTTCCCCTTGCTCACTCTAGTAGTGAAACCCATTCCATTATAGTATTGTTCAGGGGTAGGTTCCAAGCTAGTAAAGGATGCGCGTAAGGAATTAACATCATTGTTTGGCAAATTAGAGCATGCACACCATTCATCTAATGTTAAAGTGTAGTTGTTGTTCATAAGTCGGAAAGAAATAGCGTCCTCTCCTTGCCATTATTTAACGGTGCTTTGTAACGAACTTAGGAATTCAATGGTTAAGCGGCGATAAGTAGGCACATCATTGTACACAAAGTTTTGCAGGCCAGCTCTATTGCAAAGTAAATTGAAGTCATCAGAAATAAAGAGTTGGTTCAATATAATGGGGCAAGCCCACTTGGTGGCCTTCACTTCGCGGTTCTTGATCTTGTTGAAGCGATCATGTTGGGGCTCATCCCTGAACCGTATCCCCATGTGTTCTTGAGCGACAACCCAAGAAGCGCTAGCAGCGGCACGAGCACGAGTTTGGCTTCTTGTGTTCATCATCTAAAACATTGAAGAAAGATAAAAATAAAACTTTTTGATCCAACAACAGTAAGTATAACATGTTCCTCATTATAGCACACTAAAGAATCTCCTCAAAATAATAATTTAGGCAAGAAAATCATGACAGTTGGTTCATAGTATGTCTCACCCTAGATTGATAATGACAATAGATCGAAGATGAATTTGCAAAAAGTAGTTGGACGATCGGAGGAGAAACATACCGTAGATCACTTGTGTGTGAGGAAATCGAACGAAATTGAGTAGAGATGAAGATCTCTAGAGGTTTTGGGAGAGTTTGGAGGTAAAAGAGATGAAAATGATTGAAGTTTTGGAGTTGGAGGTACCTTCCCGTGCAATTTTATGGTCGGACGCAACTATACGGGCGCAACTATACGGTCGGAACAATGTGTTTCTGTCGTATAGTTGGCCTTCTGTCAAAATATTAGGGTTTCCTCCTGGCGGCGCAGCAATACATGCACAACTATACGGACGAAACAAAATGTTCCTGCCGTATAGTTGGTCGTCAAACTGTCTGTCCCTAGGAAAAAAATATACAAAGGCATATATATCTGTACGACCGGAACTATACGGTCGGAATTTTTATTCCCGCCGTATAGTTAGTCCTTAAACTCTCAGTATATTAGAAAAGAATTTGTATGGAGGTACCGATATCTATACGACCGAAGCTATACGGCCAAATTTTTTATTCCCGCCATATAGTTGGTTGTTAAACTCTCAGTACATATGAAAGCAAAAATTTCAATGGCAAAGATATCTATACGACCAGAATTATACGGCTGGAATTTTTATTCCCGCTGTATAGTTGGTCGTTAAACCTTCTGTGTGCATAAAAAATCTGTTTCTTCAAAAATTATTTCTTTTCCTGTAACTTAGTGATATACCTTGTTTATGACAGAAAATTGATAGTAAATATTGTCGACCAACAACAGTATGAAAAAAGCAGGATTTTTAATACTACCGAACTTCTTCTCCTCAATTGGAGTTTTCTAGCACTCTTTATTAAACATAAACTTAAACTAAAACTTAAAACTTAAATCAAACCTTTATTTAACATGGGTTGCCTCCCATGGAGTGCTCTTTTACGGTCAATAGCTTGACCTTGACATTAATCACTTGGGCGAGATGAGCGGAACACCCAATCCAAAGTAGTTGGCCTTCAAGGTGATGACCTCCTTCTCGTCATGTTTGGCTTTCTTTTTCCTGGGGAAATGGATAACAAAAGGATCCCATGAAGGCAATTGCAGCTTCACGTTCCCTTCATGGAGGATAATTAAAGCCTTTATAGTTCTCAAGAAAGGACGACCTAGTATGATAAGAGCAATAGTATCTTCAGGCATATAACACCCCAAAAATATTAATCAAGATTTTTAAGTTCTAATCACCCAAGTTTAGGGTTAACAAAAACTTTTATTACTAAATTGAATATGAGTGCATGTGTGATTTGCATTATTGTATGATTGAGTGAAATTGCCATGTGTGTTTGCTACAAATGATAAGAAATGGTTTAGAGAAGAATACTACATCATCTAGGCCAATTACAAACAAAATCCAAAGAAAAAGAAATCAAATATGAATCAAATAAGCAAATGGTCATTTAGACCAAAATCAACCACTAGGCCACTTTGTGAGTTCCTAGTAAAGAATTTTCTAACAGAAACATTTCCATTTCTTTTCTCCCCTTGCTAGACCAAGTAAAAGTGAACCCAAGCCCACTTTATAAACCAACAGAAACAAATTCCAAATCTAGTTAAAGGACAATTCAAAATTGAATCAAGTTCATATGCTAAGATCACCATTTTGCAAAAACCACTCAAATCAATTCACCTTGGCTTTTACAAGCAACCATAGACACTCAAGCAAGTGCTCAGAACACTCACCAAATTTCATTCAAAAATTTCAAATTTGAATTCTTGCGACCATCGGGTCGAGCACCTGGCAGACACAGATCAAACTCTGCCTAACTCTACTGTTTTGAGCAGTGATCACCCAACCATTTGCCCCCTCTTCACTCCCCTGGTCTCCCCCAACACCTAGCAGCGTAGCAGACCACTTCCCCCTTTGCCGTTGCACTAGTGCAGCGCCGTCCGACGCTCACCTTGCCGGTCGACCATGGACAGCTCGCCACAGACCATCCCGCCCTCTCCCACGACGACCAGGAGATAGGCGACCATCCACCGCCACACCCCCTGTCCAGCCCTCGACCGCAGGCGAGCCATGGACCACCCAGAATCATCGCGCCCATTTTTTCTGTGCCATGCCGAGAGCACGCCAGAACGCCGTAGCCGACCAGCGTGCACACGCCGCACCTCGCCCTCTCTGCGCGTGCACACACTCGCCATGACCCTATCTACCTCCCAGACATCCCTGTTCGCCACCACGGGACCCATAGCCCCCGTGCGCTGTCTCGAACACCGCCAGTTCCTCGTAGAGCACCGCCCGCGCCCGACCATTCTCGACCACCCCGTGCCGCACCTTTAAGCCCGTGACGACCGCCAGGGAGCACCGCGTCGCCCCTACCCTCAACCACGCTAATAGCTCACTATACCGCTGTCACCGGAGGAGCCAGCCCATGCCGCAATGTCCCTCTCGCCGGTGTATAAATAGAGGCCACCTCCTCCTCAATTCACCACACCACCTCACTCCTCACTCCTCACAGCACCTCCCACACCTCTCCCCGAAGCAAGGCGAGCACCAGCCCGCCAGAATTTGGCCAGAGTCCGTCGCTATAGAGGAGAAGAGGAGCCATTGATTGGAGCCGCCTAGGAGCCGCCACGACCACCATTGGAACCGTCGTCGTCGACAATGGCATTCGCCCCCATCGCCTACCCTAGCTCGAGCCCTGGTGAGCCTCACACGACCCCCACCGTCGCTGTTAGGGTTAGAATCTCGCCGGAGCTGTTCGTCGTGGACGATGAACCTCAGCCGTTAGATCATGTTCTAATCGCACGACCTAGATTGAAAGATACCGTTTCGGTTAGATAGTCATTGACTAGTGGGACCCCCCTGTTAGCAGCCCGCTGCTCCCGCGCAGTGCAGCTGGGCCGGCCCATTTGGTTTCCTGCGCAGAGCCCACCCATTCAAATAAGTTTTTTCCAATTTAGTTAAAACCAGATTGTGTCAATAGATTCAAAAATCAATTCAGAGAGATTCACTAAATCAAATTGCATGATTCCAAATTTTTTAGAAAGATATTCAAATTATCTGTCCATGCATGTTGGATTCAAGTCAGTTGGAATTAGAGATCACCTATACCAAAAATAACAAGACATAGACTTTTCCACCTTCAAACATTTTTCAAAAATCAACCATAAATGCTTTTGAGTTGATTCCAACTCTCAAAATCACATTTAATAAGATCTATATGAATATGTAAAAATATTTAGGTTTACATGCAATGATCTTGGACTAGTAATAAAAAATGCTAATTAGGCATTTTTAGTCACTTTAATTCTATTAAATGCTAAACTTAAACTTTATAAAATATGACCAACACTTTAAATCACATTCCCAAGTATTAGAATATGTGATGATGACATGTGTCAAAATGTTCCCATATTTTAATTGGAGAATATTAAATCTTAAGTATTTTCAATGAGTAGAAATTACTTTTCTAAAATAAGATAAACAAGATTAAGTCTTTGTTTCATGTGATGATTGTGATGATGCTAGATCATCTAGTGTGAACCTTAGTTTGCTAAGTAGAAATAGTTAAGTATTGTTTGGTGATTGTGTACCCCGTATTCATTTATAGATGATAGTACCGACCTGGGATACGAGGAGGAGGAGTACCATCAAGAATAAGAAGAAAACTTCAATCACTTCACTACTCCAGGCAAGCTAGAACTATGCAATCTAACACTTTCAAGTATTATACCTATACATGCCTAACACTACAAGTTAACTATGCAAGTTAATACTTGCCCACTTCATAACCTATGCAAGATGCATTAGGCTTGCTTTGGTTATACAACTTTGATTATACCAATCCCAAGTTTTACTTGCAAGCTTTATTCTTTTACTTTACCAAAGTTCTTTAACTTTAGTTAGTGCTTTGTGAGTATTGGAAAAATAGTATAGATACCATAAAGAGTATAAAACTAGGCCTAACTAGTTATACTTAGATGTCATCAAAAGGCATAAACTAGAGCTGGATAGTTACACTTGATTAGTCCCTCATTAGTGAATACCCTCAACTTGTGGATAGTGCTAAGCATAATAGTTGATCACTTTAGATGGGAATACTTGGTGAAAATGATTATGAAAACCTTGGAATGAGGATTAGTTCTATTGAAATGTTTTGACATGTGTTGAGAAACACAAAAGGATTTGATGATGAAAATGTTGAGGCATGAGCCTTAGCCCTTTATAAAAACTGATGGTTGGGTTCGGATGCGATACCATTCCAATTTTACCGTACAACCACAATACCTGAATTGGGTAGGGCTTAACTAGAAGTTTATATGCCTTAGTATGGGTTCCCTCGCAGAAAGAGGTTGAGCTGAGGCTACGTCGTGAGTGTGAATGTCCACCTATGCAGTGCCCAGGATGGCAAATGGCCATGATTGATTATCTGCATACTAAGTATGATGATTTAGGGTTATCTCTGATGGATGTATCGAATTTTGTGGTGAAAGTGTACCACCTCTGTAGAGTGTCAAACTACTTGAATAGTCGCATCCGCGATTATGGACAGTTGGAGTGGCCATACTGTTCTGTTGTCAGATGTTTTCAAAATGACTTGTGAATTGAACTATGACTTTGACTTGACCACAACAGAGTTGTGGATATGAAAAATAGGTTCCCACTTAAGTGACTTAGAACTTTAACTTAGTTTTCTCTACTTCTAAACTCAGTATGAAATAAACTTGGTTTTTTGCAAATAAACCTAGAGCTTAAGATTCCTACTAGAACTACCTTACTTGTTAGTGATAGTTTGTGAGTACTTAAAGAGTACTCATGGCTTTGTCCCTGGCTATTTCCGTGGCCAGACTATGAGGAGGACTACTAGGATGATGGACAATAGGAGGTCTACGGCAACTAGGATCATCTCCCATCGTCAGCATTGCTTGTGACTCTGAAGATGGAGCCCCTACTACGCTTATTTTCCGCTGCTTGATTTGTATTAAGACTGGATGATGAGATCCTTTATTGCGTAAGACCTTATTATCGTTTGTAATGGATGATGTACTGTGGTACCAATTCTGTTATGTCTCGCCAAACTGGTAATCCTGGGATTGCGAGATATGGCATAACGGGCATCTGGGATTAAAAATCCGGGTGTTGACAAGTTGGTATCAGAGCCATCCTGACCATAGGAGACCCTAGTTAGAATGGACGTCCGAACAAAAACTTAGTTTCAAAACACAAGAAGTGACTATTTATTAAAATCTGTTCCTACTCTTATCCTTGATTCTTTCAAATGTCATGTTCCTAAAAAATTCTTGCATTCCTACATAAAATTTGACACACTTGATCACCTCACTAACTTACTCACCCTAAATTCTTATAGATGGAAGTCTAGTATTGCAAGTTCTACTAGTTGGGCAACGGAGGCCACCTGATCTTTGAGAGGGATCTAGATGCATTGTCAGAGTATCTTGAGCGCCCGCACCCGGAATTCTTCGGGGCACAACTCAACGATCATGTAGGAGGAGATCTACAATGGCTGATAGTTGCAGATATCAGAGGCAAGATGGAAGCACACACTTTGTAGAACGTCCAAATCAGCTTGAGGGAGAACAACTGGCTAGATGGATTAGCCAGGGCTATGCATGAAGCTCTTGCTCGTCTGTGTGGGCAAAACATCAACCAGATCTAGGGAACTCGCTTTGCTCACTACGCAAAGCGTGATTCTATGGGAATGCCCTTGGAGATGTCAGGACACCCGGAGCTGAAGCACTAGGTGGACAATCTTGACTTCATGTTGTATGATAGGCAGAAGAAGTTGGACAACGCCCGTGCCTACGCCAACCACAACCATGCCATTGTAGTCAAGAAGGACCAGACCCTTGCCATTCTCACCAAGGAGCATCAATCACTTCGTCGTCAGCGCGACAAGAAGGATCGCACCATCGATCGTCTTTGCAAGTAGGTGGCCACTCTTGAGAAGACCATCCGTGAACAAGAAATCCAGCTTGAAGTGAAGGCGGAGGAAGGTGAAGATATCCAGGGAGATCTTTATTCTTACCTCAGTGATGACAACGACTACCCGGAGGATGATGCTATGGAGTTCCACACTAATGATGATGATTCCGACTTCATTGATGATGATTGGATTCACTAGAGCACTACCATAGGAGTGAGTTGTACCGGTCCCACTATATCATAGTTTCACAGAATGGTTCTTAAAACCATCTATTTTCTATTTGTGTTGTGGTGTGTGTTTGTACGGTGTGCTTTGAATGAATGAATGCGAGGAAGTTGTTAGTTTGCAAAACCTGAGTCAAACTCAAAGTTTAAAGCTTTTGAAACAAAACCATGGACCCTAGAGATTCCCCTCTTATCTCATTATCTATCTCAATCTTCAAATGACTCATGGAAATCCCGGAGGGAGCAGTTCATCTCAGGACCCAATGCTGTAGATTCTGCAAATGCTAATTTTTGACCGTGAAGCTAGTAGAGCCGAACTCCAAGCCAACCTAGCCACTCTTCAACAGATAGCTTAGATGGCCCACAATAATCAAGGTCACGGAAACTAGCATCACCATGGATCCAAGCTCAAGAAATTTCAGAATACCAACCCACCTATCTTTAGTAAGTCTGAGGACCCCTTAGATGCTGATGACTAGCTGCAAACCATGGAGAACAATCTGGAGGTCACAGGAGTTGAAGCCAATGAAAAATTACTATTTGCCACCCATTATCTGGCAGGAGATGCAAGAGCCTGGTGGAATAGCACCCGTACCATGAACGAAGGTCAGATGATGACTTGGGAAGCATTCAAGATCAAGTTCAGCCGACCCATGTGCCCCAAGTTTGGTCACCAGGATGAGGGATGAGTTCAGGGAACTAAAGCAAGGAAGGATGACGGTAGTTGAGTACCGTGACAAATTTCTGTCACTAGCTAGATATGCCCCTGAGGAGATTAACACCAAAGCAAAGAAGAATGAAAGATTCCTGAATGGATTACATGATGAGATGCGGACTGTGTTAGTCAACATCCGTTTTGCAGATCTAGAAGAGCTAGTAGATTCTGCCATTCAGATGGAAGGGAAGATCAACCAAGCCAATGACAACCGTAAGCGTCACATCATGCACTAGCCTGGATCCCACCATACCCAGAAGTATCGCCCCAACCTGTCTGTAGGGTATGCCCCAAGAAACAACAGACCCCCTATGTCCCGTTCAAACTATCCCAATCATAGCGGAGGAAACCTGAAGTCTGGAGGAAACCACAACAACAACCCTGACAACTACAATAACTTCAACCATGCACCGCCCAAGTCCAACAACAACAAAACTACTGCCCCAAGGACTGGAAGCAATGTTGTGCCTGTTGCAGGAAAAGACAAGTCCTAGATTACTTGCTTTGAATGTGGAGTCAAGGGTCACTACTCGAACGAGTTCCCCAAGAAGCTTGCAGCAACCACCAATGTGAATGCTCCCGCTTAGCAGCAACCCGTTTAGCCTGGAAGGATATTTGCCCCAGGGAATTCGCTCAATCGCAAAGGCCGTCTGTTCGACATGAATGCTGAAGAAGCTCAGGAAGTGCCCGATGTCGTGCTGGGTATGTTTTCTGTTAACTCAGTACTTGCAAGAGTGTTGTTTGATTCTAGAGCATCGCACTTGTTTGTTACAGAAGAATTTGCATGCACTAGTAAGATTCAACCCACAAAATTGAAGCATGTTATGATAGTTCAAATACCTGGTTCAACCACCAAAGCTAGAAATTTTTGCAAGGCTGTACCTATCAGAATCCATGGAATAGATTTTTATGCCAATCTAATAGTACTTGGAACCAAAGGTTTGGAAGTAGTACTATGAATGGATTGGATGTCGAAACATAAAGGATTAATCGACTGTGGCAAGAAAGCCATAACCATGACCAGTAACACTGGAGTATCAGTAGAGCATGTATTTAAGACATTGCCCCGTCAATTCAAATGCAACAAGAGTCTAGCCCAACCAACCCTAGACCAAGTCAGAGTAGTCTGTGAATACCCCGACGTGTTCCCAGATGAATTGCCCGGTATGCCCCCAGATCGGGATATCGAGTTCATCATTGAACTAATTCCTAGAACTAGACCCATAGCTCAAAGACCTTATAGTATGAACCCATCTGAATTAGTGGAGCTGAAGAAACAACTTGCTGCTATGTTGGAGAAAGGTCTGATTCAACCAAGCGCATCGCCATGGAGATTGCCTGTATTGTTTGTGGATAAGAAAGATGGAGGTAACCGTTTGTGTACGGACTACCGGAAGCTGAATGATGTCACCATCAAGAACAAGTACCCACTGCCGAAGATAGAGGATCTGTTTGACCAGTTGACTAGTGCCAGAGTGTTTTCTAAGATTGATCTTAGAACTGGTTATCATCAACTCAAGATTCGTGCAACGGATATCCCAAAGACCGCCTTTACCTCCAGATATGGATTGTATGAGTATACGGTCATGTGTTTTGGATTAACCAATGCCCCCGCTTATTTCATGAATCTCATGAATAAGATTTTTATGAACTTCCTGGATAAGTTTGTCATTGTTTTTATCGAGGATATTCTGATCTATTCCAAGTCAGAAGAAGACCATGAGCTACACTTGAGGACCATCCTTGAAACCCTTAGAGAGCATCAATTGTATGCTAAGTTTAGCAAGTGTGAGTTCTGGTTGAAGGAAGTAGGATTCCTAGGACATATTGTGTCGGCAGGAGGAGTCGTTGTCGATCCCGCTAAGATCAAAGATGTTGAAGAATGGAAAGCCCCAACCACTCAAACCCAAGTCCGTGCATTTCTCGGATTAGCGGGATATTACCGCAAGTTCGTTGAAGGATTTTCAAGCATTGCAAGACCAATGACCCAATTGTTGAAGAAAGATAAGAAGTTTGAATGGACTGACAAATGTGAAGCAAGTTTTCAAGAGCTCAAGAAGAGATTGATTTCAGCCCCAATTCTGATTATGCCGGATATCAAGAAGCCTTTTGATGTGTATTGTGATGCATACAAGATTGGTGTCGGATGTGTGTTGATGCAGGAAGGCAAAGTCATAGCATATCTGACCCGACAACTGAAGCAACATGAGCAAAACTACCCTACCCATGACCTTGAACTAGCAGTCGTAGTTTTAGCTTTGAAGACATGGCGTCATTACCTTATGGGTAACCGTTGTGAGATTTATTCAGATCACAAGAGTCTGAAGTATATTTTCACCCAGAAGGAGCTGAATATGAGGCAAAGGAGATGGATAGAGTTAATCAAGGATTATGACCTTGACATTCACTATCACCCCGGCAAAGCCAATGTGGTAGCGGATGCTCTTAGCAGATTACCGTGTAGATTAAAAACCATGATAAAAGAAGCCCAGCCAAGTTTGCATGAAGAGTTGGAACAATTTAGAACGGAGCTAGTTAGCAAAGGATTTTTAGCTAGCACAGAACTTCAACCCACTTTGATCAGTCATATCAAGGAGTCGTAGAAAGGAAATGCAAGTATCGATAGAATCAAGCGTCGTATCGATACAAGGAAGGTACCCAGATTCACCGAAGATGAAGAAGGAGTTTTGTGGTACAAAGGATGCATTTGTGTGCCAGCAGATTCTGAGTTGAAACAAGTTATCATGCATGAAGGTCATGATACTCTTTATTCTATCCACCTTGGAGGAACGGAGATGTATCAGGATTTGAAAGAGCAATTTTTGTGGCACAAGATGAAGAGAGAAATCGGAAGCTACATAGCTAAGTGTGATATCTGTCGGCAAGTCAAAGTGGAACATCAACGACCTGCAGGACTTCTGCAACCATTGCAGATTCCGGAATGGAAATGGGATTCTGTCGGAATGGATTTTATCACCGATTTGCCTACATCTAGTAGGGGAAATGACTCTATTTGGGTCATAGTGGATATACTGTCCAAGGTAGCCCAGTTTACACCTGTCAAGACCACCTACCAGAGTTCGAAGCTAGCAGAGCTGTACCTTGCTAGAATCGTCAGTTTGCATGGAACCCCTAATACCATAGTGTCGGATCGAGGAACCCAGTTTACCTCAAGATTTTGGCAGAAAGTCCAAGAAGGATTAGGAACCAAGCTGAACTTCAACACAGCTTACCACCCGCAGACCGATGGACAAACTGAAAGAGTCTACCAAATTTTGGAAGATATGTTGAGAGCTTGTATGCTAGAATATGGATCAAAATGGGAAGATTGTCTGCCTTTCGTGGAATTCTCATACAACAACACTTATCAAGCCAGTTTGCAAATGGCCCCATTTTAATTTATGTATGGAAGGAAGTGTTGTACCCCCTTGAATTGGTCGCAAGTAGGAGAGAGTCAGATTTTCGGACCCAACATCCTACGAGAAGTGGAAGAGAAGGTTCACAAAGTCCGTGAACATCTCAAGACCGCCCAATCTAGACAAAAGAGTTATGCTTACAAGAGACGTAGAGACCTGACCTTCAATATCAGAGATTTTTTGTATCTCAAAGTATCACCCTTGAAAGGAATGCAACGTTTTCAACTGAAAGGGAAGTTAACCCCCAGATATATTGGACCCTTCAAGATTTTGAATCGCCGAGGAGAAGTATCTTATCAACTGGAACTGCCAGAGGAGATGTCATCCATACATGATGTGTTCCATATCTCGTTACTTCGGAAATGCTTAGAAGTTCCGGAGAAGACCGAAGTGTTCAAGAACATTGATCACCGAGCCATAGATATCAACAAGGATCTGACGTATCGGGAAGTACCCATTCGTATTTCGGAAGAAACCTTCAGAACCACCAGGACCCAGAGTATCAAGTTTCTCAAGATCCAGTGGAGCAACCATACTGAAGAAGAAGCTACTTGGGAGCGAGAAGATTACATTAGGACTGAGTTTCCAAATCTCTTTAGTTCCTAGTTTTTCTTAAATCTCTGGACGAGATTTTGTTTAAGGAGGGAAGGTTTGTAACACCCCAGAAATATTAATAAAGATTTTTAAGTTCTAATCGCCCAAGTTTAGGGTTAACAAAAACTTTTATTACTAAATTGAATATGAGTGCATGTGTGATTTGCATTAGTGTATGATTGAGTGAAATTGCCATGTGTGTTTGCTACAAATGATAAGAAATGGTTTAGAGAAGAATACTACATCATCTAGGCCAATTACAAACAAAATCCAAAGAAAAATAAATCAAATATGAATCAAATAAGCAAATGGTCATTTTGACCAAAATCAACCACTAGGCCACTTTGTGAGTTCCTAGTAAAGAATTTTCTAACAGAAACATTTCCATTTCTTTTCACCCCTTGCTAGACAAAGTAAAAGTGAACCCAAGCCCACTTTACAAAACAACAAAAACAAATTCCAAATCTATTTAAAGGAGAATTCAAAATTGAATCAAGTTCATATGCTAAGATCACCATTTTGCAAAAACCACTCAAATCAATTCACCTTGACTTTTCCAAGCAACCATAGACACTCAAGCAAGTGCTCAGAACACTCACCAAATTTCATTCAAAAATTTCAAATTTGAATTCTTGCGGCCATTGGGTCGAGCACCTGGCAAACACAGATCAAACTCTGCCTAACTCTACTATTTTGAGCAGTGATCACCCAACCATTTGCCCCCTCTTCACTCCCCTGGTCTCCCCCAACACCTAGCAGCGTAGCAGACCACTTCCCCCTTTGCCGTTGCACTAGTGCAGCGCCGTCCGACGCTCACCTTGCCGGTCGACCATGGACAGCTCGCCACAGACCATCCCGCCCTCTCCCACGACGACCAGGAGATAGGCGACCATCCACCGCCACACCCCCTGTCCAGCCCTCGACCACAGGCGAGCCATGGACCACTCAGAATCGCCGCGCCCATTTTGTCTGCGCCGTGCCGAGAGCATGCCAGAACACCGCAGCCGACCAGCGCGCACATGCCGCGCCTCGCCCTCTCCGCGTGTGGACACAATCGCCATGACCCTAGCTACCTCCTAGACATCCCCATTTGCCGCCACGTGACCTGTAGCCCCCGTGCGCCGTCTTGAACACCACCAGTTCCACGCAGAGCACCGCCCGCGCCTGACCATTCTCGACCTCCCTGTGCCGCGCCTTTAAGCCCATGATGATTGCCAGGGAGCACCGCGTCGCCCCTACCCTCAGCCACGCCAATAGCTCGCTATACCGTCGTTGCCAGAGGAGCGAGCCCATGCCACAATGTCCCTCTCGCCGGTGTATAAATAGAGGCCACCTCCGCCTCAATTCACCACACCACCTCACTCCCCACTCCTCACAGCACCTGCCACACCTCTCCCCGGAGCAAGGCGAGCACCAGCCCAACGTAATTTGGCCGGAGTCCGCCGCTTCAGAGGAGAAGAGGAGCCGTTGATTGGAGCCGCCCCAGGAGCCACCGCGACCACCATTTGAACCACCGTCATTGACAACATCGTTCGCCACCATCACCGACCCTAGCTGGAGCCCTGGTGAGCCTCACACGACCCCCACTGTCGCCGTAGGGTTAGAATCTCGCCGGAGCTGTTCATCGTGGACGATGAACCTCAGCCGTTAGATCATGTTCTAATCACATGACCTAGATTGAAAGATACCGTTTCGGTTAGATAGAGTCACTGACTAGTGGGACCCCCCTGTCAGCAGCTGGGCCGGTCCATTTGGTTTCCCACGCAGAGCCCATCCATTCAAATAATATTTTTCCAATTTAGTTAAAGCCAGATTCTGTCAGTAGATTCAAAAATCAATTCAGAGAGATTCACTAAACCAAATTGGATGATTCCAATTTTTTTAGAAAGTTATTCAAATTATCTATCCAAGCCCGTTGGATTCAAGTCATTTGGAATTAGAGATCACCTATACCAAAAATAACAAGACAGGGACTTTTCCACCTTCGAACATTTTTCAAAAATCAACCATAAATGCTTTTGAGTTGATTCCAACTCTAAAAAATCACATCTAATAATATCTATAAGAATATCTTGAAATATTTAGGTTTACATGCAGTGATCTTGGACTAGTAATAAAAGAATGCTAATTAGGCATTTCTAGTCACTGTAATTCTATTAAATGCTAATCTTAAACTTTATAAAATATGACCAACACTTTAAATCACATTCCCAAGTATTGGAATATGTGGTGATGACATGTGTCAAAATGATCCCATATTTTAATTGGAGAATATTAAATCTTAAGTATTTTCAATGAGTAGAAATTACTTTTCTAAAATAAGATAAACAAGATTAAGTCTTTGTTTCATGTGATGATGCTAGATCATCTAGTGTGAACCTTAGTTTGCTAAGTAGAAATAGTTAAGTATTGTTTAGTGATTGTGTATCTTGTACTCATTTATAGACGATAGTACCAACCCGGGACACGAGGAGGAGGTGTACTACCAAGAAGAAGAAGAAGAAGAAGAAAAGTTCAATCACTCCACTACTCAAGGCAAGCTAGAACTATGCAAGCTAACACTTGCAAGTATTATACCTATACAGACCTAACACTACAAGTTAACTATGCAAGTTAACACTTGCCCACTTCATAACCTATGCAAGATGCATTAGGCATGCTTTGGTTATACAACTTTGATTATACCAATCCCAAGTTTTACTTGCAAGCTTTATTCTTTTACTTTACCAAAGTTCTTTAACTTTAGTTAGTGCTTTGTGAGTATTTGAAAAATAGTATACATGCCATAAAGAGTATAAAACTAGGACTAACTAGTTATACTTAGATGTCATCAAAAGGCATAAACTAGAGCTGGATAGTTACACTTGATTAGTCCCTCATCAGTGAATACCCTCAACTTTAGTGGCTAGTGCTAAGCATAAAAGTTGATCACTTTAGATGGGAATACTTGGTGAAAATGATTATGAAAACCTTGGAATGAGGATTCATTCCATTGAAATGTTTTGACATGTGTTGAGAAACACAAAAGGATTTGATGATGAAAATGTTGAGGCATGAGCCTTAGCCCCTTATAAAAACTGATGGTTGGGTTTGGATGTGATACCATTCCAATTTTACCGTATAACCACAATACCTGAATTGGGTAGGGCTTAACTAGAAGTTTATATGCTTAGTATGGGTTCCCTCGCGGAAAGAGGTTGAGCTGACGCTACCTCATGAGTGTGAATGTCCACCTATGTAATGCCCAGGATGGCAGATGGCCATGGCTGGGAGGCCAAGCTCATAGGGGAGGTGCCTATACTAGAGTGTGTAATTGAAAGGTTATGATTGATTATCCGCATACTAAGTATGATGATTTAGGGTTATCCCTGACGGATGTATCGAATTTTGTGGTGAAAGTGTACCACCTCTGCAGAGTGTCAAACTATTCGAATAGCCGCGTCCGTGGTTATGGACAGTTGGAGTGGCCATACTGTTCTGTTGTTAGATGTTTTCAAAATGACTTGTGAATTGAACTATGACTTTGACTTGACCACAACAGGGTTGTGGATATGAAAACTAGGTTCCCACTTAAGTGACTTAGAACTTTAACTTAGTTTTCTTTACTTCTAAACTCAGTATGAAATAAACCTGGCTTTTTGCAAATAAACCTAGAGCTTAAGATTCCTACTAGAACTACCTTACTTGTTAGTGATAGTTTGTGAGTACTTAATGAGTACTCATGGCTTTGTCCCTGGCTATTCCTGTGGCCAGACTATGAGGAGGACTGCCAGGATGATGGACATCAGGAGGTCTATGACTACTAGGATCATCTCCCATCGTCAGCATTGCCTGTGACTCTGAAGATGGAGCCCCTACTACGTTTATTCTCCGCTGCTTGATTTGTATTAAGTCTGGATCATGAGATCCTTTATTGTGTAAGACCTTATTATGGTTTGTAATGGATGATGTACTGTGGTACCAATTCTGTTATGTCCCGTAAAAATGGTAATCCTGGGATTGCGAGGTATGGAATAACAAGCAACTGGGATTAAAAATCCGGGTGTTAACAAGGAATGCCAACAATAATGAAGTCAATTAGAGCAGGACATCCTAATATAAACTAAAGTGTTCTCCTTAATTCCTACAACTGTTTATAAGTGGAATCTATAAGATGTAGTTTTAGCTAAGTGATTTCAAAAGAGCCAAGGTTTAGCTTGTTAAAAAGACTCTTTGGGATTGTTGAGACGCTTGCACCTAGATCACAAAGTGCAGCTATCTCATTAGTTCCAATCTTAATTTTAATCGTGGGCACAAATATATCATCTAGTTTAACAAGTAACTTTTCAGTGATTTTCTTGTATTCCTCTTCAAGCTCACGTACCTTAATCGCTACTTGATCAACAAAGTGTTGGTACATGGCTTCATCGTTACCTTCACTCACCGGAATTTTGACGTTGATCCTCTTTACGAGGTCTTCGATGGTGTAGCTTGATGAAGGGGCGTTACTATAATCAAGCTCTTTAGGCTCCTCCCTTTGGATCCTCATGATTTTGAGTTCTTCACAAGGTTGGGCTCCGCTTTACCTACAAATTTAGCTAGAATGAGAGTTTGACTCTCGGTTATCTTACCTACCTGTGCTACAACAATCTTCATCCTTTCTTGGAGGGCCTACAAATCATTTCTCAAACTAATGGCTTGGTTAGACAATTTACCAAGCATAGCATCATGGTTCTCTGTTATTTTAATAAGGACAGTGTTTTGCTCATTTTGTGAGTCTACAAAAGACTTAAGTGTTTCTTGGAGACTACCATTACTAGTTCCTATATTATTATTAGGATTACATGGAGGACTAGAATAGTGTTTTTGAAAATTAGGATTATAATTCTTCTTCCAAGCAGGGTTATAATCATTACGATCTATGAATTATATTTCTTCAATATTTGTTTCAGGGATAGCTCTTACCTGGGTTTCCTTACCTTTCACGGCTAGTATGAGCTCATCCAACTTAGCATTGAGTTCTTCATTTTATTGTGGTGAGATGGAGTTCACCTTCTTCGTGTTCGATCTATCCACATGCCATTGGGCATGGTTGTATTGCATATTGTCTAGCAGCTGCTTTGCTTCGGTAATATATTTACCCATAAATGTTCCTCCAACTGCAGTATCAAGCAGAGACTTAGACATAGGGTTAAGAGCATTATAAAATAAATGGAGAATTAACCAATCTTCCATCCCATGACTAGGACAGTTTCTCATTCATTCTTTCATCCTCTCCCATGCAAGTGCTAGTGGCTCACACTCTTCTTGTCTAAAACTAGTAATATTAGATCTGAGTTGCATAGTCTTTGCAGGTGGGAAAAATTTAGTCATAAATAAAGAAGTACATCCCATCCATGATGTAATAGTATTTTTAGGCAAAGATAGCAACCATTCTTTTGCTCTTCCTCTAAGAGAGAAAGGAAATAGACGCAATTTGACCGCATCGGGGTTAATGTCTTTTATACACATCATATCACATATTACAGTTAAAGTATTCAAGTGCCTACCCGCGTCTTCAACAACAGAGCCTCCAAACTGATTCTGTTGAACCAAACTTAAATAATGGGGCTTAATTTCATAGTCATCACAATTGTTGGCTGAGTAATAGGAGTACACAAATAATCATTGTTGGGAGTAGCAAACTCCCCAAGCTTATTTTCAGCCATATTTCCTATGTTTTGGGTTTTCTTAAACAAAGAACTATAATTGTAAAAGAAAGAATTTAAAGACTTACTAATTTTTTTGGTTTATCAAATAAAGACTGAAAGCAAACTGACAAAATTAAAAACAATAAAACTAGCAAGGTTCCTAATAACCTCACCAGGATAGCTATTCGATCCCTAGCAACGGCGCTAGAAAAAGGGTTGATACCTTTGATCTGGATTATGGATGTCGTATAGCTTCTTTTTCCCTAGTAGACCTAGGTTATTGAATCCTCCGGAAGCGAATGCGTAGTGAAGTTACTTTAACAGACCTTCGAGAGTTTTAGAATTGCTTTTGTGTTTTCACCGGACCAATAGTTTGCGTCTTTTTGTTATTGTCGATGATGGAGAGAGAGGGCCTAGGGCATTCAGTTTCACCTGTAGCTGTGCAAAACATCTGATGGGAATAAAAGATAAAGATAATGTATGCATGTAATTGTTAGAGAAAGATAAATTATATGTGGGCGGTGCATCCATAATTGCTATTGCCTCCGCAACCGCTTATAGCAATAACCTACTAGTCTCGTCCATAGAAGAATGAGAACTAATGATATGCATAGTGATGTCACCGTTAATCCCAAGTAAATACCTCACATACAGTCGTACTACCCCTTCTGTCACTGGGTTCCCAACCTGCAGATCAGTCATTACTCATACTCCCTATACATGGCTTAACCCTTGGGATCTTGGGTACCTGACAAGTCCTTAGATTGAGGCAAAAGAGGATACAATAATCATCATGTCATACAAACTAATACATGATCCCATCTATGATAAATAACATGCACAAAAGCTACATGGCTAGGCCAAAGCCCTTAGCCCAAGGATAATTACTCACACATAGAGATGAGATCAACAATCACAAACATTGTATTGAAAATCATAAGATTGATAGCAATAGTCTTAAAATTTCGCCAATCGAAGAAGAGATTTGCAAGTGGTGAAATATGGCTATGGAGATGGAGAAGGGTTTTGAGATCTGGAGGCGGCTGATGATCCATGGCATGCAGGCGAGGTCGGAGGTGTCTGGTTGTCGGGGGCTTGTTTTCTCGTCGCCCGAGGCTTCTTTATATAGGGGTACCTTCACGAAAGTTGTTCTGTTTGACCTAACGGTAGTGGCGCCAACTATACGACCGGAGCTATACGACCGGAATTTTGCTCCGGTTGTATAGTTGGTCGTTAAAGCGTCTGCCTCCGCTTCACGACTCCTGGTTTCTTCTGGTTATAGGAAATCTCGTATCTTTGACTTTAATGTAGTGATTCCCATCTTCAAACGACATTATCTGCATAGGAAAAATATAAAAATAAAGGATTACATACCCCTTTGAATATTACGCATTAGTGGCAGGGTTAGAGAGATAGTTCATCAAAAATATGAATAATATCTAGTTTAAATGTGGACGTAGATGGCTATATTTCAGAGCCATCTGGTGTCTCTGCTCCAAGTTGTCAAGGTCTCACCAAGACTCCCGCTCACTATGCCGGTTAGAGAGATAGATCCTTGCCCACCACCGATCCTAGGGATTGTGTCAGACCGGTTGCCGCCGGTGTGAGCTATTCGCTTGCATCGTGTTTTCGTGTGTGTGTTCATCGATTTCACCGCGTGTGTTCGTGTATTTCATCCTCTCCCTCTTTCTCCACTCACCTTCATCTCGATTTCCACGGGAATTCGTAAAAGATCGGGCAACCCTAAGGAGTCACCCCGTAACATATTGGTATCAAGAGCTTCGTTGCTCATGAATTTCTGCACGAATTTTTCTTCTCTCCACCATAAATTCTAAAATCTCCAAAAAGAGCCCAAATTTACCTTTGGATTGTTCTCTTGATTTGGAGTGTTATTTGTGGTTTTGATACAACAAAATATTGTCTAAGGTCTGTTCAGCTTTCGCCTATGTTTCCCAACCCAATTTGGCCAATTTTTTGCGGATTTGAGGCCCCAAGGCTAGGATTTCTGCTCAAGAACATGAGCAGAGCCCCCCGGACCCGGAGTCTCCGACCTTATACCCCGGAGTCTCCGACTCCCCGGAGTCTCCGACTCCCCGGAGTCTCCGACTCCCCGGAGTCTCCGGCCTTGACGCCTAATTTTGCCCAATTTTTCCCCTTCTTCCATTTTGGCTAATGTTTTCCCTTGTTGTTTGTGTCCCGTGTGCGTGTCAACAACTAACAGCAAGCTTCCGCAACAACAACATCCACCCTCATTGACACCACGGAACCCGAACATCTCCCGCACCACCGACCACAAGTTCATCATCACAAACGAAGGTATAACTGATGACTGCAAATGCACATATCGTTTGTAGCTAGTTTCGAAATAAAGATATCGATCCCACAGGGAGTAGTAGGCGAAAGACTAAAATGCTTTTAACTAAAATTAAACAAAGTACTTAAGGAATAATTTTGAGATGCAAGAAAATTAGAATTATTTTTGGGTTTTTGATTGAATGAAGCAATTAACATAAAGTAAAAATTAATACAGAAAGTAAGAATCACGTGTGTAAAAGAACTTGGAACTGCAATAGGGAAAAAGGCGTTCTTAGGGAGTGGTGGATACACCGCTAGCAATTTAGACTAAGCAATCAAGATTATTATAACAAATATTCTCATGATATATATGTATGTGGGAGGAGCTCCATATATGGACAAATAGGCAGTAACCACTGCTCACATCATCCTTCATAACCATAGTTGATAGATAAACAACATCAATCATATTATCCTGCTATTAAGGGATTTCTCCCGTGGCATGTACATGGCTTTATGAGTTCTCCTTGTTTCCCCAAGTTAGTACGTAAAGAATGATAACAGCTTTATAGTCACAATAAGTGTTATCATTCCTCTGTCTACCAACAAGTAATCCCCTTCATTGTGTCCCCATAAGAGGCAAATATTAAGGAGGTGCACAACTCCCAACATCACGATGAAGACAATTAACACATACACATAATGATGTATAACATAATAATCTCTATATTATCTCAATCATATGCTAGGGTTTCTCCATATCCCCAAGAACTGATGATCTACTCAGACTTGGAGGAAATCAACATCATGGCAATGGTAATGGAAACAATTGTAAATGAATAGTTCTTGTATAAATCCACAACGAGTACGGAAATTACAACAAGATCTAGATGGGGTGAAGAGATGAGGGTGGTGTAGCGGTTGATGAAGATGAAGATCGATGCCTTGGCCTCCCAGATCTGCGTAGGGCGAAGATGGATCCCTTGGGAATGTTCCCCCTCCAGATTCCTTCCGGAGGTGAGGTTTTCGGTGATTTCTGGGTGTTCTATATGTCGTCTCTCTGATCCAGTTGCACGGGGTGAAAATTTGAGGAGGCAGTGGCAGCACCAACTATATGGCTGGAAAATTATTCCCGCCATATAGTTGGTCGTTAAACCTTCTAGATGCCTCGATTGCTTCGGGTTTTCTTCTAGTGTTATTGATATTTTCCAAATAAGCGATTTACGTTGTTTTTACTCCTTTTCTCGCCAATACAACTGCTATAATAATTATGTCTGTTGTATCCATCATCTGTCCCGATCCTAGTGAAAATAGACATAAATGTGCACGCGAACGTCGTAAAATACCAAGATCCTACCCGACGAGGGTTAAACTCATCAATGCTCGTTGTTATGGACTTGGGTTTTGGAGAAGTATGGAGCGCTGGAGGCATCAATCGGCTAGCAAACAAGGACACATGGACGCAAACTTTACCAGGTTCAGGCCTCGTAGAGGACCCTACTCCTGCTTGTCTGCTCTTGGGATTATCAAGGGAGTCGAAAGTTATAGGGGGTGTGCAGATGCAATCTGGCAAGGTTGTGGAAACTAGGGTTGTGATCGTTTTTCCACGCCGCCCCTCCTAGACTTTATATAGATAGGCTCGGTCTCGGGTATTAGGGTTTATCCCTTTAAACTTTCTATCTTAAGCTTCGCCTTGTGCCACAAGCAATTGGAGTCTCCGTGGGTCACCCGAATCCTGGATTGGGCCCTGGTAACACCGTGGGATTCTGCTAGACTGGACCGTATATGCCAAGCTCGAGTACCCGTAAGGTATGCCCACGTCAGTAGCCCCCGAGTGTCCGGTTGAATCGCAGATTCAAGCGTAGACTTATGAAGTCTTTGGAGTGCATAGCTAAGCATATTTTTGAGTGCTCTGATTTGTATCAGAGGGATTGTTGATATTCGTGCCTGATTTATCCGATGTATCTGGATCAGTTAACTGCCTTAGGGCGAAACAACACAATCCACTCAAACTCGAGTCCATGGACTCGAATTCGGAAAAGTGCTAGTGTAATTCGACTTAGGCCGCGGAGGTCTTATAGATTTGAATCCCAGTGTGTAAGTGTGAGCACTCGACGCGTCTGACAAGGCTTATTCATCGTACCTGTAGGAACAGATTGTTTCTGGCAGAGCGCAGCAGATGCGTTGCCAGGCCTTATTCAGGTCTTATCTTCACGCTGTAAGCGCGACATCCGAAGTTTTGTCATCACGGAGATGATTCGGGTGACCCAGGAGACGTAGTCTCTTTGCAGGTAAAATATGAGGCGGAGTCGCTAGAGCATTCAAGTGTGGATGTTATCAACACACAATGTAATGTATAATAACAATCATAGGGTGCGCGGCCAGTGCTCCCTATGGGAGTAGCCCCCGAGTGCATATTCGAGTCATAGACTTGAGTGGGGACTATAAGTATTCTGCGACTCTTGTTGTATTTTTGCTTGTTTCAGTTGAATGTGCTTTCAGCGCTCCCTATGGGAGTAACCCGAAGTCCATAGTCGAATCGTAGATTCGAGTGAAGGGTTTTTCGTGATGCTTGGATGTCTTTACAAAGTTCTTCGGGTGCGCGGCCAGCGCTCCTGTTAGGAGTAGCCTAATATCCCACCAAGTATAGGGGATCGTGTGTAGCCTTTTTGATAAGTAAAGAGTGTCGAACCCAACGAGGAGCTAAAGGTAGGATAAATTTTCTCTGAAGTTCTATCAACCACTGATACAACTCTACGCACACTAAACGTTTGCATTATCTAGGAAATAAAACTAGAGCAACAATATGAGTACTAGATATAGCTTTGCATGATAATAAATAACAAGAAAGTAAAGTTAGTTGATGCAGCAATAAAATACACTAAACTAACAGAACCATGAGTGTGGAATAGTGGTGGTAATGGTGGTGGCTTTGTCCATGTTTAATTAGCGAATAAATCGGGTTCATTGTCTTCGATGCAGTTTTCTATGTGGGAGAGGCTAAATATACATGCGCTTCACTACTTGGAATTACATGTACTATATGATTGGATTGTTAGCAGAAATCCATAACTACTAACCATGCATTAAGGTTTCCCCAACCATAGCCTTAAGTTTAATGGTCCTCTTACTCTCATACGTGCAACGTTCCGATTCACGTCCTCAGGTTTCTGTCACTCTGGCAGAACTCCCCCTTCCTCTTACACATACTACAAACCGTATGATGTTTAATCCATGCGCGCATAAATATAATGGACACCAAAAGACTGTACCATATCAACATACAACTCTAATGAACCAAAGATGTTCAACCATTCAATCTAAGAACAAAGAAACTACACAAACATGACATAGATCATAGGATTATAACTTATAGCATCAAACACCATGTTTACATAGGACGGTAAAGAGGTGTGTGGGAGGATGAACCACTACATACTAGGAGGATTAGGTGATGGAGATGGCGGTGAAGATGGTACAGAGGACGGCGGCAGCACCGGCAGCGGTGCGGGGGACTCCTTCCCCGTCGCCGGTATCCTGGGGGAGCACCGCCCCTTAGCCCCTTCCTTCATGGCTTCTTGGGAGCCCTCCCCTATGGAGATGGGATCCATGGGGGAGGCAAAAATGTGGCTTTGGTGGCTGCAAATTCGTGGGTGGAGATGCCCTGGGCAAATTAGGTTCCCTTTATATAGCTTCTCAGATTCCCGTCATCCCATCTTGGGCTGCAGTAAATTGGGCCTAGCGGGCCCGTCCTGACTCAGAATCATCTTGTCCAGAACGTTTGTCGTGAAATTTCCAACAACTTTGTAGTTGAAGATTTTTCTGTTTGATGCCGTTTTCGACCCGAAACGTGACCATGTTCAAAAAGAGTTCCGAGACAGATTTCTGAAAAATCCCAATTCGACTCCAACGAGGTTTTCACTTGTATTCTTGGTAATTCCTACACATCAAAGTGTAAAACAAGAACATTGTGCACTTTTGCAACTATTAGTAGGTTAGTCCAAATAAATCATAAACTTTATACAAAAGGGAGTGTCAAAAGCATATTATTAGCATAAAACCATCAAAATTTATAGATACGTTATGGATGTATCAACATCCCCAAGCTTAGTTCCTGCTTGTCCTCGAGTAGGTAAACGATAAAAACAATATAATTTTGAGGGTGACATGCAGACAACACAATCTTGATCATCATTATTGTAAAAGCATTGATAGTTGGGATCAAGGTACTCTAAACATGAACATAAAAGATAGAGTTCTAATAATAAGACATAGCAACTATGTTGTAACATAAAAAGGTACAAAGAAAAGATCATGAAAAACAATGCATTGAAAGAAGTTTGTTTGTTTCACATATAGAAAACATAATAAGAGTGGTATTCAGCTTGTCCCTCATGGTATAGCAAAACATAAATGCATAAGACACCTTCAAAGTTCATAAGGGTGACTAGATACAAATAATTTTAAGAACAAGCAATATCAAAGTTATGAATCAATCAACAAGTTTTGGGACAATGCACATTGAACTAAGAATGACCACTATGCTCTCTCAATTGGTGCATAAAGATAGAAGATGGGGACTCAACATAAAAGTAAAAAGAAAGGCCCTTCATAGAGGGAAGCAAGGATTTCAAGTTTCGTAAAGAGTTTCCAAAAATTATGGTACTTATTAGCTTTCAGCTCTCATTGCCCCTATCATAAGGATAGGTTAAAGTGACAGAAATATGAAGATATGCTTGACAAGTTATAAGTTGAAAATATCATGCCCCTTACTTACGAGTACCGAACCTCATGCTACTCAACTTTAGTCACTAGTAAGTTCTTGTTATTGTAAGTACATGTGTATCATAGAGAACCGCCAATGGGTACCCCTTGCCCATGATACAGGAGCTATCCCATATCAAAATGACAAGGCAATAAACAATGAGCATCTCAGCGATCTTTTTATTTGCTATTTGCATAGGTTTTTATTGAGGATGCTTCATAGAATGCTCACTATGGTTATGCTGCAAGTTTCCACCATGATTAGGCATGGCTTAGGCTAGCCGCTCAGGCATTTCTCTAACACACATACAAACTCCATGAGCTTACAAGCTCCACTTTTATTTCACACCGCCGGGATCCATAAGCAAAAGAACACGATATCAACTAAATAATAAGTGCAATGTTGAAAGCATTCCCCATGATAGCACGGTTCTACTAACTCACAACTTATAAAGCGCAAGCATATACGCAATAGAGATGGACACAATGGTTCAAGTTTATTAAGTGCAAGAAAGTAAAGTGTTCCATCAAGTTTGTGAGAGCTTTAATCACTAATTTTATCATAACAAGTTTAATTTGGAAGGTAGATAAAAACATGAATATACTTGGAATGGTGTAACACACCATGCATAGGAATTTATGGTGGACTCTTTGGAATAACTTGGTTTTATTTGGGGTTGGATGCATGATTGGAACTCATACTTGGTACAGGTGGAGGCTAGCAAAATACTGGGAGCGACCAACTAAGAGAGCAATAATGGCCATAATCATGCAAAGCGACAAAACATTATTAATTAAAGCATAACGTGATATTACAAGTCATAAACTAAATGATCATAGAGGCTAAGGTGACTTGTTCATAGTCTTAACATGGTGTAAGCATGCACCAACAAGTCAACCCAAATAAAGCATCAAAGGAGAATACCACATATTATGCTTTTGCATGCTAAAACAACACATGGTCCTTTCAAGGCACATTAAGCAATCTCAAGTGTTTGGAACAAGTCATGGTACAGCAATAATCACTAAGCATAAAGTCAAAACAATATCGAACATGACATGATAAAGTCTAGGCCATAGTCTAAACAAACTCCTTTTGTACCACTTATATGCATGAAGCTTCCTAATCTTTTCCAATCACCAATCAACTTATTTAAAACCACATATGAATGTAGGGGTCCAACCAATTTTTTTAAGCAAACCAAACAAAATAAAACTAAAAAAAACAAATACGCTTCAAGAACAATGCAATTGTGCATGAAAAAAATGAAGTGTTTGGAAGAAATCCTGAGATTTTTATTGATGAAGAAGGGGATGCCTTGGGCATCCCCAAGCTTTCACGATTGTACTTCTTGAATATTTCTTAGGGTGACATGGGTGGCATCCCCAAGCTTGAGCTTTTGTCCATACTTCATCTCATCACATTGTTCTTCCCTACACATGAAAATTTCCTTCATACAAAACTTCACACAATCTTCATTAGCAACATTAGTGTATTCAAGATAATAAGTCTTTGGGTTTAGTTTCAACACAAGTAAAACTTCCATTAAAACACAAGCTACTTTAGCAATTTCTTCGAAAATGTCAAGTGATTGGCGAGAACTCAAGGAGAAAGAGATTTTAAGAGGCAAATGCAAATAACAGCAGAAATCTGTCAAAACAGACCAATAGGTAAAAACGATTTTTTTCGAAGCCCTTCTTTTGCTGAAATCGAAAAGTGATAAACTAATGAAATTTAGATAATAACCTGGGGTGTGAGCACAAAAAATTACAGCTCAACCCGACGTGTAGGGATTTTTCACGATTTTTTACAGTGAAACATAAAAATCTGTTTCGGGACAACAACTTTCCCAAGTATTACTTATCTCTCATTAGAGGTTATTCTTGGCACAAAAACCACACAAAAAGGATAAGGAGAGGTTATTACTGAAGCACTAACTTCCAAGACTCAACAAAATAAAAACTTACTAAAAATAAAAATAATTTGGGTTATCTCCCAATAGTGCTTTTCTTTAACGCCTTTCGGCTAGGCATATGAGCAAGATTCAAGTATTTTCGAATGAATAAGCATTAAGATCAATACTAGAAATATCTTTCTTTTCCAAGGCTTCATGCATTCCTACAAGTTTTTAACTGAAAAGCTTCCATGGAAAGATTTATTTTGGTTTCATAGGCATGAACACAAGTATTCAAGGTCGACCCCCACTTAACCATTACTCATCTTTCCAATCACTTTCCTTTTTGAAAACCTTTTAGGTAACAAGTACAACTATTTTTTTGTAATCCGCATTCCCTATATACTAAGATATAGAACAACTTAAAACTGAAAGTAAAAACTACTTATAGATAAAAAACAAGTGCACACAAAAATATTAACCCACACGCTATTGCTCTCCGGCAACGGCGCTAGAAAAGGTCTTGATATCCCACAAGTATAGGGGATCATGTGTAGACTTTTTGATAAGTAAGAGTGTCGAACCCAATGAGGAGCTAAAGGTAGGATACATTTTCTCTCGAGTTCTATCAACCACTGCTACAACTCTACGCACACTAAACGTTTAATTTATCTAGGAAATAAAACTAGAGCAACAATACTAGTACTAGAGATAGCTTTGCATGATAATAAATAACAAGAAAGTAAAGTTAGTTGCTGCAGCAATAAAATACACTAAACTAACAGAACCATGAGTGTGGAATAGTGGTGGTAATTGTGGTGGCTTTGTCCAAGTTTAATTAGCGAATAAATCAGGTTCATTGTATTTGATGCAGTTTTCTATGTAGGAGAGGCTAAATATACATGCGCTTCACTACTTGGAATTACATGTACTATATGATTGGATTTTTAGCAAACATCCATAACTACTAACCATGCATTAAGGTTTCCCCAACCATAGCCTTAAGTTTAATGGTTCTCTTACTCCCATACGTGCAAGGTTCCGGTTCATGTCCTCAGGTTTCTGTCACTCCGGCAGAACTCCCCCTTCCTCTTACACATACTACAAACCGTATGATGTTTGATCCATGAGCGCACAAATATAATGGACACCAAAGGACTGTACCAAATCAACATACAACTCTAATGAACCAAAGACATTCAACCATTCAATCTAAGAACAAAGAAACTGCACAAACATGACATAGATCATAGGATTATAACTTATAGCATCAAACACCATGTTTACATAGGACGGTACAGAGGTGTGCGGGAGGATGAACCACTGCACACTAGGAGGATTAGGTGATGGAGATGGTGGTGAAGATGGTGAAGAGGAAGGCGGCGACGTCGGTGGCGGCGCGGGGGAGTCCTTCCCCACCGCCGGTATCATGGGGGAGCACCGCCCCTTAGCCCCTTCCTTCATGACTTCTTGGGAGCCCTCCCCCATGGAGATGGGATCCATGGGGGAGGAAAAAACATGGCTTTGGTGGCTGCAAATTCATGGGTGGAGATGCCCTGGGCGAGTTAGGTTTCCTCCCTTTATATAGCTTCTCGGATTCCCTTCATCCCATCTTGAGCTGTAGTAAATTGGGCCTAGCGGGCCCGTCCGAACTCGGAATCAGCTTGTCCAGAACGTTTGTCGCGAAATTTCCAACAACTTTGTAGTTGAAGATTTTTCCGTTTGACGCTGTTTTCGACCCGAAACGTGACCATGTTCAAAAAGAGCGCTGAGACAGATTTCTGGAAAAATCCCAATTTGACTCCAACAAGGTTTTCACTTGTATTCTTGGTAATTCCTACACATCAAAGTGTAAAACAAGAACATTGTGCACTTTCGCAACTATTAGTAGGTTAGTCCAAATACATCATAAACTTTATACAAAAAGGAGTGTCAAAAGCATATTATTAGCATAAAACCATTAAAATTATAGATATGTTATGGACGTATCATAGCCCCAGAGTGCTTGGTCGAGTCGAAGACTCAAGGAAGGACTAGAGTAGTCAAAATGTGCTCCTGCTGGAGTTGATGACGTCAGTGCTGACGGTGAGATGACCTTAGTTACCCGCGTGAGCGGCTTTGACGGGAAATGATGAGTAGTGGGTCCCATTTTCTGACTTGGATTTGACAAGATGTGCGTAATCTTCTGGTTTAACTGTGGCTCCTCGATTCTTGCGCGCAATGGGGGGAGTGGGGCGACGGTTTGTGGGTTACCCTTGCCACGCGTCGACCTCGATGTATGCCACGCGTCGGGTTGGTTTTCTCCTGGCCGTTGGATGGCATCTGCTGTGAGGTTAAGTGGGGGTTCACCGTGCGGTAATTTCCCCACATCTTCTTCTCGCTCGCGCACCTCCGCCATTGCTGGTCTTGCTGTTCCATTGTTCGCATCTCCTTTGTGGCACTAGACCAACTCCGTACCTTCCCCAACTACTTCCTGCGATTGCACCACCAGCGCAAGATGGGAAAGAAGAAGGGATCCTCCACCGCTGGATCTGCAGCTGCCGCTGCAGCGGCCAAGAAGAAAGGCGCCGCCACCACAGGCACAAGTGATGTTGCCGCGGTGGGGAAGAAGAAGGGCGCAGGGACTCGCGTCACCAATGGGTCATGGCGCCCATCTACTATCAAGCCATCAGAGCTATTTACCCAGCGCCAGGATGGAGCACTCCCTGCTGCGGAGGATGACTCCCGCGTTCCCGATAATGAGGTAATCCCCAGTCCTCCTGCAAGTTTTCGAGTGATGTTCCTTGCATTCATCATTCACGGTCTTTCTCTCCCCCTTCATCCATTTGTTAGGGGTATTATTTTATTCTATGGGCTCTAGCTGCACCAGTTGTCCCCAAACTCTATCCTCCATATTGCCTGCTTCATAACTCTTTGCGAGTGCTGGCTCGGAATCAAGCCACACTTCGGCCAATTTAAAAAACTCTTTAAGCTCAAACGTCAGTTGGGGTTGGGTTCAGTAGTCTACGATGTAGGAGGCTGCAGGATCCACGTCGACTCCAATGTCACCTATTTCGCCATAAAGCTCACTGCATCTGTCCAAGGGTGGAGGGATAAGTGGTTCTACATCCGCGACCAGAAGGCCGATGGAGAGCACTACGGACTCGCACCCTTCAATCTGGTGGCGGCCTGCAAGAGGAGGAGGTCCTGGAAGAATGTTGTGATGCCCGCCAAAGTTGAGGAAACAGAGACCCTATATCAGTGTGTCTACGACCTCGAACACCGCATAGGCAAAGAAGTAGGCGGCGTGGAGCTCATTCACACTTGGATGCGTCGCCACGTATAGCCTCTACATGCCAGGGTACACCCGATATTCCGCTGGATTGGTACTGGTGATGCCACTCGCATCTCTGTGGAGGGGATTTCTTCTGGTGAAGTGGACAGGAGATTTTGGCTGGTGACGAAGTTCACCACCAAGGAGGATCTCCCGGGTGACTCAGTCGTGCCTCCATTCCACGTCAGCAATCCTCCACCTGAGGTGGATTTCTCTTTGAAGTTTTCTTGATTTTCGATTACCTATTAGGTGCTTTATATACTGATGCTTCTTCTGATTGTAGGACTGGAAAGTGGTCGCCAGCTTGCCTCCTCAGCTGAAGGAATTATCCTGCGCGAAGCGGAGGAAGAGGACAAGTCGGGCTCCACCGTCCCTATTGGGGAGGAGCAGGAAGCCCCCGAGTCCAGTGGGCACGGGACTCGCAAGCTTTCCCGTAGCAAGGATTCGGATGCTTCCTCACCGTTGACGCCGAAGGATCCTCCTACTGCTGTGGAGGAGCCAATCCCCGCCGTGCCTGTGCATGCCATGGCTCCTCCTTCGCGGAAGAAGCTGAGGTTTCTGAAGGAATCGTCTGGGGATTCCTTCGACCTCGAGAATTTTGACGGTGTAAGTTTTCATATTTGTGAGTTCGTCTTGTCTTTCTCAAAGCCTTTCTCTTTCTGAAGTGGTGATGGGTACTTTGCACTCAAACGATGTCGTCGTCTTTCGACGACTGCCAATTTGTTAAGGAGTCCGGAGTCACAGACTCAAAGAACAAGGAGGTGGCAGTACGGTCTCCCTCTCCTCCGGTGGCGGCCCACTCCGGTGCCAATTCATAGAGTTCTCCCCATGCTGGGGGCACCAGATGGTTGCATGGACGTTGACTCGACAGGAATCTTCGGAGTCCCTGGAGGATGCAGTGGTATTGTGAGGGCCAGTCGACAACTTCGAATTCAATGCGCTCTCGCCAAAAATTTAACGGTGTGCCGAAGATGACGTCGAGGCTGATCTTTCCCAGGGGATATACGCCTTTCCCATAGGACGATTCCGTGGAAGCTCGTGTCTGAAACTTCCAAACATGTCAGAGGGATTCGCATTACACGCAAGGTACTTGCGAACATGAGATTAATGTCGCTTCCGCCGCCCATCAAGACGCGACTCATCTCGAAGCCTCTGATCTGCGCCTCGAGCACCAAGGGACAGTGGCTCGGGTGAGGTACTTGACGCGGGTGATCGTGTTTGTCGAAGGTGATGCATGCCTCGCTTCCACTGAGGTACTCAGTGGTGGAGGGAGGAGAGTTCATCGCCAGGTTAACTTGGCGAGCGATTGCTTTTTGCACTTGATTTGAGGGGCGTCCTTTTTGGATCATCCCCATGTTCCCCGGTGCTCAAGGGTATGGCTCGCCTCCATGGTTCTTGACCGGGGCAGCCGCAGGTGGTGGTGGCCCGGGTGGTGGTGGAGGTGCTCCATGAGCCACAGCGCCCGGTGCAGCTCCGTAGCCCTGGTTGATCGCGTCACGATTCATCTAGGCCAGGCCTTCGTGGAGCTTGAGGAACTTGTAGCAGTCCTGAAGAAGGTGGCTAGACTTTTTCTTGCCATCGTGCTTGTCGATGTAGAAGTGTATATTGCCTGGTCCAGACAGTTTGTCCTGGATGGATGTTCTAGGTGCCTCATCGCGAGTGCAGCGCTGCCACACTTGCGTGGTTTTACCGTTGTCACGGTATCCACCATGTAACATCCCAAAAAATTTAAATTTTGGTATGTCAAAAAAAAATTTAATAAAAAAACTTGATTGGATTGTGTGAGCTTGTTGAAAATTTTGAATGAAAAGAAACTTTTGAAGATATGTTTAAAATTTTCTAAGCCACATTGAAAAGAGTGGATTAACATGACTATCCCATGGGCTAGGAAATTCAAACAAATCCATATTATTTATCTCATATTTCATTCGCACCCATTTTGGATTTTGAGATATTTAAATATTTTCCAAACATTTATTTCACCAGAGAGGAAATAATATGGCATTTCCAAATATATGTGTTGGAGAATATTTTTATTTTTGTTTGGATCTTAAATAGCATTTTGGATTTTTGAGGATATTAATAATAATTTCTAGTCTAATGAAAATCAATAGAGGGAAGAGAAGATGACTTCTTCAGAATTAATGGTTGGAAATTCATTATATAATATTCTAATTTCTATTTGGATTCTAGAAATGTTCTATATATGTTCTTCTCAATTCTGAGTTCAAAACAAATTTCTTTTGAACTATTAAATAAAGTCTTAGAAGTATTTTTGAAAAATGCATAAGTAGCCATGTAAGGCCAAAGTGCATAAAAAAATATATATTTCTGTATACTAAATTACATACAGGAACAATGTGCCATATATCCAATAAAATCAACTGAATTTGTTCAAAAAAAACTTCAAATATGTTTGAATCATTATTTGGTTCCATTTGGGTTTAATATAATATAATAATAAAAGCAATACGCTTGAGCGTGAGCGATTTAAATTTAAAAAAAAATCTTGCATGCCAGCTAGCTGTACAAGTTTTAGTTAAAAAAAAGTAATAACAAAAGAAAGAGTAAGGATATACCTTCACGTGAAAAAGAGCCAGGCCACTCCTTTGCATGTATACACATGCGATTGACCGCACACAGGCCGAACCAATCACCGAACCAATCACATGAGAGGCGGCCTCTCTTCCATCGCTTTTTTTTCTCCCTTAGATGGACCCCACCGGTCATCTTCCTCATCCAGATAAGTTTCCAGGATGAACACGTTCATCTAGTATCGGAACTGACCGAGGAAATCATACCAAATTCGTTCGATTCCTTGCCCCCTCGGCCACGTAAAATACCCCATAAATACTCCTTTCCTCCTGCCCGTTCCGTTTTTCCGCGAATCGCTCAGCTCTAAAGTTCCCTGTGGTCAAAACTGATCTCGCTGGAGAACGCCATTATCGAAGCTCGAAATCGAGGATTCTGTCGCCCAGGCATGCTCCTGGACCACCTCTGCTCCTCTATTATTATTCTCTTATTACTTGGCATGTCTGTTCTTATCCCCCTTACAACGCGCAGGAGCCCTAGTTTGATCCGTGCGAACTGCCGGAGCTCGCCGGCGTTTCGCTTTCGTCTCCCAAGCTCCAGCCGGCCATGGCTGCGTGAGACTAGCTGAATAAGACCAGCAACCATGCCCACATGTTCGCCTCGTCGTCATGGTCGTTGTCCATGTCTCGAAAAATATTGGAGATCAATGGAGCGTCGCCTACCACACTTCTTGAACTCTCGGTCTATTCTCATCTCTTATTATACCTCACCTCTGTTTCCATGCACAGGAGCCTCAACACGAGTTGTCTTAGTCGCCGGAAGATCACCATGGTCACCGCTGGAACCACACCGAAGGCAGACCAGAACGCTATAGACTAGACGGTCTACGCCGCATCTCATGGACTCCCGGAAAACCTCATAATCCTAGCCAACTGCACCTTGAAGACGTGCTGCCGCAATCTTGTGCAGCAACGACGAGTTGGGTCCGCCTGGTATGCCCGTTGCCTCGTAGATGTTCGATCAGTTTCCTACCATTTAGTTTAGATCAGTTTTAATCTGAAATCTAATTGGTATTAGTCATGGCACTTTGTTTTTTTTATAAAGGTGTGGGCCGTGTACTGTAAGCCTGTACAGCTTCAGATCGGACGATGCATCGTGTTAGATTAGATTAGGTCCCTAACTTTGAAATTCTACAACTTTTGTTCTACAAGTCTGATTTATATAATTCTTTTTGTGCTGGATTCCTAATGAAATCCTTAAAGTAGATCTATAGTTTGCAACTTTCAGATATTTTGAATATGTTTGAATTCAAATTCGAATTTGAACATTAGTTTGGCCATAATCACACACATAGAACAATATGAATATACTATTGTATATTAAATAAATAATGTGGATATTATTCACATGCTGCATGGTTTGGTATTTGTTTACTTGCCGCATTTTTTTGGCTCTTTATTGCAATGTGTGTTGATTAGTATAAATTTTCTATACGTTAGATTTATTCGGAGTGCGAGAGCGTTCATGAAGGATTAATCATCATCAAACTATACTAAGGCAAGTTACACCACTTATACATATTATGTCCCAGTTTTTTACTATGCATGTTTTACTCTTCAAATCTTGTAGTATGAATGTGTAGGTATTTAGTAGATTTTTCTATTATTATTTTTGCAAGTGCGGTTTTGTAGTATGCCATGAGTAGCTTTATACTTAGGAATTTCCGTCCTAATAGGTTTCCCCTATTTTTGCTAAGTATTGCTTGCTATGCTATATATATATACTAAGTACCGCTGGGGGGTTCGAAAGACTCAAAAAAATTCTAAGTATGAGAGCTCTCCCGAGCGATCTTTTCTTCTCAAAACCCCCTTTAAAATAAAACTAAGTTTTCTTCTGGACGGAATGGTTGTCGGGACAACGAGTGGGATCTTTGGTGGAGGACGACCGCACAGGAATCAAAGAACTCTGCCATGTTTCAGAATTCAGAAGCTTCCAGTGCAACCACAATACATATGGGCTCTGTCTTGGCTTAGTACTTAGTGGGAAACCTCACCGGGGTACCAACATTTGGAGGTTCTTGGCACGGTTGGATCCAGCTGGTAGAGGGGCTACTAAGGAAAGGCTTCGCCATGGTCTTGCCTGTAAAAGGACTTCATCGTGGATTGTGGGGAAAGTGCACGAACTCTCGAGAGTATTGCAATCTGATCGATCAGCCGAGTTCACGAAAAAGAAGACTTGAGCATCTAAAGGATGGAGCCTCTGAAGGATCTTCCTCTCTCTTTCCAAACTTAAAGTTTTCTAAAACCCCATGGCGTGCGTAATATCGCTAATGGGTGGGATTTTGGGGACTTGGTGTGTCATATCCAAGTAACTTGGTGAGTAATATCCAAGTGTTAGGTTGTTTGGGCACTTAAGTAAATGTTTACAAAGTAGGGTAAAACTCTTCCTCTTTTCTTGTTACTTAGAGAAAATTGGCTTTATGCAAATGAACCCCAAAGCCTACACCTAGCTTTGCATGTAGAGTTAGTCTTCTTTCCTTGGTGTAATTTGCCAATACATTCAAAGTATTGACCAACTTGTTTGGCTGCACGTTTCATGTGCAGAAATTGGAGATCGTGGAAAGGTGCACTAGGATCGCGGATCTTCACTCAACCTACCCGTGGCATTGATGGGACTCCAAGTTGTATATATTTCGCTTCTGTTGTAATAATATAAACTCTAGATTATTCGATTCATGTAATAAAGACTTGTGTATTACATGATATTCATCGACTGTGAGTGCTAGCTATTGATCCAGGGACTAGCATGTTAATCACAGGGACTTAGGATCCTTAACGATCCGAGGTCACAACAGATGGTATCAGAGCATAAGTTGACTGTAGATCGTGACCCTAGCCTTGGAAAAACCTTAGGAGTAATAATTTCTAAGTTATTTAAAAAAACTCTCATACTTCTCATCATCTATATTTGGTGTTTTAAAATTCTTAACTCTTTTCCCTTCAACATTAGAGATGACCATTACTCACTTCAAGAAGAAACTTCTCTCAAGACATTTTTCTGAAGAAGATCGTCTCAACGTTTCGCTCAAGTCAAGACTTGAAGACCTCCACAAAAGATGTTCCATGGAAGCTTCGAGAATTGAAGACTTCAAATCAACAAGTACCGAAGACTTCGAAGGCCTCAAGTTAAGGTTATTAACTGAAGACCTTGAAAGATTGAAGATTATGAAGAACATGAAGACTATCAAAAGTACGAAGACTTTTGAAGACTCGAAGCCTCGAAGATTACAAGTGACCTATTAGGAACCAAATATGGATAGATTTTGCTATAATGTGGATGCAACGAATTGTTTGCTTTCTTGGTATGGTTTGTTATGATAACAAATAATACCTATTTTTCCGAATTGTTTGCTTGTATGGGGTAATCTTCTTCTTCCTCTTCTATATTCCACTCGTTCGTACTCTAAACCTTGGTCAACTCGATAGATGGGCCGTACCATCAGGGAAGACAGGGAACTCAACTTCTCTAAGAGTATGAGCCACGCCGATGCAAAGCAATGGATGCAGAAGGTTGAAGAAAGAATGAAGGATGCCAACATTGAAGCCAATAAAATGGTTCATTGTTTACATTAGGATGCCAACATTGAAGCCAATAAAATGGAGCATCTGCGCTTTGCTGGGCAGTGCACTGCTTACAGTAGGATTTCGAGTGGCTTGCTGGTAGCACAGGGCTGCAGTGCATTGTTTGTATCTTGGGCAATGCATGGCGTGTAGTGCTGGGCATCTGCGTTGTACTGAGTCGTGCACTGCTTACAGGTGGCCATGCACTGCTTACCCGAGTAGTTCGAGTGGTTAGCTGGTAGCACAGTGAGGCAGTGAAACGGTTGTAGACTGAGCAGTTCATGGAGTGCCCTGCTCAGCATCTACTCTATGCTAGTCCGTGCACTTCTTAGACTAGAAGTTTGAGTGGCTTGCTGGTAGGACATAGAGGCAGTGCATAGCCTGTATCCCGAGCAGTGCATGGCGTGCAGTGCTGCACATCAGGAGGCAATGCAATGCTTACAGGAGGAGTTCGAGTGGCTTGCTTGTAGGACAAGGAGGCAGTTCATCGTTTGTATGTTCAGCAGTGCACGGCGTGCACTGCTGAGCATCTGCGCTTTGCTGGGTAGTGCACTGCTTACAGTAGGATTTCGAGTGGCTTGCTGGTAGCACAGGGCCGCAGCGCATTGTTTGTATCTTGGGCAGTGCATGGCGTGTAGTGTTGGGCATCTACGTTGTACTGAGTTGTGCACTACTTACAGGAGGCCATGCACTGCTTACCGGAGTAGTTCGAGTGGCTAGCTGGTAGCACAGTGAGGTAGCGCAACAGTTGTAGAATGAGCAGCTCATGGAGTGCCCTGCTCAGCATCTGCTCTGTGCTAGTCCGTGCACTGCTTATACTAGAAGTTCGGGTGGCTTGCTGGTAGGACATAGAGGCAGTGCATAGCCTGTATCCCGAGCATTGCGTGGCGTGCAGTGCTGCGCATCAAGAGGCAATGCAGTGCTTACAGGAGGAGTTCGAGTGGCTTGCTTGTAGGACAGGGAGGCAGTTCATCGTTTGTATGTTCAGCAGTGCACGGCGTGCACTGCTGAGCATCTGCGCTTTGCTGGGCAGTGCAATGCTTACAGTAGGATTTCGAGTGGCTTGCTGGTAGCACAGGGCTGTAGTGCATTGTTTGTATCTTGGGCAGTGCATGGCGTGTAGTGCTGGGCATCTGCATTGTACTGAATCATGCACTGCTTACAGGAGGCCATGCACTGCTTACCGGAGTAGTTCGAGTGTCTAGCTGGTTGCACAGTGAGGCAGTGCAACGGTCGTAGACTGAGCAGTTCATGGAGTGCCCTGCTCAGCATCTGCTCTGTGCTAGTCCGTGCACTGCTTAGACTAGAAGTTCGAGTGGCTTGCTGGTAGGACATAGAGGCAGTGCATAGCCTGTATCCCGAGAAGTGCGTGGCGTGTAGTGCTGCGCATCAGGAGGCAATGCAGTTCTTACAGGAGGAGTTCGAGTGGCTTGCATGTAGGACAGGGAGGCAGTTCATCGTTTGTATGTTCAGCAGTGCACGACATGCACTGCTGAGCATCTACGCTTTGCTGGGCAGTGCACTACTTACAGTACGATTTCGAGTGGCTTGCTGGTAGCACAGGGCCGCAGTGCATTGTTTGTATCTTGGGCAGTGCATGGCGTGTAGTGCTGAGCATCTGCATTGTACTGAGTCGTGCACTGCTTACAGGAGGCCATGCACTGCTTACCGGAATAGTTCGAGTGGTTAGCTGGTAGCACAGTGAGGCAGTGCAACGGTTGTAGACTGAGCACTTCATGGAGTGCCCTGCTCATCATCTGCTCTATGCTAGTCTGTGCACTGCTTAGACGAGAAGTTCAAGTGGCTTGCTGGTAGGACATAGAGGCAGTGCATAGCTTGTATCTCGAGCAGTGCGTGGCGTGCAGTGTTGCGCATCAGGAAGCAATGCGGTGCTTACAGGAGGAGTTCGAGTGGCTTGCTTGTAGGACAGGGAGGCAGTTCATTCTTTGTATGTTCAGCAGTGCTCGGCGTGCACTGCTGAGCATCTGCACTTTGCTGGGCAGTGCACTGCTTACAGTAGGATTTCGAGTGGCTTGCTCGTAGCACAGGGCCGCAGTGCATTCTTTGTATCTTGGGAAGTGCATGGCATGTAGTGCTGGGCATCTGCGTTGTACTGAGTCGTGCACTACTTACAGGAGGCCATGCACTGCTTACCGGAGTAGTTCGAGTGGCTAGCTGGTAGCACAGTGAGGCAGTGCAACGGTTGTAGACTGAGCAATTCATGGAGTGCCCTGCTCAGCATCTGCTCTGTGCTAGTCCGTGCACTGCTTAGACTAGAAGTTCGAGTGACTTGCTGGTAGGACATAGAGGCAGTGCATAGCTTGTATTCCGAGCAGTGCGTGGCTTGCAGTGCTGCGCATCAGGAGGCAATGCAGTGCTTACAGGAGGAGTTCGAGTGGCTTGCTTGTAGGATAGGAAGGCAGTTCATCGTTTGTATGTTCAACAGTGCACGGCGTGCACTGCTGAGTATCTGCGCTTTGCTGGGTAGTGCACTGCTTACAGTAGGATTTCGAGTGGCTTACTGGTAGCATAGGGCGGCAGTGCATCATTTGTATCTTGGGCAGTGCATGGCGTGTAGTGCTGGGCATCTGCGTTGTACTGAGTTGTGCACTGCTTACAGGAGGCCATGCACTGCTTACAGGAGTGCAATGCATTGGTTGCAGATTGGGCAGTGTATATAGTGCAGTGCTGATCATCTGCGCGTTGCTGGGTCTTGCACTGCTTATAGGATGAGATCGATTGGCTTGCTCGTAGCATAGGAGGCAGTGCATTTGTTGTAGCTTGAGCAGTGCGTAGTATTCAATGTCCAAGATTCACATATGCAATATTTAGAAGATGATTAGAATGTTCAACTTACTAAGTACATTCATTGACATTACAGTAGATTAAAGATGTTCAATTTACTAAACAACACGACGGATACAATACACTTCAGCACTAGATTAAACAAGAAAAGATGACTATTTGAAGAGTGCTTTCCCAAGTTAACCACTAGATGAAAATCTCAACAAAGTTGAGACTAAGGTGCTCCTTCATATGCTCTACTTTAATGAGAAGTAGTGATGCCCATCCAACATCAGCAGCAAATGTGAAGTCAGACCATCCTGTGGTGAAGCTGACACGTCCATTGTCCCTTTGTACAGTATATGCGCATGCAATATAATTCTCTTCTTCTCCTTCAAGATCATGTCCCTGTCTGTACAGATGTGCTATGCCCTGATTTGGGTACCTGAAACCATCTACAGCCTCAATTGGCATGAACTGCAATAAAGAAAAAAGTCAGTATTTTAACAAGCACTCTAAATTAACAAGTTCACTAAATTATATGTTTAATCTGAACATAAAATATTATTAAATATGTGGAAACTAACAAGTGCATTATGGTCATGGTTATCCATATTCATCATGTGTACCCAGAAATGCTTTTCATCTTTACTTTCAAAAAACCGATGTTCTGTGACATGAAGATCTTTGAAAATGCCAAACATGATTAAAGCCATTTGCTGCTCAGTTAGTGCATTTATGTCTGAGAAGATGGTCCTGTGTAGAATGCTTCTGATGGATGTAGGCACATCTCCCACCTCTGATGAATGAGTGGAAATACATGTTGAGTATTAAAGAATGTTATTACGATGAAATAGTAGTAGGACAAGGAAAAACGGTATGTGCAAATTATTTACAGTAAATAAGGGAAATACCAGTTGCTTCATGAATCTTTTTCTCTTCACCATTAGAGTAAACAGTGACATGAAATAAGTTGGTCAAGTTCAAACCAACATCATCAAGTTGGTCGTGATCATATTCAAAATGCACTACATCTCCAAGTGCTATATCATAAACCCTCATCAGGGACTTCTAGTATGGACCACAAATTATTATCCTAACATTAGACTTTTTGAGGAACAAATCAAAATTCCTTAATGCTTCACTGTTTGCAACCATCCAATTATTTGGAGTGAAATCATTCAGTCTTTCCCTAAATGAGCATGACACTACCTGAAGGTAAACAACATGGTTCAGTTCATGTGACTACAAGAAAATAAAAGAAACATTACATAAAATGAAAATCTCGAACTTTTTGAATAAAACCTTCGAAAAAATTCTCCTAAATATGTAAAAACTTACCACCCCATTGATGGGAAAACCTTGAACAATGTTAACCTGGAAGCTGGTTGCTCTCCTCTGTGCCCTACCACAATTGTTGGCAGGTTGGCCGCACACTGTACAGTCCATTCCAAGAAACACCTGATAAAATTAATAATGCATTTAAGGAGTGAACTGTGCATTAACTCCTAATCTAGAAAGTGTCAAACAGATCATTTATCAGGCATAAATTACACCATAGTATTACGGGGATAAGATGATAGGAAGAACACACAAGGATTACGAGGAACTAAAAAAATAATTGGAAGTGTGATGCAAAACTCACCGTCGATTTGTACTAAGATAATGGAATGGAGATTAAAATAAAAGAACAAATCTTCTTGAAATGAAGAAAGAAATAAGGATTAGAACTCAAATCAATAAAGAAAAGGAAAGGGATACAGAATTATAGGAGAAAACTCGATCGGGAGGGGACGAACTTTTCTGAGAAACTGCTCTGCTCTGAGGAACTGTTCTCGGGAACTGTCCTCGGGAAGTGCTCTGGACTTGCGTAGTGGGAGGGCGGTGGAGAGAACTGAACGGAGTCCCTTTGGTTTCCCTGCATTTATAAATCAAGCAACTAAAACGGTTATGTGCTAACGCTTCAACGTGTTGTTCGCCCGCCCACTGTCTGAGGTATCCTATCGTTTACCATCTGAGACTGACAATCCCTTTGTCCCTATGCAACAAAATTGAAAGTCTGATAGACTAACAACAAATCTGAACTTGTACATCCAGGCAGTTCATAGTTGACACTTTCGGCAGTGCATATTATGTTTTTTTATTTACGGGTAATTGAAATTTTATAGTTCATTTTACTCAAAGTATTATACTTTTTATGAAATTTCTACATTGAGTACTGCACAGTTTATCTGTGTGCACTGCCATATTATTAGCTTGTTGAAGTGCCCTAGTATTGTATAACTTAAGTTTCGATTACTGCTCTATTTTTACTGCAGTGTCATGGGTATTGTTGTTCGCAACCTCGGTAAACTTAAGTTTCGATCCGCGTGTGCTGTTTCATTCGCTGAATTGTTAATTGCGTTTACATTAGGCATAGTATTATAGCTTTGGTCAATCTTTGGTCTTGGATGATGTGTGGGGTGTGTTTTATTGTTGGTAGGTGAGACGACTGTTCAATGTGTATAAGTAAATTATAAATTCACACGTCGATGCTTAACATTTCGCATTCCAGTCCCAGTACCTCTTCTACTAGACGGTTTGTTTTCCTCTAGACGGTTCTTCTTCTAGTTCTATTTTCAGTTCTTTCTGCCATGGATCCAATGAGGAGCCTATGTCTAGAAAGCAGCAGACAGCTGTTACGAAACGTTTGGAAGCTGCTGAGTGGAGGAGACGGGGCTTGGAGGTCGCTCCCCTGCTGCCCACCATGGTGAATTCCTTTGCCGAAGGTTCGTCGTCCTCTTGATGCAACCGTCGCAAGATCGACGAGTCCGGGTTAGTTTTCCTTTTTTTTATCTTTTCTTGTATTCATTTCTAAGTTTTCGGATTAGGTTTTTGAAACTCTTGTTGTGTCGTTGACGTTTGGAACTTACATATAGGGCTTACTCCTCAGGTGTTCATGGTTGCTCGCATTTGGAATCTACTCCGTCGCCGTCTGTTCCTGTGGTGCATCCGAGCGGGCTATCAATGTGCGTGTATTTGTATGTTGGCTATTTTTTAGTACGATCAGTTCTATTTATACTAAATCTTGTTGTTGTATTCTGTGAAAATATTAGGATTCATTTCCATTAGTTACGGGAGTTTCGGATGGCAGTAATCATGTTGATGCAGAATATCAGAGGCTTCGTAATGAACTTGCTGCTGAGAATGCTAAGGTATCAGAATTGTGTGTCAAGCTCTCCGAGAAGGAGGCAAAAAATATGACTATTACTGTAGAGTGTGACCGTCTTCGACACGAGATCGTCGGAATGCAGCACGTTGTCGAAGATGCTGCTATGATGAAGGTGTAGCTGAACAAGTATAAAGCTGGCGCTGTAGCCTGGGACTTAGAGCGGGATACTCTGACGATGGATATGGCTCAGCTACTAGCTGATAGACAGAAGCTTGATGAGCAATTGGCCGACATGATAGCCAATTATTTTGAAGACATTGAAACAACAAAAAACACACGTCTTGACAGGCTACATGCAATGCAATCTCTGAAGGACATTCTTGAGCGCCGTCGTAACTGCACAGAATGCATGGATGACATTCACAAAGAGGTCAAGGAGCTTGCTAAGAAACTGTCTAAATAACGTGTGAAGCGTCTTCCATGTTTTAAATGGTAGCTAAATTTGGCCTATCATGTTGTAAGTGTTTGTAACGGTGTTTGTGAAGAGCAGTTGATGAATGTGATGGAGCAAGTTTGTATGTAATTTAGTAAGTACGTACGTGCAAGTGTCTGTCTGTCAGTGAATTTTCTATTTGCACTGCTCTGACTAGCTGCGGTGCACTGCGGAGTTCTTTCTGTGTGTGCTATACAACTTATTGTTCTGCCTTGACCAGACTGGTTGCACTGTCGTATTTACTCATGTACTCATGGTTCTATAGTAGTGCAACGATATTTATTTAGGCAGTTTTTGAATTGATCATCTAGAAGCAGTTTATACTCTGTTGAGTGCGCTGGAAATATAATTTTCACACATAGGGATGGAAGAGTGTTTTTAGTGGTGCATTCAGTACCACGTAAATTTAGATGCACTGTCTCGTACATACGTATATTCTGCCTTGTGCTAATTTT
Organism: Avena eriantha; assembly: GCA_910589775.1. Taxonomy (NCBI): domain Eukaryota; kingdom Viridiplantae; phylum Streptophyta; class Magnoliopsida; order Poales; family Poaceae; genus Avena; species Avena eriantha. The sequence continues at coordinate 496,463,759 of OU342741.1, read as the reverse complement.
TGGCACTGCCTTCTTTACTTATGTATGCAATTTGTCCATGGTAGTGCAAGGATACCTATGTACGCAGTTTGTTTAAAGACTACTTAGAGGAAGTTTATACTGGGTTGATTATTATCGTCATGTGGAAGTAGTTTATACTTGGTTCAATGTGATGAAAATATAATTTTTACACATATCTATGCAATTGTTTTTATCGCTGTATGTGTTTGTGATATGCACTGCTCACATAGATGCCAGTTATTATTTGGTTCATTGTGATGGAATTATATTTTTTACACATAGCTATGCAAGAGTGTATGCAGATGCACTGGCCCATAGATGCCAATACACTGCAAGTAGATATTGCACTACCAACTTAAAATCAGAAATCAAGATATCTGTTACAGATTAACAAGCGTGTACTTACACCCACAGATATTGTTATTTCCTTTGCTTCTGTCTAGTTAGATGCAATATGTGCATGCAATCAGGTTTGACGAAATAATGTCTTCTTCTAATCACTTAATGTTATTGTAATTTGTGGCATCTCCATGTCTGGGCCCAACTCCCTAAGATCTGCTGGTAGGTTCTTCAGTGCTTGGTTAGATCTGTGGAACAACATTGTGTACAGTTGTTCATCTCTGATACTGGAGCTTGTGTCCTGATAAGTATTGTAAAGTCTTATTAGTTTTCAAGTATATGTAATCAACATGTTTGAAAATTTTCTATATAACTACTGCTTACACTTGACGTCTTTCTTTTTTCTACAATTTTTCCATTGTATCTCTGCAGGTAATATAATGTCCACAGTCCACATGCGTCTTCATCTTGTTTTTTAGTTGTGACGTAGCGTGCACTTTTGAATGATGCACTCCATCTTGGCAATGTGTCATCTTTGTAAATACACTCTAGCACTTGTTTGAACCTGCTTAGCTGTATATTGAAACATTATAGTGACATTGTTAGATAAAAAGGCTAGTGAGTTCTGATATGTTTTTTTTAGAAATAACACTCTTACTCTAGTAAAAGTTTTCTAGTAATGTCTACATTTTGGTAGGAGTCTTACCATAGTTTGTCCTATGTTACTGTGGTAATCCTGCATTTCTGTACTGTTATTGTATGCGAAGGAGTCTATGATCTCAACCTTTGGATTCCGAGCAGACCCATTTAAGACAAACTAAAAAATGTTTCTTGCAATGAACCGGTAGTAGTATCTGTGTATGGAAGTAGATATAATACTCAAGTAAGTTTTAAACATGTTGTAATTTTTAGTTTTATGAGGTGCCTTACTGAATATAGAAATTTATGCTTATTTCTAAAATAACTCACCATGCCTGCTTTGGTAAGGTCGTCTATTCCTATGAGGTAATCAATTGTGTGTGCAATATCTTCAGGTTCGAAATTTTTGTTTTTGTCCATAAAATCTAATACTGATATTACCTGTGTGGGTAGGATTACCCTTTTACCTTCCTGGAAAAGATATATGAACTCATCATTACTTCTCCATGTGTGGATGACGGCATCTAAAATTCATTGTCTATCCATCCATTCTCTTTGAAACTGTCTGCTAGTTCACATGCAGTATATGTCAGATTAAAATCTCTTGACTCATTGGATCTAGTTGTCTTGATAAATACGCTCCTATTGTATTACAAAAACAGGATTAGTATTACAGGGGTGTTAGTTTAGATTAGATCAAAAAATATCTAGGCTAATTAAAAGAGATCTAGCTGTATCAAATTAAGCTTTACACTTACTCTCCGTAATCTGGTTTTGATGCATATTCGATTAGTTTTTGCCATACTTTGCTTGCATTCTCTGTTTCTTTAAATTCTGCTGGAATGAAAACAAGTCTTTCTTCTAGATTTCGATTTTTCTGTTCTTCCATGGAAACCTTGCACCTTTTTGGATTTCTTCTATATCTTCTCTGAAGATCTCTTTCTCCTTAGTTTCTTTCAGTTGTATCGTTGATTTGTTTGACATCTTGTTTTCTTTCTCTTGAATTCCTAGCAATATATCTCTCTTCAAATCCTGGAAATCTCTTCTTGTGAATAGCTCTTGATATTCGGAATGGCCTGTAGATGCAGCAAATTTGTAAATACTTGTGTTGCACTTGATAGTAACAAAGTTATGAAACAACATACTGTAGTATGAACAATACTAGTCAAAAAAACTGTGTAAAGGATTACCTAATATTCTATCATTTAATGTTTCGATGTTTACGTTGAAGATGTCTGATGTCAGCATCCTCATGAGAAGCATTTCCTTGTAACCCGGAATATCTTTTTTGTGAATTCCAGAATGTGATCTCTGGTGCAGTTCTCGATCATATGGAGCATGAAGAACCCACAGTTACATCTGCATAACGTTTTTCGTTGTAGTTGTTGTCAGATGGTTAAAAGTTGACAAAGATAAGTAGTTCAATGCAAGACTATATTTTATGTTATGTATGAATATTTACCCGTTATTTTGTAGAGGCATGTGTTCATATACTACCTCAAAATCATCCAGCATTTGGACTTTTGTTTCTGTTGTTCCAAAACCTTCACTCCACAATGTCTTTATTTTCCTGATCAAGTTTGAGCATACGTTTTCAAGATCAATATCCCCTGGCTCTCTCAATGAATCATAAATTCTGAACTTCTTCTCCAAAATATCTACTGTCAATTTGAACCAGTGACCTACTGAACCTGAAGTTCCCTTAGGAGGTCGCTCGAGAAAAGTAAACATTATCTGCATGAGCAATTATTTAAAATTTGTTAACATATTTTTTTTGTTTAAAAAATGAATATACAAGCTTATATTTTCGCAGTATGGTGTTCTTCAAGTTGTCAAAAAATATACCGTAATGAACATTATTGTTCTACTTACTAGTTCGTATTTGTCTAGACGGTCTGGTATGTCTGGTTTAAACAAGTCCTCTACCCAACGCATACTTCTTTTATTGTCTTTCACTGCTCTAATGTTAATAAGTTTTTGCTGTAAAACAACCGTTAGTTTGTTTGCTCTTAATATATAAAACCTTTGTTTATTATTTACAGTTGCTTTTTTTGTAGTACTTACAGTTGCTCTGTAATGAATAATTTTCTTCTTCGACTTGGTTCTCCTAAGTTGTTCTTCAAGATACGTTAACACAAATTCACCCTCTGTATCGCCCAACAGTCCTTCGTTTCTGAAAGCACTTGATATGTAATATAGTGGCACCTTCATATTGGTTTTCTCGTGCTTCAAGATATACCGAGATCTGCAGAGTGGAGTAATTTTTATTATAACACAGTATGGTTCTGAAAAATATGCAAAGTGCAAAATGATAATTTTGAAAATCATCTCACTTTAATTTAGTTGTATCTTCTTTTGACAGTTTTTTGTCTGTGAACTTGCATATTAGTTTATACAATTTTGTCCATTCTGATTGTATTTGCCTGCTGTCCTTGTTTGCTTGGTCTCCACTATCTGTATCTGTGGAGAGAAAAAATTGTTAGTATGTGAAAAAATAAAGTGCAGAAAAATCAGTGCAATGACTGATGTTAGGCAGTGCATCAGAATGGTAGTTCGATGACAGTCCATTTACAGTAATTGAGGCAATTTACTGGTTCAACTGTCGTGTATGACAAGTGCAAATGGTAGACTGGCTAGTACTTGTAACCATAATCGTTCATACAAATCTCTTCATGGTCATTACAGCCAGATTTTTCGATATGTTTAGAAACCTCTATTTTGCAAGTGTATCTTTAATTTATTTACACCACTAGAAACATGGTATGTTTACAAATGAATCAAATTGTTCAACAAATTAATTTTCGTAGAGACCTTCTGCTGTCAGATTGGTACTGACTGGCAGTAAATCTTCTGCTTTGTGTCCAACTTCACTGTCTTTAACTTTGATTTTCTATTTTTCTTTATCTTCTGTCTGATGTTCCTCTTGTTTATCCTGTTCCTGCCTGTTCGCTGTGTCAGATGAGCGTATGCTTGTTTCTGCTGCTGCTGCTGCTTCGTCAAAGGGGGTTTGGTTATTTGTATCTCCTCCTGCGTCCTCCTACAATCAGAAGTTTATATTAGTTCTTTGTTGAATTGTTATGAATGTTATAACCATCATCAGATTTTTCTTTTTGCTTTATATTATAGCAAATTGTCCCCTTTCTACTAAATGAGCGTCTACCTTTACAAATTTATCTTTTGTTATTGTCGATGTTGCATGCTCCTGTCCTTCTGCTGCAGTTTCATTATTCGTATCATCTGCCTGATTGTCCAATCCATTTAGAAATAAAAATACAGCACAGTTAAACTAGGAGCAATCATTCTTATTATATTGTGCAATAACTTGCAATAGGTATATAAATTACCTTTGTAGCTTCGATCGTTGTGTCTTCTGTTTTTTAGACGTATCAACACTGCCAGAGTTGTTTTTCTCAGTTTCATTCTGCGGCAATGAACATGATGCAGGATCTTCCATTCTGACAGGTCCTCTTTTTGCTATTAATCTAACTGCTATATCTTTCGCCGACTCCATGTATAACTTAAGATTATCCATTGAGTCTAGAATCTCAAGTCCCGCTCTCTTGACATCTTGTCTATAGTTACTAATGAGGCCTAGTTCGTTGTTAGTTTCTAAATTTTGACATATGTTTTCTGGGTTGTCTGCAATCTGTCTCAGGAGATCCATTGCTTGCTGCATCTTCTCAACATCTGTCATGATACCTCCGATTGGATTTGGCTAGACAGAAGGTTCTTCAGTTGGAATGTTTGAGTTGTCTCCGACAAGAACTATTGCATACTTGTTCTTCCGGTTCTCATGGTCATTATCCACCACCGTATTTGAGGAACTGTTTTTCTTTGTATGAAAACCTTTGTTGTAGTGCTGCAGCACGGAACTAGTCTTAACCTGTTTCATGCGAAGAGGACAATTTAGATAGTTTATGCTCAATCTTATTATGTTACGGAATTAAATCAGATATGCAATAAGGAAATACAAAGATACATATTACTAGCATGTGTACTTACATGTTTCAATGCTCCGAATTCCTCAATGTTATGTTTCTGTCTGTCCTTCTTCACAATGGATGACAATAATTCATTGTCAAGAGCATTCAGCCATGGTGTTTCAATCGTGTTGATTGAATTCTCACACCTTTTAGTGTCCAGATAGACTATTAAAGGAAGAATTGCGTATCCCTCAGCTCCTTTGGTATTTGTTTTTTTAACAGGACCCTTACCCTTTTTCTTTTTTCTGTTTTTCTTTTCTGCAAAAAAATTCTGAACTCCTCTCTTCAGTTCATCCACTACTACGCGGCAGATATCCATTTTTGAAGCTTCTTGTAGTCTACATTATGTATCATTCCAGCCTCTCGGCCTATCCTTGCGTGTAGAGTGGGGCAGACAATACTCTTGAAAATGACCAGAAATATGCATTGCATTGTGAAAGGACTTGTGCCACCTTTCTTTATTTGCTTATACAAATCATTAAGTTGAACTTGTTTTGTCGCTGTTATTCCAAGTTCTTTCCTTAGCCATTTTAGAGCTTCTGTGTTACCATCCACTGATGGTAATGGAGCTGCGTCAGGTCCGTCAGGGAAGTCGAACACTGATTTCACAACTTCTGGTGTTATTTCAATGTCCACGCCGGCTCCAAGTTCAATTACCATTGTAACTATCAATTTTCTCGTATAACCACAAGATCATTGGCCGTGACAGGTTTGATGTTACTCTGTAATTAAACAGGAATCCCTACCCAACATTTGATAGCTCGGTTTTTTGATCTTTGCTAAGGACCACTGTAAGCAATTTGTTGAGCTCTTTGAGTGAACACCTTACTGTGTAGTTTGTGCCTGTGTCCTTGCGTAGCTTTTTGTCACCTATTGTCAAGGTTCCTTGAATCATATTCTTGCTCTGATCCTTGCATTTGCGTTTTCTCCCAGCTTGCTGCATGTAAGATTTTATGCTGTTAGTTCGTGCTATGAATTTTCCAAAATGAATGTCATATGGTTAATTTATTTATGTAAATCTTTACTAACCTGATTATCCAATTCTCTTTCATTTTCTTCCGTATCCTCTATAGCATCATCATCTTCTGTTTCAGGTTGTGTTCCTTCTGGAAGAATGTTGTAGTCTTCATCGTTGTCGTCACTGCTCTCATCATCATCTGTGTTGTTCTCTTGCTCTTTCAGATGTCCTTTTTCTTCCTTTGAGATTCTAGATGCTCTCTTCTTTTTTTCCTGAGGGTTATCTTGCTCTTCTGGTACTATTGCTTTCCTCTTCTTCAATCTTCTTGTACTGGACTGTAATTCTACTGTGGTACTGCTGTCTAGAAGCTGAACACTCAGTGTGATTGGGTCATCCTGGGGTATGTTTTGTTCATTTTTTTCATCATCCACACTTTCTTCAGAGGTTGATGCAAGAGGTAGTTTCTTCTTCACTTTATCCAGGTTCAATTTCCTTTTTTTACTGCTTTCTTTTTCTTTTTCTTCTCTTCCTCTTTTGCTAGTTGATCTTCCACTTGCCATTCCTGTGTGGGTGTTTCTGTGCAGTCCACACTTTGTGATGGTGTTATTGATAGCTGGTTGGTGTGTACCTGACTGCTGTCCTGGTTATCTATTTTGGGGCAATATTTTTCCTTACTATATGAATAAGAAACACTCATAATATGTACTTTTACTTTGTTTTATAGCATTACCTTGGGTCAGCAATGACTTTTTTCGTCAGCATCCGTATTATCAGGTATGCTCTGCAAAGAAGTTGTATTAAATAAATGCTATTTCTATATTTATGTAAGTGATAACTACAAGGTATGTTGTATATTGCTCTATACCTTCCCAGGACTAGGACTTCTGTTGTCCTCCATTTCACCTAATAATTAAATAATATTTTTAGCATAAGACAATTCTTAATAAGTGTGGCAGAAAATTAGTAATTCTTTATGCAATCTTCTAATCCTTAGTAATTATTTTCACGGATTCGATGTTTTAATATATTTGTCTATCCTTTCTATATAGGAATTCTATTTCCCTATTTTTCTCAATAATTACTTACGAAAAACAACTGAACATATGTAATCTCTAAACTGTTAGTCACATATGCTTTGTATGGTGATAAGGAACTGAAATGAATGAATTAAAAGTGGAGTTAGATAGTATGTACTATAAATTTTACTTCTTGTTACAGATTTGTGAAGAACCTAGTGTTAAACCGGAATTATATGATTTTGATTGATATGAATTCGGCGTACCTCTTATTGTAGGTTCCTACGCTTACTTGTTTCTTGAATAAGAGGAAGCAGGGGCCTTCCGCCGCGCTCTCGTGTTCCGCCGTTTACCTTTTTTGTGAATGTATCCTCTCTATCGAGATCACAGGGGAGTTCCGTTCCAAATCGGTGCAGGTTGGTGAGGAAGAACTTGCTACCGTCGGAGGATTGTTTGGTGCGGGCGGTGGTGGGTTGGATTTGAAGGGTTGGACTAGATTCCGTTGTGGTGGGTCAGCGGGGGCGGGGTGATCTGGGGTGGTTGCTGTTGGCGGAGCGTGGTGTGTGCTGTTGGTGTTGGGGTGTGGGAAGGTGGTTGTTCTCACGGTTGCCGGCGTTGGGCGGTTTGCTCCTGGTCGACGACGATGACGGTAGCAGAATGAGTCTGTTTTCCGTGGTTTTTGTTTCTTCAGACTACCTTTCCGTGGGTTGGATACTAGAGGGAACACTAAATCGTGTATGGGATGGTAGTTTTGGTTGCTCTGCCTTGATTAGAAGCAATGCACTGCCTTGTGTCTACTTAATTTTGACACCACGGGTGATCGTGAGTGATCTGCCGCAATTTATTTGACTAACTGCCTTTTCAGATTTCATTGATGCACTGCACCAGCTGTATCTAAGTTGTATGGAGTGTACTGCCTAAGTTGTAATTCGTGCACTGCTTTCTTATTGACCAATATATTTTTACTTCTCTTTGCTTGCACATAGTTTGTATTTGATGTAAGTCCTATTTACTTTAGTGTTGGGGGAGCGACATTGTATTCTCTTGGTCGGTGCACTGCCTAAGTTGTACGGGTGCACTACCTAAGTTCTATTTACTTTAGTTCTGCCATTTGCACTGCCTAGGTTTTAAAGGGTGGACTGCCTAATTTATGCGCAGTTTTGTGTTAACTGCTTCTAGGTTGGCGTAAGCACTGCCATATCCGGTAATGTCAAAACGTGTGTTTTGAAAAGTTTTGCACTGCCGGTCATACAGTTTATGTACTGCCCTGTTAATTTTGTTTCACTGTGTTTTCGGCTTTCGAGTTCTCAGGTTTTGATGCACTGCACAAGTTCTGCCATTTGCACTGCCTAGGTTTTAAAAGTGCACTGCCTAATTTGTGCGCAGTTTTGTGTTAACTACTTCTAGGTTGGAATAAGCGCTGCCGTAGCCGGTAAGGTCAGAATGTGTGTTTAGATAAGTTTTGCACTGCCGGTCATACAGTTAATGTACTGCCCTGGTAAGTTATTTTTTCACTACGTTTTCGGCTTTCGAGTTCCCAGATTTTGATGTACTGCACAGGTTCTGCCATTTGCACTGCCTAGGTTTTAAAGGGTGGACTGCCTAGGTTTTAAACGGTGGACTACCTAACTTATGCGCAGTTATGTACTGCTGATCATATGGATTATGAGCTGCCTGAATATTTATTTGTTTTTGTCCACTATGTTTTCCGGTAGTTTTTATGCGTGGAGTCATATTGACTGATCTGCCTGAACTAGTAAATATGCACTGCCATTGAGTGTTCGTGTATGCACTGCATTTTAACTTGTATTTGCATCTTTATTTATTTTGTATTCTATACAGTTAAATGATGAGAATAACCATCATAATCCTACACAAACTAGAATATTGTATTTAAAATGGATATATGATTTGTTTTACTGGATTAAAACATTCAGAATGCACAGACTATATATAATTACACATTGTTCAAAGTATTACCCACACTAAGCAGGGTTTCAAGCTTTATAAAATGACATTGTTCGGAAAACATCAAACGCTAAATCAAATCCACATTTTATATGTGGTTATCAACTAAAATCACCAAACTGATATAATATCATAGCCACGCTACGAAAGTCTTTACTAAATTCACATTTCCTTCTATCCATCTTCTTGCTTCTCCGATCTGTCGACATCTTCTTCTGGTCTGATGCCGTATTGCTCCTTCTGCCATATCTTCTTGGTATCCTCTGATGGACCTGCTTGTTTATGTCGTTTGTACGGTTTATAACCTCCATGACATCTGAGGCAGAGCTTGTCATCCAAGATTGGTTTATCTAAACCGAGGAGATTCCTGATGAATGCTATCCTCTTGTACAATTCATATGTGACATATCCATCTATTGCTGAGTAACACAGATTCTCTGGCGGCATTGGCTTCCACTCCTATATGTCATGCATGTTTGAGTTACAGGCTAGTATCTTCATCTGAATGTATGACCTATCAATGAGTGTTGCTACAAGATTGGACATGCCATCCCTGTGATTATCTCGTGGCACTGACTTGAATATATCCTGTATGTCGACGTGGTACTCGTCAGGGATATCAAATTTCTCTTTCGGCATCATCTTTATGTCTGTCCTCTTGTCCACACTAACGAACGTGATCTGTTTTTGTTTTAGAAAATCCCGTAGCCCCTGGCATTCCTTAGTGCTCCTGGTGTAATGATACACTAGGACGTGCTCCCTCATGGCGAGTTGTACTACGACGATGGTTTGTTGTTTGCCTCTAGGAGTGTATTCGAGGTCGAGTCCTATGTACCTGCTGCTGTCGTCCTGTCAAGTAAAATTTGATCATTTAGTAAGTAGCAGAATCTAGTGAAACATGTTTTATTCTTACGGCGTGAAGAATAGGAGTAGGGGAAAATGTAGGATCGCATTTTCCATGCCCACTCTAAGGCTCCATTTGGCTTCTTGGATTTTGTCAAACGAAAATATTCTAAAACCATAGTATATCAATGCCAGGCAATCAATACTACAGTTTGCACAAAAACATAGTATTTGTAAAAAAAGAGGTCCAGGCCTCTTTCTTGAAACGTGCAAAAAACCTCAGTTTTTGCAATACCATAGTTTTGAAACTTTTGTGTTTTACTGTGGCCAAACTCCCAAACTATTGAAAACTACAGTATTTTTAGATACTACGTTATCTTCCGAATACTGAGAAAAACAGCATGTGCCAAACAGGAAAAAAGTATGTATGGGGTTACATTAATTCGTACTACAAATAGTTTCCTTGATCATAGGAAAAAACAATGGATTCTGAAAAAGGATGTATGGGGTAAATGTTTGATTTGAATGAAAACTAGTTCAAAGTTATGGTTAGGAAAAGGTACTGCAAAATTTCTACATAATTGGATCAATACTAACCTCATCAAGCCAATCTTCGTACATTGCGAGTATTTTGTCGACAGTGGATTCCTCGTTGGTGTACACCACAGTAAGAACCGTCGTTCCATGAGCAGGAATGTGATGAATCTCCGTTGTCTGAAGCCCGTCGTCCATGGGAGGAAGACGTCCGGTACCACGTTTGAATCTGTTTATTTCTACTGTAGTTAACAAAGATGGATCTAATAAGAACAAGTATGTGATGGACTACAAAATAATATATAATTATGCGCTAGATAGACACCTTGTTCTTCTGAGTTTCGTCGCTGCAAATGATGAATTGGTGCGCCGTTGTTGCAACTTATGCCTTTACCGCTTCCACGACTCCTCGTATCATTATAACCAACTAATCGTGCAAATCGTGCTAGTAGTTATAAAAAAGGCCCACTACGAAATTGTCCATACAATACCTCAAAACTTTGCAACCATGTAACTGTTCCTTATATACATTAAAGGCCCACTGATATAATTCACAGGCCCATTGGTTGTTGCAGCATAGCACTGCTTTTGTAAAGTATTATGCACTGCCTCATATTACATAAAAATTCAAAAAACTAGTTAAAAACACTACATTTTAGACCTTAAAAGTACGTAGCCACAGTTCTGCTTCTTAAACACACGCCTGTTATGCACAGGCCCATTTGATTTAGTAACAAACTTAAGGATCCGACAGTTTGTCAGCCGATGGACTTTTAACTAAAAGAGCCCCAGCGTCAGACAAACAATGCAAAGACTTCTTTGTTTCTTCCATACACTGTTGATGAGGAGATAGCAATTTTAAAGCAGGCAGCCCATGAAAAGGAGCACTGCCTTTTAACTACTGCATTTCAAACCTGCTATGCACTGCCTTGGTTTGTAAGATCCAGATGTATATTAATAAAGGTCATGCACTGCCTGGTACGATGACTATGGACCAGATTTCTTCCGTGGTTACTTCTGAATCGATGGCATTTTGCGAAATTCAGATAGATTAATAGTCCATCCAAATCAGGAGATATTTTACAAGATTTGAATGACATTTATGGATATATAAAGAAAAACATAAAATAAAGCTAGATCCCCTAATCGTCTTCGTCACTGTATATGTGGATGACGTATGATGGACCTGGCTCGTCGTCGTTCGCCGCCACCGCTGGAGCCACAGCCGCTGCCACGCGTTGGTTCCTCCTCGCCTCCGCTGCCTGTCAAAACTGATTGGTCATCTCTAGAACTGCTATGCTGTTGGCCTCATGAACGGCGGCCCTATGCGCCATATAGGCAGCGACCCTCTCGCGGTTCCGGCCATCCTCCCTCCTCTTTTTTCCCTTTCCAATGAGTCGACCTCCTCCTTCTCCTTCTTGACCTCCTGCTTCTCCTTCTCCGGCGCCGCTGGAGCAGAGATACTCTCACTCTCCACGGAAGCAACGAACGCGGTATGTTCCTCGCGGTTCCTTGCATCCTCCCGCCTCTTCTTCTCCTTACCGAACGGGTTAAATTTTGTTGAGGTTGGTGGCAGCATCAGGTCGTAGGATTGGTTGCTGTCGGCGGAGGAAGAGGCGTATTCATGTAGGTTCTTGTATCTTCGCTCCTTCTCCGCAGCGGCTACCACACCTTGAGCCCTGACCGACTACTGTGACAAGACCTCCTGTTTCTCTTCTTCGTCGTCGGAGCTAGGCGGCTTTGGAAGTGGTATGCGAGCACACGGAGGGAACTTGGCCCAACAGGTGGGTAGGCGGCGAGGCATTATGGAGCCGGTGGTAGGTATGTGAGATCGAATAGTTATCCCTAGTACTGATGCTGTTTAGAAGTGTGAAGAGGTGCCGACACTATTTATAAGCTTGTGAGGAGTACAACTCACACCAAATCCATAATGCCTCGTCGCTTGGGTGTTGCTCTATCTTTAATAACACAGACCGACCGTTTTTAACGCGTGCGCAGGCAGTGCAGTGACCATGGAATGGACTACACCTACCATGCACACCAAGATACACTGAATCTCTTCGCCATCCAGGAAGGCACTGCTATTGACATCTATATGCACTGCCTGTGTTGACTCCATGTCGTGTGCTATTTTGATAAGTTATGGTTGCACTGCCTGTGCGGTCTGTGCAGTGTGTTCTCCACCCGCAATGAACGTATGGTTGTGCAGAGCGTATGCACTGCATCCTTATGCTGGAATGCACTGAACCTGCCATGCAGCCGCATATGCACTGCCTGTGGAAATCTTGTGCACTACATCCATAGGCAGGAGTGAACCGCCCTTTCTTACAATGTGCACTGCCCCTGTGGAGTGCATGTCGTGTTCTGCAATATAGTGTTGTGCGGTATATGCACTGCCTAAGTGGACTGCATGTGCGGTCTGTGCAGTGTGTTCTCCACCCACGATGAACGTATGGTTGTGTATCCTTATGTTGGAATCCACTGAACCTGCCATGCAGCCGCATATGCACTGCCTGTGGAAATCTTGTGCACTGCATCAGTAGGCAGGAGTGAACCACCCTTTCTTACAATGTGCACTGCCCCTGTGGAGTGCATGTCTTGTTCTGCAATATAGTGATGTGCGGTATATGCACTGCCTAGGTGGACTGCATGTTGTGTGCTACAAATAATTGCACGCTTATACAACTCACACCAAATCCATAATGCCTCATCACTTGGGTTCTGCGCTATCTTTAATAACGCTGACCGACCGTTTTTAACGCGTGCACAGGCAGTGTAGTGACCGTGGAATGGACTACACCTACCATGCACACCAAGATACACTGCGTCTCTTCGCCATCCGGGAAGGCACTGCTATTGACATCTATATGCACTGCCTGTGTTGACTGCATGTCGTGTGCTGTCCTGATAAGTTATGGTTGCACTGCCTGTGCGGTCTATGCAGTGTGTTCTCCACCCGCGATGAACGTATGGTTGTGCAGAGCGTATGCACTGTATCCTTATGCTGGAATGCACTGAACCTGCCATGCAACCGCATATGCACTGCCTGTGGAAATCTTGTGCACTACATCCGTAGGCAGGAGTGAACCGCCCTTTCTTACAATGTGCACTGCCCCTGTGGAGTGCATGTCGTGTTCTACAATATAGTGTTGTGCGGTATATGCACTGCCTAGGTGGACAGCCTGTGCAGTGTGTTCTCCACCCGCGATGAACGTATGGTTGTGTATCCTTATGCTGGAATGCACTGAACCTGTCATGCAGCCGCATATGCACTTCTTGTGGAAACTTGTGCACTGCATCCGTAGGCAGGAGTGAACCGCCCTTTCTTACAATGTGCACTGCTCCTGTGGAGTGCATGTCTTGTTCTGCAATATAGTGATGTGCGGTATATGCACTGCCTAGGTGGACTGCATGTCATGTGCTACAAAAAATTGCACGCTTATACAACTCACACCAAATCCATAATGCCTCGCCGCTTGGGTTCTGCGCTATCTTTAATAACGCTGACCGGCCGTTTTTAACGCGTGCGCAGGCAGTGAAGTGACCGTGGAATGGAATACACCTACCATGCACACCAAGATACACTGCGTCTCTTTGCTATCCGAGAAGGCACTACTATTGACATCTATATGCACTGCCTGTGTTGACTGCATGTCGTGTGCTGCCCTGATAATTTATGGTTGCACTACCTGTGCGGTCTGTGCAGTGTGTTCTCCACCCGCGATGAATGAACGTATGGTTGTGCAGAGCGTATGCACTGCATCCTTATGCTGAAATGCACTGAAGCTGCCATGTAGCCGCATATGCACTACCTGTGGAAATCTTGTGCACTGCATCCGTAGGCAGGAGTGAACCAACCTTTCTTACCATATGCACTGCCTCTGTGGAGTGCATGTTGTGTTCTACAATATATTGATGTGCGGTATATGGACTTCCTGCGTGGACTGCATGTCGTGTGCTACAATACAGTGATGTGCCAAGTGTGCAAGACTTTCGGTACGTGCGGTGGACACGGACACGTACTATTCATTTAGAACGGATGCACTGCTTGTGGAAATTTTTTGCACTGCTCTTTAAGTCTTTGATATAGTGATGTGTGGACGACGTAAGATAACGTGCAACGGCAGTGCATTCACCGTGGTATGTAATTGACTTTCGATGCAAACGGACATATGCAAAATGTATCCACTGCATATATAGTACTGCTCGTATAGTTTAGATTGTACTGCTGAGGGAGCTGTGCAATACAACGTGGTTTGGCAGTGTATCGCCTAGCATAAAGGTCATACACTTATAAATATAGCATCAGGCGCGTGGTTGCCATTCCCATCCTGACCAAGTCGTCCCCAGCCGCTAGGACTAACAGAGAGAGGCCACCTCCTATTCCCATCTCCCCTCCCTCTCAATTGCTCCCCTAAAAACCATCGGATCTGAAGGATTTCGCTGTTGTTTAGCTCCCCAATCTCCCTCTCAAGGTATGATCAACTTATTCCCTCGTTTTTATCCTATAAATCTTGCACATTTTAGTCTTGTTTCTTTCGAACCATAGTTCTAGATAAGATGTATTCATATTTTTGGTCGATTCATATTATAAATTGTATAGATAAAAAAAATTCGACAGCGTTTTAGATATTAAGTTTTTTGTTCAATTTGTATATATATGGAGATATTTAGTTTTTTAGTTAGCATTCAATGTGATGGTGCAATGAGGATACACTTTTAGGTTGATTATGCTTCTGTACTTTCATTTTCCTATTGATTAGTTACAATATGATTATGAAATGAAGGGTTGGGGTGGTGTGATTTAGCCTTCTGGTATATGAAAAAAATTATTTATTTGTGCTTCCTACTTGGCTCACTTAGTCCGTCCCTAAAATTAATTTATGTTCATTCCAAATATGATGCCCTTTTTTTTATCTTAGCTAGCTTAATCATAAATTAACGAGTGCTTTTCATTTTTTTAGGACATGGCACTATGTCAGGTTTGTTTCACAGACTGTAGTGATGAAACAAAATCAGCCTCGCTATTCCTTGTCCGTCTTGTACATGGTCGATTTGAGCGTTCATTGGTATGCATATAATTCTTGCTTTTTAAATTTATTGAATTTTCTTTCCATACAATTGTCATTTATTTAATTGTTTTATTCAATTTAGACTATCCCATGCAATATAAGGAGAGAATTCAATAGAATAACATGACAAAGCATTGAGTTTCAAGCTCTTGGGCGAATTTATGTTGTGGACGTGCGCAAAGAGCGAGCAATGACTCGCCTTGCAGGTTCTTCATGGAGAAGGTTTATTGCTGAAAACCAAATCGACTCTGGTGTGTATCTGGTATTTTCAATGGGAGCTCCTTGTCCAAGTATCACTGTTATGCATATGAACGATGAGGGGGATGAGGACGAGGATGATGATACCGAGGATGACGGGTGTGATGACGAGGATGAGGGCGAAGAGGGTGAGTCTGATGAGGAGGATCGGGAGGATGAGGAGGAAGAAGGACCATTGGATAATACAATTGTTGCTCAAAGATGCAAGCTTACCAGGAGTGAAAAGTGCTATCTTCTCCACATCATTCCTTCAAAAGAATTGTACATTGGCCTAGCACTTGTTACTCGCTTGACCAGGACGCATGTTCGCCGTCATGATATGGTATGTTATTAGTTATCATTATTTTTCTACTTGCCTTTTTTATTTCTTGTTAGTTATTAGATTTCTAACTTCTGCAACTTAATTAGAAACAACCTTCGAGAATGGTTTTATCTCTTGAAATTGCCGAAGAAGGCGTGGCTGGAGTACGGCTTGGTGCAAATGGTGCCGTGAGCTTCATTTTGTACAAGACAGGGAGTGATGGTCGAATTATCTTCAGCACCCCTGATGGAAGACCTTTGTTGAACGTCATCATAAATGTCTTGAAGTTGGGAAAGCAATTCTCGTCACTGGCAGGACCACTTCAAACCGAAAAATTAAGATAATGTTTGTCATTGACATCATTTTATATGATGACTGCAGTTCCTTCTGATTGTTTTTTAGTGCAGATGTAAGTTGTGTTGAACCGCTTGTTGTTATGAACCGCTTGATGTATGTTTTGAACTGCTTGCTATGTGGTAATGCATTTCGTTATTTTTATTGATTTTGTTTGATGTGTTGTGAATATTCAACTGGATGCATCAGTATTCGTTTCAATTGTCAAATTTTTACGATTAATTTTTTAGGAAATTTTAACTTGTTAATGGGATTTTGCTTATTTATTTACAATTAACTTGCCTGCCTTCAAGACTAAATTAGGAATGTACATATGAAATACAAGTATATATTCATATGATGTAATTACAAACATTACAGAATAATGATAAAAGGTAGTTTAATTTATACACACACACATTAATTACATTGTACTCCTAATATATATACTAGATCATAACCACTTTTGTGTAACTGAATTAACAAACTGAATTATAAGATTGCTAGCAGACCATACTCACATAATCACAATCTTTAGCTAAATTCAGTCTTCTTCATCATCGTCACTCTTCGTCCACCATTCATCGTTCTTCGTCCACCTGTCGATATCTGCTGCCAAACGCATCGTGTATTCGTCGTCCCACTTATTATTGTTATCAGCTGATGGACCTGCCTCCAAAAAACGTTTGTATGATTTATATCCTTTACCTCCTTTACACCCGGTGCACAACGTATCATTGAGAATTTGTCTTCCTAAACTGAGGCAGTAGCTGCTGAATGTTATTCTCTTGTACAACTTGTATTTTACATACCCATCTTTTGCTGAGTAATGCAGATTCTTCATTGGCATTGGCTTCCACTCCCATTTGTTATGCATTTCTGAGTCACTTGCTGCTATCTTCATCTCACTGTATGATGAATCAATGACTACTGCTCCAATACTAGCCATGCGGTACCTGTAATTGTCACCTTGGAATGTATTGAATATTCCCTGTATGTCTACACGGTACTCTTCAGGAATGAAAAACTTTTCTTTCATCAACATCTTTGAATCAGTCCTCTTGTCGACGCTAATGAAGGTGATCTGTTTTTCCTTGAAAAATCACGGAGTGCTTGGCATTTTTTCGTGGCCCTAGCATAATGATAAACTAGGACGTGCTCTCTCACGGTGAGTTGTATGACAGCGATAGTTTTTTCACTTCCTTGAGCAGTATATTCAATATCTAGTCCAATGTACCTGGTCTTATCCTGGTGTCAAATGAAATATGATTATTAGTACCAGAGTCTGGTGAAATGAACACTAGAAGGATACAGTTTAGAACTTGTATTATTGATTCTTATGACATGAAAGATGTAGGAGTATTGATAATGTAGGAATACATTTCCTATATCCACTCTAATCCTGTAGAGATTCATACGATACACAGTATATTTGTTTCTACCGTTGGAAAATCAAGGGATTCAATGTTTGATTCGTATCTAAACTAGTGAAAAGGACTTGTTAGGAAAAACTAGTTCAAATTAATATGGTAAACTATTTTATACGAATCAAAATACCTTGAATTCATTTGTGTTGTAGTCATGCATAATTCATATGGCAATCGTTTTAATAGAATCAGACGGTAGGTTGGATGGGTACAAACCTCTTCAAGCTAAGCCTCGTACATGGAGAGGATTCTGTTCAGCATTGGTTCCTCGTTGGTGTACTCCACAATAAGAATCGTCGTTCCGTGAATAGTAATGATATGAGTCTCTATTGTCTAAAGCCCGTCGTCCATCATGTCTGGGATGAAGACGTCTGGTACCATGGCTTGAATCTGTTTATTTCTGCAGTAGTAAACAAGGATGGATCTAATAAGAACAAGTATGTGATGGACTACAAAATAATATATAATTATGTGCTAGATAGACACCTTGTTCTTCTGAGTTTCGTCGCTGCAAATGATGAACTGGTGCGTCGTTGTTGCAACTTGCGCCTTTATCGCTTCCATGACTCCTCTTATCCTTATAACCAACCGATCGTGCAAATCGTGCTATTAGTTATGAATATTAAGACCCACTACGAAATTGTCCATACGATACCTCAAGAGTTCGCAACCATAAAACTGCTGCTTCCATACAAGAAAGGCCCACTAATACAATTCACAGGCCCATTGTTGTTTGAAGCATAGCACTGCTTCTCTAAAGGATTATGCACTACTTTATTTTGTTTTATCCTGATGTACTTTAATGCAGTTCATGTACTGCCAGCGATGTTAGTTATGTACTGCCCTGGTTCCCTTTTTATTTATTAATTCCCTGATTCATCTGTTATATTGTGATTACAGAGATGTATGAGTGGTCTATCTTATAGTCTGTAAGAATAATATGTAAAATATTTCAAAACAAAAAAATATATGTAAATGTTCTACTTTTGTTTGTTAAGTTAAATATTTCTGGTTGTTATATATATAGTGCAATTCTTTTTTTAAAGCACTGTTCCATTGAAAATCCGGTACAAAACTATTCTTTCGAACTACAGTAGATTGTTCTAGAGTTTCATGGCTATTGTGTCTAATGTTTTAATCTTATTTGCAAAACCGGTGTAATGGTATGTATGGTTGTAGTCAATTTATCCTTTTTATACCAGTAACTAACAAGTGATACCATGATACAAAAAACTTGCCTCTGTAACTTTATTATAAGTTGATAAGAATACAAAATCTGTAACTTCATACATATTCACCACATTCCGTGTGGGATATGGATGAGATCTTTTTTTTTCTGATGTCAGACTTTTGTCCATCAATCCCTCGTGTACAATTTCTTTCTTCGCTTGGTTTTCGTGCTGTTCCTACTGAACTTCTCCTCTGCTTCTGTGGTTTTGATATCATCTGCATCACATGTATCAAGCGTTTTATTTTCACGACTTAACAAATATCATGTCCAATAATTTTCCTATTTTCTAAGTCACTAGCTATAAATTTCATATAATACTTACTCTATCTGAATCAGTTGAGTTGCTATCACTTGATGTTGCTGATGGAGTTTGTTGATCCTTCTCTTTCCATACTCTTCTTCTTTTCTGTTGAGTCAAATTTTTCTTTAGAAAAAGCACACAAAATGTTAGTCTTGCGTGGTTACAATCAGGTTCAAGATATGCTGTAATAGGTATTATGGTGCAAAATTAGCTTACTTCATCTGTACTAGTGTTGTCAACATTACTGCGTCCACGTTTTGATTTACTTTTCTGGCTTGTATTTTTCTGAAAAAATCTTCTCTTTGGTGGTGTCAGGTCGTCCTGAAGATTATTTGTTAAAATATTAGTTCGACTTAATGTATCGAATATTTTTTTTACAAGATAACTTACACCAGTAGCATCAGTCGTCTCATAATCACTGCTTGAAGTTGGACTTTTCTCTGTTGTAGCTTTTGATCTTATCTTGTGCTTCTTCTGGATCATTCAGCCCTGCAAACAAAAGTTTATATATAGTTCAATAACCTGAATCTGCAATAGTAAAAACTACATAGATATAATTTGTCGCTAGGTACAATACTTTGTAAAATATAAGAAAAAATATTCATGTGTATATATATAATACCTCTCTCTCCTTAAGCCAGAATTCACATTTTGGTTTTGTGTGCCCTCTCTTTGCGCAGGTACCGCATTTTCTTTTTGTCTGCTCTGACCTTGGTTTTAGTCTCTGTCCTTTTTTCCTACCCTTTGTTTTTATGATTGGAGGATCTCTCAACATAGTACGAATTGTTTCATGTAAGTTATCGATGCCATCTGCCATGCCCTCTGTGTTGCTTTGTTCATCCTGGTCTACTGAAGCATTCACCTTCTTCACAATTTCATCGATGCACTCTACTAGAACCTGGTATGATTTTTCTGTACTGCATGCTTTTGAGAAGATCTTAGGAAAATGAGTCAACTCAATCACATAACATATTGGACCTTCTGCGTTGCTCTTGTTACCGTCAGGAAGACGAAAAACATAGTTGGATGGCTGATGTGGGTTGCATCTTTTCCATCTAGGGTTCACAAAACTGCCTGGCATCTTATGTACTAAACCAAGACGTACCACAATCCTGAGGACGTGACAACACTGGATTCCATCCCTTGACATTTTTTTGCAGTTGCATGAGAAAATTTTATTCTCATTATCCACTTCAACTATAAAAACATTTATGTTGAAATCTGGATGTGTGACATGACTTCTTTTGGTCAGTTCGTATTTCATTCCTATGTCAGTTGTTTCTTTCCTTGTTATTTCGAAAGCTGTGTTATCTACTAGTTTCTTCTAAAACTTGAGAAATATGTCTGTAGTGTAAATGCTTATTGCATCTATCTCAAGTTCATATCTGCTCCATGTTGGTGCTGTCTTCTCTGAAGTCCTATTCCTTTTCCTGTCGAGCGCACTCAAGCTTTTCTCCTGAATTGCCTCATATGAATCTAGGAATTTCAGTATTGTGTCTGTGTGGTCAACATAGTCTTTCCACATGGAGTTGGTGCTCTCGCTTCTTGTAGTTGACGAGGAAAAGGGATAGAAGCAGTCCATGAAGTAGGCTGGTACCCAGTGATCTCTGATGTCCCATAAATCTAGCACATGCTTGTTGTTTGCATTTCCGTATTTTTCCAATACTTGTCTCCAACATTTTTCAAACTCTTCTACAGTCAATGAGTTCTTTATACATGTCTTAGTTCTTCCGACATGCCTTCATTTCTTGCCAAAATGCTAGCAAGCTTTTCTAGCATCTTTTTGATGATGTGCCATAGGCAGAACCAGTGGATTGTGTCAAGCAGTATATCCAGTTCATCAATTTCTTTCTTCATTGCTCTGCACTGGTCAGTGATTATGTACTTTGGTGCTTTACCACCCATTTCCAAGACAAAAGTTTTGAACAACCACTTGAACGTTTCAGCCGACTCGTCCTGCAGGAGATCGATCCCAAACAAAACAGTGTTTCCATGGTTGTTCACGCCAATGATTGGTGCAAAAGGCATGTTGTATACGTTCGTCTGGAACATTGTGTCGAATGACACGTATTCACCGTATAGTTCATAGTTCATCCTACACATTGCGTCTGTCCAGAAGATGCTACGAACGGCGTTTGTGTGGTCAATGTCGAATTTATATGAGAACCCAGGAACCTTTGATTGAAGACGGGTAAACCTCTTCAAGTATTCCTCTATATCTTTATTTCTGCTGTCTTTCTTGTCATCATACTTAAGGTTTGACACGTCTTTACCGTCGAAACCAACTCCTCTGGTTAGAAGTTTCATTCCACTGTATATTTGCATCACTCTCCTCGGTGGAATCTTTCCAAGGTGTAGTATACATATGAATTCCTTGTCTTGCTGTGTCATTGACTTGTGG
Source organism: Avena eriantha (assembly GCA_910589775.1). Lineage (NCBI taxonomy): Eukaryota > Viridiplantae > Streptophyta > Magnoliopsida > Poales > Poaceae > Avena > Avena eriantha. Next base: position 496,442,155 of record OU342741.1, on the reverse strand, counting down.
CATTTTGAAAACCTGATGAGCCAATCTGTTGGGTGCAAAGGGTGATTATGGTCCAGTTTTACTGTTTTGTACATCCATCCTTTCTCGGTTTTCTTTACCACAATGGATACAGGGCAAGAGCACCTGATAGTAGAACTTGTTTTCCTTTCTTTTACAACTTTGTCACTTATTTGAGTCTGACCTTGTTTTGTGCAAACAAATGTCTGTTTAATCATTTTTCTTGTTTTCTTGGAGTTAAGGCTGGTGTGTTTTCTTATAGAAAAACCGGTTTTCCTTGCATACAGTGCAAAGAATTGGAAAGAATTTTCCCTTGACTGAAATTCCATTCCTTCTTCCGGTGTCGTGGCATCACCAATTTCATCCATAGCTGGGTACTCATTCTTAAACATTCTGTCCATCGCTAACTCTTCTTTCGTAGGTTCTCCTAGATTAATCTCTTTTTCAGGAATAGTGTCATCGCACTGGGGCACAGACTGCTCATTGCTCATTGCTTCCGAGTTGGTGTTAGTGCATACCATTTCTACCGGTTCCTCTGAACAATTTACATCTGATGACTTGTATTCTCTTCTCTTTGTGTGTTCAGCATGTTGGTTGAATCTCTCTTGCTTGCATCAGAACAATTAGGTCTATCAATGCTTCCAGCTTGTGACTCTACTGTACTTGTAGCGATGGTTGCTGGCTGCACTGGAAAACAAATGTTGCTGACTGGTTCACTTGCAACAGTCTGCTCATCTGTAATCTGTTCATTTGTGATCTTCTCTTCTGAATTTGTTATGCTACTCTCGTATTCAGGATATACTATCTTACTTTCGATTTTTTTCTCATCTTTGCTCAGCACTCTCCTATCATGGCAATTTTGAACAATCATGCTTGTTTTGAGTATGTTTGTTGTGATGATTGTTTTTGTTTTGTCTTTTGTAGAGCTACCAGCATACCTTACTAAAGCTTCTCCTTCTATGCCACTCATTGCCATTCCAACCGCTATTAGGTCGATGTTTGCGTAACCATTCTATGTTGAAGTATTCGTGAGGATTCTCTGGCTTGCAGGAGCTACTTGCACTGTATCTGATTTTTTCTCGCTGTACCTGAACTGAATGTTGGTTACTTCATATCTGTCCTTTGATGTCCTTGTCTGTGTAGAAGATGCCATAGTAGTACCACTGTTTTGTTGCATTGAGACCATCACATCAACTTGCACCTGACAAAACAGAAATAGAATAAAATAATTGTTAGCAGTACTCATTCAAAATTATATTATTTTTAATTTTTTTTACTAATTGCAAGAGCAAACTCACCAAACTATTGTCATTGCACTTTGCATCTTTCAATTTACAACTAGTCTTGACTGCGCTGTTGGCTTTCACTGAAACACCTGATTCATCTTTGCATCGTAGCTTTGTCATACCACTAGGGTCTCTGGAAATTACTTGTGAAGCAGACATTGTGATGTTAATTTTTTCCAGCTTTGGCTTCAAGTTTGCGCGTGATGCGTTACATCTTCGTACAATTTCTGTTGACACCGCGAGAGCTATCAGTTTCTGCTCACGCTCTTTATCCCACTTATCGTGTAGTGCTCTAAGACGTCTCTGCCATGATATAATTAATATGGTAGCACCGTAATTATTCAAGGTAAATCTTTTGATTTTTAAAGCATTTAAATAAAAAATAAAGTCATATATTATTCTTAAAAGTATATATACCATCCTGAATTGACGTGCAACACGTTCTGTTACGCCTGGAGCTTGGAGTTTTGCACCTTTCATCATTTCTATTTCAGCCAATGTACGATCATTCAAATGAGATAATCTGGATCCTGCTGAATTTTGCAATTTGGTGTAATGCAGCATATATCGCATGCTCTAGATTTAGTGAAAAAAATAACTCACAGATAAAGAATCAACACTCTGCTTGCGTATCTGTAACATCAACAATAATAATTTATCTGCTATATAACTTATATAAGTAGTCTTCGATGCAAAAAGAATCAGTTGAAATATGTATGCCGAAATATTTTGAAATTTACTATGGTATTATTTCCTCCTTTTACCTTTTTTGCAACAACCACCAATAACCTTGCTGATTATATACATAATAATAAATAGTATTTGTTAGGAATAGCTGAATTATATTTAGAGCATAGTTTTATTGTACATCGACTAAACTTCTCAATGTATTGTATAATCTCTTGCTATTAAGTACACAGAGTAATACATTATTTTGATAGAAAATTAACGAATTGGTGTAGCCTACAATTGAAGTGATCGATCCACTGTGAAAAAGTTTTTGTGATTACACATAGTGCTATCTGCTGCTCAAACTACATGCGTAGCAAATGGTCATGTAGTTTCATATATAACTATTTCCGCTATATCAATTGTACTACACTATGATGGTTATTAAACTGTTCCCATCACTGTAGAAACTATGCTCCGTGCTTTAAAACTATGAAGTTATATATCCGTTGAATCCTAAGATAAAAATCAGCTACGTTGTTGGCAACCTTTTTTTTCCAAAAGACGGTTGCGTTGTCGCTACAATGTAGCTGCCCGCCATGTCTACCATGTCTCTATCACTTGCATCGTGGTATGATCTCTATCATTTCTTTGTGTGTAAGGCCAAGGTCTATGGAACTTACACGTTGAGTGTGTTGTAAGAGTATCTATCATACATCTACTTACAACAATACCATATCAATACACTAGCCCAGCAACGATCTAAACTAGACGCCTCTAATTTATCAATTGCAAGTTTTACGTGGCTTAGGGCTTTCGGAGATAGAACCGTTCTCACCTACGAACATGAACCACAACGAGGATAACTAAGTTATTAGCAACTCGTTGTAAATCAGATATTGACTATAGTAGGAGAGACAGACACCCACCAACCACTTATGCAAAGCAAGTTGCATGTCAGTCGTGGAACCGGTCTCATGTACGATGACATGTAAGGTTGGTCCGGGCCGCTTCATCCCACTATGCCACCAATATCCAAAATACATAGAAGATGTAATAACATGATCATCATCGCCCACATATAAACATATGTGTACTACCCGTGCAAAGCACCTACGTATAGATTAGGCTCTGATACCACTGTTGGGTCCGCAACATAGAAAACAAAAAAATTCCTACGGTGTGAACTACACGCCAAGATCTATCTACTAGGTACAAAGCAACAGGTGGACATACGGCCAACGAGAACTTACCCTCGAAGACAACGAGTTTTGTTAACGAGTAGGAACTCGTGGTTGATGTAGTCGTACACTTGCCGATCTCAAGATCGTGAGGAAGTCCGAGCGTCGCAACTCAGCAGCGCATCCGCACTCGCACACACGTTCAAGCCACCAGACAACCTCCACCTCCTCGCTCCAGTGATCCAGCGGAAGCAGCAACTCCTTCCAGACGAAATGCCACCGGTAACATGTATCTCGCTAATTCGATACCATGGGGGAATAATTCTAGAGGGGGAGAGAGATCCTTCACAAGGAGGTGTCTGGATGAAGGAGGGAATGGGTGGCCTTTTATAGGAGGAGGGGGTTGCCCCCTCACTCCATGGCCGGCGCATGGGGGGTGACCCCTCACCCCCCCATTCATGTGGTGGTAACCCCTCCACATTAAAATGCCTCTTCACATTCCCTTTTAAAGTCTCCACTTTAAATGCATTTAAATTTCTCCAAATTTAATGCTCTCTCATTTAATAAAACTATTTTTGTTAAATATATTCAGAATTTTGTTAATTACTTTAATTAACAAACATTCACATATAGCCCCTTGCAATATTTCAATATCACATGCAGAACCACTTTCTGCAATTTCACCCAAAACAATTTCCGGTTTCTATTGAAACAATTCCTGCGCTTTGCAATTCTTTCGTCTGAAACATATGTGCTCCAAAATGGTGTCCGGTAACTCTTAAGTGTGCCACCCTACGGTTCGCGAATAATGGAGACATGATCGAGACCTTTCTCTGATCAATAATCAGCAGCGGGACCTGGAGATCCGTACTGATTCCTACACATTCAACGATGACTTCTGTGATCATGAGAACCTTTAACGCTTGTAACTAAATCCCTTTGTCTCTTGATATATTACATGTCCGAGATTCGATCATCGGTATCTCCATACCTAGTTTGATCTCGTTACCGACATGCACCATTTTCTCGTTCCCTGATATAACATTCTAGTGATCACATCACTTGCTTGCAAGCTATCTTAATGTGATATCACCGAGAGGGCCCAGAGTATATCTATCCGTCATCTGGATTGACAAATTCCACTCTTGATCCATGAGCCTCAACATAACACCTTCGTAGTACTGAACTCATCTTTATAGTCACCCTGTTACGATGTGACGTTTGATGTTATCAAGATACTCTTCTGGTGTTAGCAATTAACATAATCTCATGGTCTAAGGATAAAGATTACTTCGTATGATTTTATAGCAATATAAACATAATGACTTGATCGTAGTGCAATACTTCGGATGAATGTTTATCACATCATTCCACCAATGGTGTGACCTTGTTATTAACAACACCTAATGTCCATGATCAGGAAACCTTGATCATCTTGTTAATCAACAAGCTAGTCTATAAGAGAGGCATAACTAGAAACCCTTTTTGTTTATTAAACACACATGTATTTATGTTTCTGATCAATACAATTCTAGCATGTAAATAAACATCTATCATATATAAGGAATATATAATAACAACTTTATTATTGCCTCTTAGGGCATATTTCCTTCAGCGAGGGCAGTGCACTTAGCTTGCAATGTATCCCGCATGCTATGCACACTCATATGCACTGCAGGTAAACAAAGCATGCACTGCCCACGGAGCGCTTCAGGATACTACTACAATAATAAGGTTAAAAACAGGTATGCACTGCCATTGGAATACGTATGAACTGCCTTCCAAATGCTTCGTAAAGCGCTGTACGCATGGTGCAAGACAAGTTTCTATGGCAGTTCAATGATCGTGCAATGCACCCCACCTGCTATGCACATCGATGTGCACTGCCGGTGTACATAGTATGGACTGCGTAACGTTATCTGTATCGACGTAGACTTTTGACGCGTGCGGTATTGTTTCAATAACGAGGACCTTTTAGTTTTTCTCCTATAGTGCACTGCTCGGTGAAAGATAATATGAAATGGCAGTGCACTGCTTGTAAACATAAAATGCACGGCCTACGGAGTGCTTCAGGATACTAATATAATATTGGTAAATAAAGTGGAGCTCTGACATGTGCGGTCTTGGTTTATTAATAAGGACCTTCTTATTTCTCAAGAATCACCGGTTGTGGCAGCCGGATATAGCGTTTAACGAATGCTGCTCTCTCCTCGTTCTTCTTTCAGGGTTGTTCTTCCACATTTTCAAATCTACTTTTACTGGCGAAGTTCATGTATTCATCTTGCATCCCTCCATGGGTATGTGATTTGTCGTATCCCAGAAGGTTGATTTTCCGTCCAACTCACTTGTAGATCTCTGTATTATGCATATGTTTAGCTACTTCATATAAATATTTCCGCGCTCACGACGAAAGTGTTTGTTGCTAGCTATATATCACTTGCACATCCATAATTAAGAACGATATAGGACGATTGTTGGTTAAGCACGTTTCAATTTCTGTTTATTATTTCATTTTATGATCATTGTATAGTGTTTGCGAGGTGTTTTATTTAATTTCGAATTATTTTTTGTACTGGTTCTATCCTGTGTGCTGCGTCGAATGTATAACTTTGAAATCTAACATATATGACTTACTAAAAAAATCCTCGTTAACTGATAACTTTTTTTTACCCTATCGACAGAAAAAAATCTCATACAGAAATGGCTGATCATGTTTTCACCACACAGTTATCTCTTCCAAAGTTTATCAAACTTGTTAAAAGGCTGAGTAATGACCAGAAGGTTTTGCTAAGGAGCATACAATTTGATGGTATGCTTGGTATGTGTTGTGAAGAGTTGCCAAGGTCACTAGTTTTGTGGCTTGTTTCTCACTTTAACGTTACTACAAGAAGTTTTGAATTTCCCAACGGATGCGGCTTTGAACTGAAGCCCTTTCACTTTAACAAGATACTTGGCATCCCCTTTGGAGGTAGAACCATAAAGAAGGCGTGTCCGCAATGGATAGGCGATATGGTCAGAGAATTAACTCATTGTGCAGGGCCAACACCAACTATCAGTGAGCTCGAAAAGATGATTACTCCTAACCTGGTAGGATCTTAGTTCAAAACATGTTTTGTTCTATTTGCAAACACTGTTATGTTGTGTCCGAGCACATATGATGGAGCCAGCCCGGACTACTTCTCTGCAATTGGAGTGTCTGATGAGATTGACTCCTATGACTGGTGTCTTGCTACATTCAACAAGCTTATTGGATGTATTGACACTTTCTAGAAAAATGGTTTGAAAGGTGCACTTGGTGGTTTCCATCCAATTATTCCGGTAAGTTACCCACCGTGATGATTATTTTCTATAATATTAGTTGTCAGTAGTTTCTGTGGATTTGTTGTTTTAATATGGTCGTAACAGTTTTAATGCAGGTAATGTACTTTGAACTACTGGACATAAATGCTTTGCTTCTAGGCCATGCACTGCCTAGAATATCTTTCTGGTCAACTGAAAATATGGCGTTATATGAGAGTCTTGACTAGATGCCTCATCAACAAAACGTTTATGATGTTCACAAGGCAAGACTCCCATAGTTATTCATATTATGTGCAATTATTACTACGGTCTTGTTGCTTCTTACTCATATTATTGTATTGTATTTTCTGTTTTGTCCATGTTGAATATGCAGTTGAAGGATATAAATGAAACCGTGTTTTCTAATGCTGAGCTGAACGAAGAGATAGTTCAGAATGTTACAACTTTCATTGAAAAGTTTGTAACAGACCCACTTATGCATGCGGAGGTAAGAATTTTTATAATCTTTCCAATTCTTTCATTCGTGGTCATGACGAATCTTCTTATGTTTGTGTTCTACATATACATTGCCTACTTGACCTTAAGCATTTATGTTTTTTATTTCTCGACCTTGTTGTAGTAGAGTATTAAATTCTCTCATCGTTTCATTGTACGATTTTTCTGCCTGCTTTAGCTACTTCCTACCAGGATGAACATTCTTTCTAAAGCTGCACGTTCTACTAGGTTTAATTAGGTAACCATACTACTGGTGTTTGATCATAGTGTTACCTATTCAGTTATCTCAGCAGTTCACTGTTATATTTATGATATTAAAAATAGGCGATAGCGATAATGCTTATAATGTGAAAACTTCCAGGCTGCTAGAGAAATACATGCCATAGTGACGGACATGTATGCTGACATGTTGTCTGCGATGAATCTCAATATGAAGAGCAATATTAGAAAGATTTCTAGAATATCTCTGCTCAACCATGAGAACAGGGGTATGTACTCTACACCTCAAGGGTCCCTATGCGCAAGAGAAGATAATGAGCGCGATGTTGAAGACAAAGGGAGTGTGCTGGATAAATCAACATATGGGATAACATCTGTATGTAGAAGGCTAGCATAAGACTGTGAGTTGCTTGTCAAGTTAACTTTTGCGGACCAAAGTTATGGATCCCTGAAAATATGAAATATATGCAGGAGTTGGAATCTTGTTGCAAGGCCCTAGTACATACGTTACCGACACGTGATAATTTATCCAGAATTGAACAATTACCAAAGATGAACTCTAAACCAACAGATTGTAGTGCTACTGATGACGTCCTGCGATCAGATAAAGTGATAATTCCTGTCGCAAATTCAACGCAATCCATGCAATCTGTCATAGAATATGCAGGTCAGGGTTCTGGTAACGGGATGATCGCTAAGCCTGCTGTAGCTTCAAATTGTGTAGCAACAAGTGCAACTTCGGTCCAAAATCAGCAAGTTCATACATTTATTGTTTAGGGCAACACTAGTACAGTATGTACAGCGACTTCCATTACATGTACTGATAATGAATCCCGGGCATAGCTTTTGTCAGGAGCAAGGTGTACAGAGCATGCAAGGAATGAGGTGGACACTACAGATACAGTTCATGTGTCAGAAGCAGCATCTCAATGGAACAGAATTAATGCATAGATTGCCATGTTGGTTGTTTCCAATGGGGTGTCAAATACATTTGACAATGAAGACAGATCAAGAATTCAGGTGCAAACACGTGGTTTCGATCATAGCTATTTTTTACATTCTGAGTCAGCAAGTCATTGTGCACAAGATAATTTTGATGAGAGACTGCCTGGTTCTGTACATACATTTCGTGATGCTCAAAGATGGGCTTGAACCACCTTAAGGTATAGGTTGGTGCAGAAGATGCTGGTTCAATGCATGCTGCATCGTCTGACATTACTAATCCAGTTACGGTTCCTGTGCCAAAATTGGATATTGGAAATTACGAAAGACAGCTACAAATTTCCAACCCGCAACATGTCCATGTGCCTGGTCCGGATGTTTTGAACCGCTTGAATGCAAGCCTTTGCATCTCAAGTGCGGAAGCAGGACCAAGTCATCATGCAAGTGATCAAGAAGAAGAGAGGCAGCCTGCTGCAAATGGTACAGATACATTTCAGCTCTTACAGAACTCCAACTGTCTCGGTGAAAAACGGGTGGTTGCAAGATCACTGCAATTTGAGTTTGATCTTGTTTCTGATGATCGCATTACAAATAAACATAAGACAGAAGATAACAGTGATGATTCGTTTTCTTTCTGGGAAGGAAATGATGAATTTTGGACAGAAGTTTTAGATCTGGCCGACCTTACGCAGAGAGCGAAAGAAAAACATGTTATCACTTCAGCAGCCCAGCATGAAATAGAAGCTAATCCAACACAACTTAACTGTCTGTCAAGTGAAATGTACGGACCAGCATCTGCAATTGTGCATTCATCTGGTATTCAGCACGACGGACAAGTCTCTGATAATTATGATCCGTATGGTTCTATTTCAATAAGTGGCTGCACATCAGTGGCAGACATGTCTATGACACTGAAAAAATATAAACCTAGGCAATGAAAATGGCGATGCGAGAACATTCTCTGATTCTGTGCAGCTTCAGCAGTCTGCCAAAAGTTATACACCAACTAGTGGAGCTTCTGCCACGAAAAATTTCTCTGGAGAAACCAATTCCAGCATAAGAGGTTCAAGTACCGATCATTTATCTGGAGGAATCAATTCCAGCATAAGAGATTCACATACGAATGAAACCACTGATAATAGGAAAAGGTATAACGATAGGACAACTCCTAATTTTGCAATTCAGATACCAAGAGTCAGCAACATAACTCGCAGTGAAAACATCTGTGCTAAACACGCGCAATGTTTGGTCGATACTATTAACAAGTCAAACAGTAGCACATCCTGCCATCCAACTTTCTATTGGAATGCTGGATCAGGAGAGAAATATGTGCAATCGGAGCACGTTGTGCAGCAGGCATCCACACAAGGGCCTAACATGTTGAACAGCAGAAGGTCTACAGAGACAGCAAGATCGGATAAGACTACAGAATAGGACAAAACAATGGATGTACGTGGCTTCATAGAGCAGGACGGAGGAAGCGGAACAAACTCAAGAACAACATTGCAAGACAACGACTCTGAAAATCTAGGACATACAAATCACAGAGATTTTCATACATCAAGTTAGTATTCAAATTCGTGTTCACGCATACAAATGCAACAGCAGTACGAGGCAACGCATGCTACTACTGGGATGGCAGTATCTTAGAGCCAACTACCAGGAAGTAGTTACTCTGTAAGACTAATGCACCAAGCTTACAATCCTCGGCGTAACATTGCCAGCAGTCAAATGTATAGCGAAAATACAATATCCTCGAGTATGCTTAGGTCAATTTTGAGAAATACTGGAAACCAACAACCTAGCTACACAAGAAGCTGTCCTGACCGAGAAAACTCTCGAGACCCTAGACTGCAGCATAATAATGTATCATTCCGCACCGCTGGACCATCATTTGAGCAGGAAGCTTGCAGAAGACATGTCTCTTTTGCATCAGCATCCATACCAAGCATTGGATCAGGTATCCAAACAAACAGTGCTGACAATGCTAAAACAAGAACAGGCATTAATCGCCGGCGAATTCCATATCCTGCTGTGAAACAATCAAAAGATGTTGAAGTAGCTTTATTTGAATTCATAGTAGAGACCACTCCGAATCAAAAGGCGAGAAGGTAACGTTTTGTCTCGCATACTTTACTATGAAAATATATTTAATTGTTTTCATCGCATTGTAATAATAGAGTATTTCAATTATATTTTTTCTGTATTCTACCAGCGACAAGGTGGTTCTGTGCAGGAAGAAATGGGCTTGCCAGAGAGTGTTTGGTTTATCAATGCAGGTTTATGGAAGTGTGAATTCACACGTAATGAACTATATGGCAATGCTTGTCATGACAGAACAGAAACACAACCTAGATAATAATCAACATAATCATGAATTGTTCCCAACCAGATACATCATGATGCACGAAGATGTGGTAAGCGCAGTTACAAAGTTTTTAGTAACACCCGTTCTATCTATACATGTTTTCATGTGCGACTGAACACGCATACATGATGCATGAACACAGAAATTATGATATCTACTAACTGGTTTGTTTTTTTCTCTAAAAAATTATGTTATTAGCTTTTGCTCACAAGGCCAGAATTTAATCCAAGATCGTTCAAACGATACTTATTAGAGAATCACACTAGATCGAACGTGGCAAATGTATCAATGGTAATTTTTAAATTTACTGTCTATGTTATTTTCTAGTGACATTGTTTTTATATCTGCAAGCCAATTGTTTCATCTCTTTGTTTGTTTAGATCATCATACCTCTACGGCCAAATGATGTGTGGTATGCCGTGATTGCTGACCTTCAAGGTCGGAAATATGATATTGTTTGTTCGAACGTCATGAACGAGACTGTTGAAGAGGAAGCAGCCATTGTGATAAATAACTTCAAGTCTGCGTTTGAACAAGCATACAGTTTTTCGTACAGGGTTGAATTTCGAAATATGAGAACCACACCTATTCAGTGGATATCTAACAATGAAAACCAGTTAAGTATCGTTAACACTGCGTGATCCTTGCCCTATTAAAAGTTATATATCAAACAAGCAACTGAAATATGTGTCTGTCTATGAAATGAGCAGGAAAGACAGCTGAGTAGGTTTGCTGAGGTTGCTCAAATCTTACGATGGTGTTGTTGACCATTGGTTCCAGTCTGTAAGTATAATTTCGAGGCAGACTTAATTTCGTACTTGCACTAGTATAAAACAGGACTAAAATAAAATTTATTTGATATGAACTTTTATTTGTATAGACTGATACTAAAGCCTTGCGAGAAAAACTGACGTTTGACATGGTTTTGTCAAAGTTCAATGAAAAGTACACAAGAAAGATGAAGGAACTTGTCAATCAATACAGATGTATCTACTTCTATAATTGCACCAAAATAATAACTATTTATTCAGTGTCTATCATCATCCAGTGAAGTTTTATTTGTTTTTTGTTTGATTCGAAGGAGTGATGAATATCATGAATAATGCTGCTTCATTCAGAAACAAATTCCTGCCGTGCATTTTAGGCATGACTAGAAATTTATCGATGGAATTGTTGGCACTTCAAAAAATAGTCCGAATTCATTGTAATAGGGATTAGTAACATTTAAAATTTCAGACTACTGTCGGATCATTAAATTTATAAATTTGTTTTGACAGCAGTTTACAAAGCATTTTTAGGGCAGTTCATCCACAACTTTGGGGCAGTGCATCTCATGTGCATGGCATTATAATGACAGCATCACGAAGTACTTAACAAGCAGTGCATGATTTGTATTCGGGCAGTGCATCTCAGTGTACATAGCAAGTGGGAATGCCCTTTCATATTATCTTGCACCGAGCAGTGTACAGTTTGTGAGAAATAAAAAGTTGTTTATTAGTAGAAAAACATACTAATGCACGCACTGTCTATACTATAAATATAGCACTCTCATCTATACTGCACAACACTTTGTTCAGACGAATAAGCCACTAGTATTCATTATTTTCAATTAAAAGCAATATGCAATCATGTAAAAAACGAGCAAAGTCGGAGCGCTTCAGGATAATAGTAATACAATGCGGTTAAAGACAGGTATACACTGCCAATGAAGTATATATGAACTGCCTTCAAAATGCTTCATGAAGTGCTGTACGCACAGTGCAAGTCAAGATTTTATGGCAGTTCAATGACCGTGCAATGCAACCCATCTGCTACGCGCAGCGAGGTGCACTGCCCGTGTACGTAGTATGCACTGCTGAACGTTATCTGTATCGATATATACTTCTGACATGTTGGGTCTTGGTTCAACTTTTTCGTTTTTACCTACTGTGCACTGCTTGGTGAAAGATAATATGAAATGGCAGTGTACTAGACGTGCAATTTAATACCATCGGCTATATACAGTGTGATGCACAGCTCGAATATCAATCATGCACTTCCGCCGGTGTACGTAGTATGCACTGCGTAATGTTATCTGTATCGACGTAGACTTTTGACGTGTGGGGTATTGATTCAAAAACAAGGACCTTTTTGTTTTTCTTCTACTGTGCACTGCTCGGTGAAAGATAATATGAAATTGCAGTGCACTAGCCGTGCAACTCAATCCCACCTGCTATATACACTGAGATATACTGCTCGTTGATTGCATCGTCATACTGTCATTATAATGCCATGCACACGAGATGCACTGCGCTGAAGCTCTGTATGATCTGCCTTAGAAATGCTTTGTAACTGTTGTGCGCAAAGGTGCAAGATAACATGCGAGGACAGTGCACTTAGCTTGCAATGTACCCCGCATGCTACGCACACTCATATGTACTGCAGGTAAACAAAGCATGCACTGCCCACGGAGCGCTTCAGGATACTACTACAATAATAAGATTAAAAACAGGTATGCACTGCCATTGGTATACGTATGAACTGCCTTCAAAATGCTTAGTAAAGCGCTGTATGCACGGTGCAAGACAAGTTTCTATGGCAATACAATAACCGTACAATGCACCCCACCTGCTATGCACATCGATGTGCACTGCCGGTGTACGTAGTATGCACTGCCTAACGTTATCTGTATCGATGTAGACTTTTGACGCGCGGGGTATTGTTTCAATAACGAGGACATTTTCATTTTTGTCCTACTGTGCACTGCTCGAATATCAATCATGCACTGCTCGTTGGGTGCATCGTGGTACTGACATTATAATGCCATACACACTAAGATGTACTGCTCATGAATCATTGTTCTGCCAACTAGTTTACTATTGAACTGCCCTTTAAAAAAAAGATTTGCACTGCCCTGGAAAAATCTTAATAAAATCTGGCATTACAACAGTTATTTTGGACGACGGGAGACACGGTTATCCGTTATTGTATCTAATTAGCCTTCATCTGCTTCCTCTACTATCCATCATCAGAAGAGAAACAACTATTCCGCAGATTGCGGAAAATCTGCAGCAGGAGGAACCAGCGGCGCCGTCCTCTTTCCGAGGTAAGGATTCTCTATAGCAACTTAACAAAACATCCCCATTGATAAGGATTCGAGATCATACCTGCTATTACTAAGTTGCGAAGAACTTATCGCTCTTACTTGGTCCCATCCCTAGAAGAGAAGCAACTCTTCGGCAGATTGTGGAAAATCTGCAGCAGAAGGAACCATCGGCGCCGTCCTCTTTCCGAGGTAAGGATTCTCTATAGCAGCTTAACAAAACATCCCCATTGATAAAGATTCGAGATCAGCCCTACTACTACTAAGTTGCGAAGAACTTACCGCTCTTACTTGATGAAGGGATACGGGTAGGCTACACTAGCGTAAAATCAAAAATTTCTACCGCGTCAACCAGGAATACTATTGTCATAGATCACGGGATTACCGCTAGACGCGCAGGTGCGGAACTCGATGAAGCACGTTGCGGCAGTGTAGATGTTCTACGTCTCCTCCTCGTCCTCGTCCCACGAGCAGCTCCCCTTTGCGCGGCTCGTCCAAGTGCTACAGATGCAGCACCTCCGAGGTATCCACACGTCCGGAGTGGAAGTCGTCACACGCCAGACTGCTAGGTCTGCGCGTGCAACACAGACGGAAGAGGAGTGGCGGCTGGGTGGAATGCTCTCACCTTTTCAGCTCGCCTTACTCCCTCTTATATAGGCATCCCTGGTGGGCTTCTACATTAGCAGCCCATTAGCAGCCTAAGCCTGGTCTAATTCGGATCCAATCCTCATTAGGCTTCCAGCCCCTAAAGTGTGTGACCCTATAGGTTCATACACGTATAGACATGACGCGAGTACACTTACTCCGTCAATAGTTGGTAGCGGCCTCTAGCAAGACGTGCCAACTCCTAAACGCATATAAAGATCATTCGGACGAACCATCACAAGGTTGAGTACATGTCTTTCCCTTTGCCTCACGATATTTGGTCTAGCTCTAAGCTGACCTCTCTTTCTCGATACTGTGATTCAGAATCCCTTTACTAGGTTAACTCTTAACCATATGTAGCACGGCCATGCATTTCTGGATCCGATCACTCGAGGGGCCCAGAGATATCTCTCTCAAGTAGAGAGGGGCAAATCCCATCTTGATTGACCGATGCCTTGCAGCATGTATCAGGACAAACCCGAAAGCTACCTTTATAACTACCCAGTTACGGAGTAGTGTTTGATAGCCCCAAAGTAGGTCGATCCACATCTCAAGTACATGCGACAATCTCAGGTCTAAGGACAAAACGTACACGATGTGTAGAGAGAGCTGCAAGTATTATTGCTAGTCTCATGTTGGGTCAGTCCAACCCCATGTTCATAACATGTGTCCACATCATTGGTTTGACATCTCCATGTCAATGACTTGCGAAACATAGTCATTAACCAATCGATGTGCTAGTCTAATATTCACGTGTGTCCTCGCATGAACTCCGACTAGGGACAATTATTAGATAACCATACAAGTAAAGAGTTTCACAAACAATTCACATAATTGCCAATCAATACAAGTTGCCTGGTATATGGATATTCAAGGAACATTATAATAACTCATGGATACACATGAAATACAATCATCTCTATGATTGCCTCTAGGGCATATTTCCTTCACTTGATAGCAAAGATTTCCTTGTAGAATCATTGATTCGTCGTCCATACTATGGAAACCTTGGTATTGAGATCAAGTCCACGATAAATTGAAAGACTATTATAGTCTAAATTAGTTTTTCAAGTTTGTTTCCGCAAAATATGATTGTAGACAGTATTTATTACAGTATATAGATACATCCAAATTCAAACAGAATTTTGATATCCTTTTTAGGACGGAGGGAATAGGTTAGTAAAATTTAAATATCGAAATCCTAGCTTTCTATATCTAATACTACCTCAGTTTTAAAATATAAGATGTTTTAGCTTTGTGAATGAAGTGTATCTAGACTTCTTTTAGTGTGTAGGTTCATCAAGGAGTGGAGTGAAAATGGATACTAAAAGGGGTCTAGATGCACTCATGTCACAAAGCCAAAACATCTTATATTTTGAAATGGAGGGAGCATTTCGTTGCTACATCATATTTTTTCTATGAGAAATCATGTTGCATAAATCATATGGTAAGTAAAAAATATATTTATTATGCACTCGGAGAATATACACAATATTTTTCACAAGTAGGATCAACTTCAGTAAATTATATTTTACTGTTACTTTAAGTCAATTCCGATATTCAATGAATGATTAGTAATGCATTCTGGTTAGTTTAATTTTTTTCTCAGTTTTTATTGCATGCATAATTTTATAACTACTTGCACCTGCACTTGTCCTATTCTGCAACTTCATGTTACACTGTACAGCTAGGTGTAGTTATAATTTAAAGTTTAAATTAAACATGTCGAAGTGAAGTGCTTCAGGTGGTCGGTTGAAAAATTATAACGTGAAATAAGATTGGTATGTCTCTTCCACCAGGGAAAAATGAGCTCTGGCGATGCTAGCGATGGAGAATCTTCCGACGATATGGCACAGACTGACGATGAGTTTGATGTGTCAGAAAATGAACTTAACAGAAAGATTGAGAATTACAAAATAAAGCTGGAGCTGAAAAAGAAACACAAAATAGGTTCAAACATCAAAGGCGGTGTACGTAAGAAGAAACGAAAGATTGGTGGAGAACTACATGGCAGTCCGAACAATCAGAATAATGTTGTCATGGTAAGCTTACGTAATGTTAATCCATGTCATATTCCTTAATCAATACTACAGCCTGCACTAAGAAATTTATAAATAAGTTTATCAATATTTGATACGTTTTTTCTATAAACTACCAGGATATGTCCAAGAATCAACTGATGGCAATTGAAAAATATACAAGGGACAAGAAGAAGCCCTGTAGTAGGACTGGATCAAATTACACAGCAAGGTGCTCTCTCAAAGAGCTCAACAGATTGATTAAACATGATCTGAATGATCTCCAAAAAGTAGAGCTCGTGAAGATTGGCTGGGGTTTCATCCTAGAATACAAGCTGGATTCAAACATTAGTAGGCCTCTAATTATTAAGCTATACAAGAAGATTGATGTAGAAACTCTGAAAATGGAGTTTGCCGGTGGTAGGACTATAGCTCTGACAGCAGATGCAGTGCATTCTGCCCTTGGTCTACCCAACGACATTATAAAGGCACCTCGGCCTTCAGAAGCTGGCGATACCTTTTCTTTACTGTGGCTTAAGAAGGAATTGGGTTTGGGAGAGAGGGACACTGCAACGGTGCAACACCCGACCCATCATATCAAAAAGGGTGCAATGGACAAGTTTACAATTAAATGCATAATACTTGTAATCTGCACAAAGCTTATATGTCCAGATTTAAACAACCATATCATTCGGGAAGTTGGGGTAGTGAAAAGCCTTGATATCGAGAATTCTGGAAAAATGGACTTTTGCCAGCTTGTAATTGACGAGATCAAGAGGGCGGCAATAAAGTTTCATGTTGATGATATGAATCAAAGTGTTGTCGAAGGTTGCGCAGTCCTTCCTCTAATAATATACCTGGATTCACTCAAGTGCAGAAAATCACTTATGACAAAAGAAACACCAAGGATCAAATATCTGGACAAATCAGATCTGCTTGCTGTATTGAAAGCGGATGTCATTGACAAAGAGAGGTGGGGACGACTGAATGTAAGTATTCTACTTGACCTCATCTTGTTTCACATAAAGAATCATTCTATCAAATGAACTATTTTAAAATTACCTCTTCTGACAGTTATTCACGATCCATGGAAATAATATTTGATTACTATTTGCAGTGGAAAAGTTGTGACGAAAGAAGCTATTATTTGAAACCTCCTGTGGCAGAAACAACTTGTAACAAGATAACCTCAACCTATAACAGAGAATTAGAGGGTTCAGGAACAAAGTCCCAGAGGCTAGATCAATGCATGTACAAGTATATAGATATACTGCTAGAGGTGGAAGCAGGTGATGAAATCATAAGTGATGATACAAATGCTGCAACGATATATAAAGAACTTACCATGAGGCATAGGGACCTGAAAAGAAGTAAACTAGAAGCAATGGCTAACTGCTTTCGAGCATCCCATCAGTGTGCAACTGACGTGCTGAGATGTTTTGATAGATGCGAGAATGACCTGAGCAACGTTGCAAACATTTCAGGCACCAATCGAATCAAGCAATCAAAGCATACAACCGAGGTAGCAACTCATGACCTTAATGTTGGGAACGAATGCTCTACTACAGGCAAGTCAGCACCGGTAACAATGAATAAAATGGATTCAGCTGACAACAACATGCCCTGGAATTTTGACGATAGAGGAATCATGTACATGGACAGAATAAAAAATATAGCAGCACCAGAAGAGGAGCACGGTATTGTCACCGCAAGAGCCTTGGATGAACAGGTTTGTATATCTTAGACGTGTATTTAGCTACTTCGATAACACGAGCACATACAAATAACAATCTATGAAATAGAAGTGTAACATAACGACTTGTCCATTTTTTATATTTTTTACTGATATATTTGATGTGTTATTCAGAGTTGTTCTGCGTGCATGGCGATACCGACACCAGTAACAACGCATACTATGGGAGAAGGAGAAGACAATTCTAAGAAATTTGAAACTGACCAACAGCCATCAACGACACAGCTTAGCAATGGTATTGTTGTATTCTGTTGATATGCTGCTAATAGCAAAATTACTAGTGGGCTTGGCAGGAAAACTACTTGTAATAATGATGTAGGAGGAAACTCGTCTAAACAAGTACAAGGATGCAACAAAGACGCTGTAGGAGCCGAGGAAGATAGGTTAACCACGCAGTTCAACAACGGTACTGTCACATTATGTCAAGATGCTTGGTTTTTACATTAGACGATGTTTTTTAAATTAATATCATGTAAGAGGAAATAACACAGTTTTTTACAAATATTGCTGCAGGTGTGAGCATGTTGTTACCAGAAATTACTCACAAAAAAGGTTCCTCTAACCATGAGGTCGATGTTGTTGAAAAAGCAATTCAGAAAGCACACCCGCATGACACAGCTGATGTAAGAACACAAATTGACAAAACAGACACCTTGTGTATCGGATCAAAATGCCATAGAGAAGATGCAACTAAAACATTTTCGTTGCTAGAGCAAGGATTAAGAACACCTGTTACAAGGAGCAAGCCTCTTGGTCATAATTCCCCAGATAATATCAAATCTTACAAGAGGCCTCTACAAAATATCTTAAAACCTAAGTTGCTTGTGTACGTTCCCCCCACATTTAAGTACAAGGGAGACGCTGCAGTTGCTCGTAGACTGGTACTAAGCAAGAATTTTCTGGAGAAAAATGAAGAGTAAGCACCAAACTATGCTTTGTGGATTCCTTTAGTAAAATATATGTGTATTGTGTCACACAATCATGGATCCCGGTTTTTATATTTGATCCTTTTTTCTTTTGTCTATGCAAAATCTTAGGCTGGTTATAGTGAAATATTCGTCAACTCTGGAACAAGGCGTAGAAATACCAAAATATTGGATTGCAGCAAGGCTTGCAGCATGTTTCAATGGAAAAGGCAAGCTTGATGATGACATGATAGACTTCATAATTTCAAGCTGGCGCAGTATCCCGGAGTACAAATGTCTGTTCAGGAATCAAAGGATAGTACTGCCACTAGGGGTTGCTCGTTTATGTGACATTGGGACAAAGGAGACTTTCACAAATTCTGCAGGAAAAGATGAAATTTATCAGTTTGAAGCCGTCTCTAGGATTGAACAGTTCAAACTTCTAATTGAAAATGCAGATTTGAGCAAAGCTAAGATGGTACGTTCTTTAATACATAACTCATTAATAATATACAAAAATATTCCGTATTTTCATTAGAACATATAATCAATGTGACTATTTTCCTTGCCCATCACAGATATTTCTGCCTGTGTCATTTGACAATCACGTGTCTACTTACATCCTAAACAACTACCCCCAAGGTGGTCGCGTTGAAGTTATTGACACACGGGATTATAGAACACAGGAAAAAGGATTGTCTAAAACAGCTTACCACAATCAAATTGGAGAAAAATTGGTGTGGTTTTTTTACATTTATATCTCTATAATACAGATAAAGACAATCTGCATAATTTGAAAAAAATTATGTCACTAACTATGCTCTACATACTGGTTTTTTCAGCTAAAGGGATTTGACAAGTTCGTTGACGAACTCTACCCGAAGAACAAGCTTCCAAAGTGGGGAAATATTGTATCTAGATCAAAACATGTGAAGGTACAAAAAGGATTTGAAGACATGAATGGTTTTTGGATTCTAAAGAGCATTGAGAACTACAACTACATTCAACTTGTACATGATCTAAAAGATGTAAGTAATGCCAGTTTTGAATCAATAGTTTTACCAAATACAAATTTTTGATTGACATTAACAATATATCTTGTTGATTCGTTTGAACCATTCGACCAGATGGACGCGAGCTTGGTCATGGAGGAATATTTGTTCTGGGCACTGTTCTCCGAGGCCAACGAAGCAAAGGATGAACTACCGGAAGAACTGAGAGCTTTGGCACCTAAGTCGAGCTGAAAATAAACAACGATGTTGTATACTGTGGTGTTATAAAAAATGATGAATTAATTTGTTTATTATGTAGCAGTAGAGTTGATGTTTTCCAAGCAGTACAGTTCTCTGTGGTAAAGAAAAACAACTTATCCCCGTGTATTACATAGGCACCGCCGTGCCGGATGCAGATATATATGCACTATCTATGCTTCCGTGTTTACAATAAGAGTTTTGTATATAACTAACCTACCTGAGTTCGACATGCAGAACTGATTGCTGTTCAGGCCATGAACTAGTAAATGGTTTTCGAAATGATATTGTTTACAGTAAAAGACATTTGATATTCCGTTGAATCTTATGGATGAACCACTATTAGGTATACTACTTGATTTGCTGTATGCTTCCTTTTCTTGGCTGTCACGGAGAGCTAGCGCATCACGTCATTCTCCATAAGTTCATCAATCGTTCCCGCCGTCTTTCTCGATTAGTTCATCAATCTTTCCCGCCACTAACATGTATTTATCCTGCCATGCAAGAAATTTAGCAACGCTGTATTTCTATTTATAGCCCTCAACATTGTCCAACTGCAACCTGCAACCACACCTATCCAGAATGTTTCACCGTCGCCAACAACGCCACCCACCTTCGCCCTTGTCGCCAGACCCAAACGAAGCGAACTCCACCAGCTTTACACCTTTCAGATCAACCAAGAGATGCTACGCGCATAGATCTGAGTTGCCCGCACCAGTAGTACCACAAATGGAGGAGGAGATCCAGGAGGAAGGAGTCGCCGAAGAAGCGGTGGAGCCCGAAGCGGACATAGCACAAAATCAACAAGGACCTCAAGTAGAAGAAGAAGAAGAAGAAGAAGAAGAAGACGATGAGGAAAAGGATCAGGAAGAGCCTGGTTCACAAAATCTAGGTTCAGAAGATGATCCTGGTGTGGTTGAACCAACCACAGGAGAAGAACAAGTTGCCGATCAAGAAATTTCTGCAGAAAAGGGTCATACAATTTCCTCATAGATTCAACAATGCAAGGAAAAAGAAGTTGATCAATAGTATCCTCTTCTAAGCATAAGTTCATGGAATGTATTAATTAGTATGCTTATTTGCAATACAATATTGTTTCCATACGTGTGTATATGAATATTACTGCCAGACAAATTTAATCTTACCTTTGTGTTTATCATGTGGCTTGAAATCATCGAGATAACAATGATATTATTCAAGTCTATACCTATACACTTCCTTATAAACATATACGTAAGGATGCTTCTCTATTCGTTCTTTATATTTCTTGTGGCAATTATATCGCACTGCCGAGACTATAGGTGTAGCTGATTGCGCTAAAGCTGAGAAAAGGGTGATTTCTTGACACATAGTATTATGCTCTTGTCTGCTCTTGTGCGTGTGCACTACCTTGTGAACAAATAATGCACTGCTCTTTACATTGGAGTATGCTTTGTTCTCTAGTCGGTGTTTGCACTGCCTTCCAAAGGTATATTGCACTGCCTGTGCTATGGACGTAGCGATATATGACTTACCTCAGGTAGTGCACAGGGTCCATTTTGCGTCAGATGGACTGCTTAATACATTTTTTGACGGTAACGTATTATTGCCTCGTCAATTCATAGCGCACTGCCTTTGTATATGTGCACTACTTCGGACGAATAATTGCACTACTTATTTTATTTTTTCATAAAGTTGCTTCCTATAGACGTAGCTGACTGCGAACCTAAGCACTGCCTTGTGAACAAATATAAGACTACCTATACTATTGACGTAACCATATATATTACTTTGCTCACGCAGTGCAAAGGGTCTATAATGCATCGAAATAGGTGATTAATAAATTTCTATACTAAAAAATACTACTTCTTTCGAAACACATAATGCACTGCTCTTATAGATGTGCACTGCCTTGTGACCGAACACTATTTTTTTTTGCATTTTGTAATCATTTCTTCTCTAATCGTTATTTGCACTGCCCATGGTTATTATATCCAACTGTCTATAGAAATGTAACTGTGCTCACGGAGTGCACAATGTCCATTTTGCTTATGATGAGCTGCTAAAGGGCATTATTTTCTTCCGCACCATATAACAGCCTTATTAACAGACAATGCACTGTTATTGTTATAATACAGCGGATGCACTGACCGTGAGTGCTTTGTGATACTGCTTTTATAATGCCATGGACAACGAGATGCAGTGCCCGTGAACTATATATGAAGTCCCTTACAAGTGCTTCATAATGCACTGATCATCAAATAAAAAATGAGCTACCTATGTGCTGTAAGAATGGTGCAAGATAACAATCTTTGGCAGTGCACTCACCTTGCAATACACCCCACCTGTTTTGTGAAACTCATTTTAAAGGAGTTCCAAGTAGCATTTATTATATGTTATAAATGAATGTACGGACTTATTAAAAAACTGTCATTATAGTGCCATGCACTGAGATGTACTGCTCGTTGATTAGATCGTCATACTGATATTATAATGCCATGCACTGAGATGCGCTGCTCGTTGATTGCATCGTCATACTGTCATTATAATGCCATGCACACGAGATGCACTGTGCTGTGTGCAAAGGTGCAAGATAATATGCGAGGGCAGTGCACTTAGCGTGCAATACACCCCGCGTGCTACGCACACTCATATGCACTGCAGGTAAACAAAGCATGCACTATCCACGGAGCGCTTCAGGATACTACTATAATAATGCGGTTAAAAACAGATATGCACTGCCATTGGAATACGTATGAAGTGCCTTCCAAATGGTTCGTAAAGCGCTGTACGCACGGTGCAAGACAAGTTTCTATGGCAGTTTAATGACCGTGCAATGCACCCCACCTGCTATGCACCGCGATGTGCACTGCCGGTGTACGTAGTATGCACTGCAGCATAATAATTGGTGCCCTATTAACAGAAAATGCACTGCTATTTTTATAATTCTTAACTTTGTTAGCGTATAGTTATTTGAACTGCTTATGAACGTTCTATCGTACTTAATTTAATATTGCTACAATATTCACGTGCAATATATTGTTTTCTTCGACAATTAGGTTAACTGAACTTCCGTCCGAGCACGAATTTCAATGTTTATTGATATTCTAATATAGTTGCTTCTCTTATGGCTTTATGCGCTGCCAGTTTCAGTTATATCCTCCTGCCTGTAATATGAACTAAAAGATATATTTCTTATTATATTTTTGTCAGACACAAAACAATGCATTGAAATTATTAAGATTGAAGTTCGCTTAATTTTATTTGCACTGCTCTGAAATAGTACAATAGCTTTGCGTTCAGTCCTGACAATTTTTATCAGGTAGAACATATCTATTTCGATGGCAATCACAAAACTTTGCACGGCCATTTTTAAAAGAATTGTTTCCTGGTAATCGTGTATAACTGATAAAGATAATAACAAAACTTAGGTGTCCTACAACACTAGTCACATAACGTAAAAACACAAAAAAAACAAGTGACTACGGTGAAATTTAGTTTCAAGGTGGCTAGTAATTATTCAACCATTCAACGTGGGTCAACTGCAATGTGAACACTAATTGTCCTGCCTATTTCATTTTAATATAGTTGTTTCGCTGTAGTTTGTTTGCAGTGCCTCTAGTACTACTATTGCACTGCGGTGAATATCGATAAAATAAATTGATATACGTGCCTCTGTTACACAACGCTAAATTTCCGTAGGTCATGAAGAATTATATGTTACATTTGTCAAGTGGGAGAATATATTCTATTACTTAGCAATCTCCAAGCAGTGCACCTTCGCATCTAGAGGCAGTGCTCCTTAGTTGGGCTCATATGTAAACTACGTGGCGTCAACACGCTGACGGTTAACACGCGTGCATACAACAATACATCCCAACATACGGCTATGATTACACTGTTACTCCTTTTTCCACTTCTTCTCCAACACTGCTGCACTTTCTCTCTCTTCCTCCACCCTAACTGCACGGGGGCAAGCAACGGCGGCAACTCCTTGGCGGCGAAAAGCTTCACCAGTGCTAAGGACTACTGCTACTCCAGATTCTCGACTGGCGGTACGACGACAAGACAGGTATCACAGATTCTCCATTCTCATCCTAGATTCGGCCTGGTGTTGTCCGAAATTCCACGAAGTATTTTCCTCTCGTTCTCTATTTAGTTTGGACACGATTTTACGAGCACTAATTGAAGTTTTATTAGGGTTTTCTCAGGGGAAAAAAGCATAGATATAACACGGACCTAAATCGCCCACAGAAGGTTCTTGGAATTTTAATCCCGAGAACACTTATTCATCGATTTCATGTCTGACGAAAATCACGGTCACGAAGGTTCAATGCAGGTATTTTTATTATTTCTGGTCATAGTTTAGAGTGAAGCATATATTAAAAAATGGCCAGCGCACATGGTTTGAACAATTTTGAGAATAACAAACCACGAGCAAGAAAACCACTAATCAAACTAATCTAGGGTTTCTTTCGATTTATTGTTTTTAATGCCCGTAGTGAAGTAACATTTTTCTCAAAAACATGGTTGAAATTCGAAACAATGACATAGTTTTCAGATAAAAACTGCCAATTATAACTTCAATGAACTGCTCCTCTACCGAGTACACAGGTTAGCAGTTCAAATTTTGGTGGGAAAGTTTACACCTTTGCTGCACCAATTTAGTAACTGAAATGCACTGCCAGGAATTTTGTTTACCTATGTTGATTTCGTACTAGTTGATTCTTCTTGATTCATGAGCTCTTTGCTGACTAAACATCTCTTGATTTATTCACTTGATTCTAGTAATTTAAATTACGTATGTGTTTAACTGTTGCTCTGTTATTAATTTTTTTTAAATAACATCATAGTGTAAAATATAAATTATAATGCATGATTTAATTTTTTCAACATAAACTTCTATAGTTGAGTATTTGTTCATCTCATGGAACATGACGATTAACCAAGAGGAAACACAACAGTATGGATGAAAACATAGAAGCTGGGTCTGGTACTCAAGAAAACCCTAATGTTGCTCAAGCTTTCATAGATAAACCTGGTTTCAAGAAGCAAAAACGTGACACAGTTCACAGAGAACTATCAGACATGAAGAATGGTGAGATCATAGAGAGAGGGTCACTTTCAGAATTACACAACTTTCTGGAAAACTATGTAACAAATGAATAGAAGATTTATTTGAGGAATCATGGCTGTGGTTTCGTAGTTGATTTCAAATTGAACGGAAACATTTCCAAGGAGATGATGCTATGGCTATACAGTAAATCCAGACCTGGTTCTCTAACAATTGTTCTTGAACAAGGCGAAGAGTTTGAAATAAGAGAAGATGTTGTGCAAGCAATTTATGGTTTCCCAAAGATCAATGTTTGATGCTCCATGACCTTCAATTGACCGCGATACAAAAGCTTTGCGGTGGCTGAAACAGAAGCTCGGTTTGAGTGAGTCAGATAACATTATACCGAGTAAGCTATACGATCATGTGAAGAATGGTGGAACATCAGATCTAGCAATAAAGCTCATATTTCTTGTGTTCTTCATCAAGACAACGTACGCAACGAGTAATGCACGTATAGGACGAGAGGCTGGTATGGTCATGGATCTCGACATCAAGAAAATTCAACAGATGAACCTCTGTAAAGTTCTCCTTGATGAGATAAGGAGGGGGCTGAGAAAATACCAAGATAAGAAGGGAAATAAAAACAAAGCTGAGGGTCCATTAGCATTGCCTCTGATCTATTATTTGGACACTCGTGCACACAAGAAAGCAAACTTGACTAACCTTGCACCAAGAGTTGGTCACCTCAAATAGGAATATTTGGAGGAAATCAGATCAGATGACTGGAGCAGTGACACTAGAAGCTACGGAAGCCTTATGGTAAGTTGTATTTATTATAAAAATCATGTTTATGTGTTCTTCTTAGAATTTTTCTGGTTCGTTTTGAGTCACATAAATTTAAACTATGTTAATTATCCAAGTCAAAAAAAATTAATCACTACTACAAAAAAATCTACACTAATGCAACAAAACACCTAGGATAAAGAACATACCGTCTGACTGTGTTTATTTAATTATTTTATACTGCAGGCAAGAAGTGATTATCAACTTTTAGACTTAATTAGATGTGTCAACACTACTTGCCTAGCGGTTTCTCAAAGCTCAGATGCTGCCACAGGTTCTGAAACAACAAATATCTTTTTAACCAAAACCATAAATACAATTGCTAACAACACTCCATTGATACAAAACATAGATGATGAAGCATCTAACCAAGAGGAGATTGGTAAGCTCAATGAGATTGTTCAGTCAAGAAAGGAGGATCTGTAAGTATCTCTAGCTAGATTAAGGATTGTGAATGTTGACCTCGTGGAAAAGAACAATATTATGGCCAAGGAGAAGGAAACGGCCATATTTAACATCTTCATACACAATGCAGAGTATGAACAAGTTCTGGCAAAGATGGACCAAATGGAGGAAGTGCACGAAGCAAATAAATTAGAGAAGGTGGTGCTAAAAGAATCTACTGAACTCTCTTCATCTAAACCAGAAGCAGATTCAAGTGAGGAGCACCCCGTCGTACATGCTGAAGACACCGCGAAACCATCATTGAGTACACCTGGCACAGACGGCAATGAACTGATCAATGACCAGACAACCGTATTAAGTAAAGGAGCTACAGAAGTTGTGGACGATGGAAAAATAGAATATAGTGACCAGAGAATGAATCATGCTAGTACAACTCAAATTACACATGAGATTGCGGCAGACTACATGCCTTGTTCTGGTACAACAGATACAAATGTATATGATATAGATCTGACAGACAACATGGAGGTTGTTAACAACGAGAGACAACTTGAATATGGTAATGATAAAGTTGATGTCTGCGTGCCTCAGTTATGCATAGTTTTAGTTACAATCACAAGGAACCAGGATCATGATGTGGAACACGATGAAACAGGAGTAGAGAAGCAGGCAGGACAAGTAGAAGACAAAACCAATATCAATGCTGAATATTCAATGACAAGTGATCATCTGGAAGAACTGCCGGATGCATCAAATGTTATTGAAACAACTCAAATACCAGTAACTGCAAACACTGCAGCGTCTGCACTTACAACACCTGTTGGGTCTGTCGAGCAAAACACTGAAGATAATTCCACCTCACATGCTGAAGACACCACCGTACCATCATCAAGTAAACCTGGCACAGAAGTTGCTGAACTTATCAGTTGGCAGTCAGAAGCACTTGTTGACGAAGGAATGAAAGAAGACAACAACCAGAGAATGAATGATCCCAGTGATATAATAATTACACCAGTTACATTTGTGGAGCAAAAGATTGACGACAACACGGATGGTATTCTGGGTGAGCAGGAAAGACACAATGAAGAAAAAGAAGATGACTTATGCAGCATGGATAATAATATTATACAAGATGAAGCAATGAGGAATCCTGATGACAAACTTCCATATGATAACGAAAAGAATCACACACCTGAACATCAAGAAGAACCAGAAGCATCTTCTTTTGAAAATAACTCAATACCAGATGAAGAAATGATAATTATCGATGGCATGAAAGATTTCAACATCGTTGATAGTATGGATCAATTGAATTGGCAGGGAGTTCAATTTAATGAAACCATGCCATACCAACAGATTATCTATCTTTTAGATATTACCAACGATATTTATTCTTTTTATTTCTACGTATATTTATAAACATTATATTATGCTATCTGATCACTTTTAAATGTATAATTTAACCAGGAAACCTGCATAGACGACGGTAAGAACATAGCAAACCCAGACCTTGATGCCGAAGTAGATAGTTGGATTACTGACGGCAATGCTTCTACAGATTTACATGGTTGTAATATTCAAGAAGGTAAGTATAGTTATAGTGAATAGATATTTTGTCAAAAAAAGGTTTACCTGTGAATAACTGAAAAAACCAATTAATTTTTTTAATAACTATCTACATTGTTATTACAAATAACCATCAATATGTTTCTACTCATGGAACAGGCAAACAGCAGTACGAACAACCTGGTGCTATAGTACCTGTTCGCGATGAGGCGCCTTTCAACCAAGGTGATTTTTACAAATAAAAACAATAATAAGGAAAACATTCTAATCCTACGTAAAGAAAATAACACAGTTTATCACAAAGTCGTAGAGGAGGAAGCACATGAAGACTGGCGGATTACTAGTCAAAAGTTTCACAGTATGATGTTGAGATTCCACACTGCAAAAATACCGCAAAGGTAATTTTTTCAAGAAAATAATTATATATAGTAATCTAACATATATTAGTATTGCTATAATATACTGAAATTTATTATCAAACTAACTTATTCACAATAAAACATGCAGGTCATACATTTTGATAAAAAGAAAAGGAGGAAAGATAGTAACTGCAGGAGAAATTGCATATTCATTCCGTGATAGAGGAACTATACAAAAAAATATTCTCGATTTTGCTGTAGATTATCTTGTAATTTCTAAAGCAAAACATGGAACGAAATGTTTTGGTCCTAACATAGGGGTAAGCTCACAAAACTAGTATATCATATATAATGTTAATAAATATGTTTACATATATTTCAACATAACCTTGTTGTTCATGCAAAAAATAAAAAAAATAAACTTTTTTCAATTCTTTAAATGATAGTGAACAATGTAAGCTTGTTACAGGTATTTTTGACTACTGGTGTCAACCAAATTCCACAAAGGACAAGGAATCTATTTTTGGCTCAAGAAGAAGACACGTTACCCGCATATAATTTTGTAAGTTGAATTTTTCCAAACAATAGTGAATAATCTTCAAGTAATATATTTCTAAAATTTTACATTTAATTGTTTACATATTATATAATTAGTAATGATACCTATCATTTTTATAGGTAATGATTACTATACCAGACGCCACGTATGCATATAAGAATCGTGTGAAACATCACTACTTCTTATTTATAATTGATTTTGTATCAAGAAAGATGAGAATACTAGACTCAGGAAGAAATCCAGACGATGAGAGTTTGCAAACAATAGCTATCAAAGTCGCAAACAATGTTAAAAATTTATGGTTTAATGGGTTCAGTCAAGAGCATCAAGAATTAATGAGCTTCGGCATTGAGTTTGGTAATATGCCAAAACATATCAATGTGTAAGCACTAACTGCTCTCCTTGTTTTTAAATTTAGATATATCAATTTATGTTTTAGAATTAATTGATAATTTATTATTACATTTTATTCAATTCCCAGTGAAGACGGTACCTTCATGATGCTACAAGCGATGGAAACCACAGTAATAGATTCTTACACAGAATTTACAGAAAAAGACATGCCTATTATTCGCAACCTGTGGTTCTATAGAATGTTCAACGAAATGGAAAACACCAATATACTGTTGAATGGATTGACTATAAATAACGAAGGTATGTTGCGTTATAATGTAACAATTAGAAGTTCAATTTATACAATTAGAATCGTGATGTATGCAGACTAACAACATGCTTTTGATTTTGTTTTGTAGGAATTCCTGAACTTGATTTGAGTACAGATGCAAAACAAAACACTGTCATGCAGTCTCTTGAGTCAGCGGCTAAAGAAACAAAGAGATTGTTAATTGACAAAAGGAGTCCAGCTCAACTCCATTTCATAGACATGGAAGTACTTAGATTGGCTAAGGACATTGAAAATGAACTCAGTTAGGCCAGTGGGAAAAAAAGATCAAGAAGAGCAGAAAAGCCAAAAACCTTGGCTATCATATCAACAATGTCTCCAGAAAAGGGTGAAACATCCGGAAGAGTAACCAGAAACAAAAAAAACCAGGGATGAAACACCTGTGGTGAAAATGTCGCAATCTGAATCTATTACAGCACTACCAGAAACATCGAGCATGCCATCAAGGCCGGCTCGGCAAGGTCAAAATAGTTTTCCAGTTTTCAAGCATGTCCCTTTTAAATACAAGAAGCACGCAGCCGCTGCTCGAAAGGCTATCTTGGATAAAAGTTTTCAGGATAAATATGCTGAGTAAGACATAATATAGAGTTGTGCTTACATACTAATGTTGTTCTAAAAAAATACATATTTCAGATCTTTCATTTAAAACACTCCCGCAAGGGCGCCCTTTTTCTAACGTTTTCGTTTAAAACATTCACATATAAAAGTAATACATAGTATGCTAACTTTTCACTGTTCCATGGATAAAAGCTTAAATGCATCAAGATTTGTTAGATTTTATAATAAAAGGTTAAAAACAATTACAATTTTGGAAAATAAGTATCAGTACTTGCTTTACCATAATAATTTGGAGTAATGAAAATAATCTTTTCTGATCTGTTACAGGAAAAACATTATTCAGATTCGAAGAATAGAATCTGGAGTAATGATGGAAGCAGAATGGACAGGCCGAGATCTGAAAAACAATCTTAAACAAGGAGGGATGGCTGACAATCAATTGGTTCAGCATTACATAGACATATTCATGATAAGCAATTCCTACAAAGGCTTTTTGGACGGAGGCAAAAGATTCATATGCGACCTTTCAGTCTCTGCGCTGACGGAATTCGAGAAGGAAAACTGGATCTGCATAGAACAACGTGTGAATCAATTCAAATCATTGATGAAAAAGTTTATACCAGACATTGCAAAACTGGTAAGTTTCTCTAAATTTTCAAAACATCTATTTCGAAGAGGATTATACAATAAATTTCGAGAGCTTACTATTAATGAAATAAACTTTTATGTTGATGGACTTACTGTTATGTATTCATTGCAGATTGAAATACCTGTTGCCTACAGCTCTCACTTTACAGTTTACTCCCTCAACATGTATATCAGTGGAGGTCGACTTGACATAATTGACTCAAGGAAATACACCAAGGATTACTTGTTTAAAACAAGAGCAGAATATTACATCAACGTTGGACCAATCATGGTTAGAACATTACTTTCATATTAATCTTCCAACTGCACTATTTAGAATACTGATCAATAAATGTTGCATTTCATGAAAATAGCTTAAAAGAATAGATTAACTTCTTAAAGCGGCATATCCTAGTCACAATTTTACAGAATTCGCAGAGAAGTTCAACGAAGCAAAGTTTCCTAGGTGTCCAAAACAAACAGAGAATGAGTGTGCTTACTCGATCCTAAGAAGTATACAGTGGTACAATGGAGACACGATAAAATGCAACCAAGAAGAGGTAAGTCGCGTTGTTTATGTTACAATATAATCTACTTCCTATTTTTTCTATTGGCAACATACGTTCAAAACATACCGATTTCCTGATTGTTGAACAGTTCTCCCCTTCCGCAATGAGAGAAGAATTTAACTACAAGATGATATACGGGATAGAAAACGATCTACTTGATAAACTTCCTAAAGAATTGAGAGCATTCAGACCTACTGTCAAAGAGAAGGACATCCACGACTGAAGATGGTCATTAGATTGCTACTTGTAATAATATTAATACATTAGGTTGTTCCGTAAATCTATGTAAATAAAATATTTCTTATATTTAAGATGTTTGTATGTATCAATATGCTAATAATACAGACAACTAATATATGCACTTTGAATGTACATGGACAGGCTCTGCGTGTGTATGGCGTATGCACTGCTATCCTATTTTCATAAAATACATGTGCGCACGGTGCAACATAAGGTGCCACGACACTGCACTGAATATGCATTACACTGCACCTACAATACAAACACAAACGAACTGCATGTGAAGGAGGTATGCACTGCCTTACTATGGTTCGTAAAATTACTGTGCGTACGGTGCCAGTTAACGTGCCGAGGCAGTACACTGACCGTGCAATGCATTGCTCACCCAATGCACATTGAATTGAAACTGCCTGTGCACTACATATGCACTGCGTTATTATGGTCCCCGACTGAAGTTGTTGTGAGAAACGTTCAGCAAAAGATTCCCCGGCAATGCATTGATCATGAACTGCACACTAACTACAATGCACAGTGACACGCACAGCATGTGAAGACGATACTACACTACGATTCTAATATGCAAAATAAGGTGCAACGACAGAGCAATAAACTTGCGATGCACTGCACCTGTAACAAATAGTGATACGAACTGCCTCCAACATAAATATGCACTGAGGTTCTATGTTTCTTAATGCTGCTTTGCGAACGGGAAAAGATAAGGTGCCGCGGCAGTGCAGTGACCGTGCAAAACACTTCACCTGCAGCACACTACACCTGTACCTGCAATACTATGCACATAATAAATAAGTATGCACTATGTTCCTATGGTTCGTAAAGGTACCGTGCGTATGGTTCAAAATAAGGCGCCAAGGCAGAGCAATAACCCTGCAATGTGCACTGCACCTAAAATTTAAAGTACCACGCACTGTTCCTGTAACAAATACTGACACCCACTGCCTCCGAAATAACTATGCACTGTGGTGCTATGCTTCTTAAAGCAGCTTTGCGATCGGTGTAAGATAAGGACCCGTGGCAATGCACTAACCGTGCAATACACTGCACCTGCAGTGTACTACACCTGTAACTGCAATACACTACACCTGACAAATAAGTATGCACTGCGCTCTTATGCTTAGTTAAATTACTGTGAGTATGGAGCAAAATAAGGGGTCAAGGTAGATACATAACCGTGTATTGAACTGCAACTAAAATTTACAGTACCACGCACTGCTTGTTAATCACGTACGCACTACATTGACATCATCGATGAAACTGCTCCGCAAACGGTTCAAAATATTGAAATTGTTGTGCACCAGGCGCACTGCATTTCGTCTTTCTGCACTGCCTATCCTATCTACCGATAACTGCATAAAACGGAACTACACAAAGGGACCTATCCATTTAAGTACTCCTTTTCCAAATTCCTCTAAAGCTCGTCCCTGTTTCTGCGGCCGCCAAGAAACCAACTCCTAGCCGAACTTCTGCCGCAGCCTTCAACAAAAGATCATAGATTCACCACTCCCGCGTCTTCGGTAAGCAAACAACATCGTTTAATTTTTTAGAAAATCGGTTACATTGTACAAACATTAGCAAAAATGTTTGCGTACTTATACTCCTCCAGATCCAAATCAATGTACTGAGATTTATACTGTCTAGACTTTCACAAATATGAGTCCATTAGTATGAGTTAAAGATAGAACACAATATATCTATATGATGTTGAACTAACACTAAAGTTCTTATAGTTTTTTAATTGTATGATGAGAATGTTCATTTGTTTAATTTGACAAACATCAATAGTAGTTTAATTACTAGATTAACCCTACTTATTAGTTCCAGTCTAAACGAACCAGATCTACAGAATCAGATTATTAGAAGCAGCATAATTACAAAATATAAGAAAAATTTCAGGCACAAATTATAAATTATTTTATATATGTATAGAGATTTAATAACACACAACTATTTTTATTGCAGAAGAAATGGCGCCATGTCAAGTTTGTTTCAGTCACTATGGTCAAAATTTAGGACATTCAGGCTCGGAATTCATTGTTCGTCTCGTAGAAGGCCAGTCCGAGCATTCACTGGTATGTATACACTACGTTTCAATATATATAAATCCATTTCTTAATATTGGTTAACATAATAGTCCTCTCCTTCACTAAATCATTCCACAGACTATACCATGCAATCTAAGGTTGCAATTCAATGACATAACAGAACTTGGAGTGGAATTCAAAGCTCTTGGAAAAACATATTATGTTGAAATCCACAAACAACGCACAATTACTCGCATTACCGGTCCAGGTTGGACAAGGTTCGTCACAGAGAACAGGATCGGCGCAGGAGCACACCTATTCTTTTCATTGGGAGCTCTAGGTCCAAAGATCACTATGATATATTTTGATTCTGAAGAAGATAACAACAACAGTGATGATGAAAATAGCAATGTCCAAGTGCTTAATTCTACAATTTTTTCCAAGACATGCACCCTTACAGATTCTGAGGAAAATTACTTATTCGATATCTTCCCCTCGGCCAATTCATTTGTAGGGTTACCATTTGTGACTCGTTTGACAACAACAAACATTAAACAACACAATATGGTATGTTTCTAAATTTAACTTTATTTATTTGTTTATAGATTTCACATTGGTTTATTACATTCATAATGTTATTCCTAAAAAACGTCTTCCTTCTATTGCAACTCAGAAACTACCATTGAAGTTCATTTCTACACTTGGAATTGTTAAAGAAGGTCTCGTTGGAGTATGCTTAGGAGCAAGTGGTAATGTCAACACCATGGCATACAAAACAACAAAAGATGGCCGCATCTCATTCAAAAAATACACATGGAAGAACTTCGTTGAAACTACAAATCTCAGTGTTGGACAGGCAATACTGATTACTGCGAAAAATATTCACAGCTTAACCCTGAAATGATGTTTGTCATGAACATCATTATTCATAGTAGCCAGCCACTAGCAGAGTCGTCGGAATCAAACTCCGATTGATAATTTGCTTATTTCTTATGTCTGTTAAGAATATGTACTTGTTTATCTATTATGTCTATTTAGAATTTGCAATGTACTGAAACGAAAAGTTTGTGTCCTGCTGTTATCTCGTAATACTATTATCGGTGCTTTAACTAAGCACTGACTGTTATAAATTCTATGTGGAATCAAATTACCAGAATATAAACAATAGACATTGTGCTCCTAGAGATTTGATTAGTGCAGAATATACATATTTAACATGAACATATTGTAATTACAGTGGAAAAATAATATTAGATTAAATAATGATTATCTACTATAAGTGTGTAGCCATACAATGGAAAAATATATAACTCAAGCGGTACATGTACAAACCAAGTTTTCAAAGAACTGCAACATCTGCACTGATAGTTTAGCCCAACAAGGCCCACCAGACGGAAACCCTAGAACAACCAAGGAATTGTATATAAAGACATACAACGACCACACCTAGTCTCACAAGCCGCCACCTTCCATTTTGCAGCATGCTAAGCGGGTCGATGAAAATATACATGCTTATAGATGGAATCATAGGTCCAAGAAGTATTAGATACAAATCAAATTGTTCAGCTACAGGTGAAGCCAACCAGAGAATTACATATAGGAAGGGATCTACCAATTCAACAGCAAATCAATATCCTCAAGTGCATCTGCCATGCCCAAGTCGTTTTACACACCCAAGGTACTACTTTATGTATAAGTTTACTATACAATAGCGATATACAGAAGTTAATATGCTATAGATTTATACTAATCTTGGTGTATGAGACAAACACCTAACACTGCTAAAAAATCTAAAAATAGGTACATTATTTCGGTCACACTGTATAAGAAATCCTTTGTACGAGAGGGATATCAGCATGCTTGCAAACCCAGACCTTGAATACCGAGGTGAGAGTTTTACCTGGTAAGAACAAATAACTGAAAACTCAAAAAATATAACTCATATGCTTAAACTAATATATTTGTTTTCTACCTTTGTCTCTACAGGGTGCAGCATATTGCAGCATGTCACAATTTGTTCTGCAGTCCGTTGGTGCTGTGATGTTTTGGTGCACTGTATAAGATACATTTTTAATTAAGAGTGTCTTATATAGTGTGGCCGAAATATCATATGAAGGTGACGACGATTGGACTACATTATGTACAAATCAAGAATATTAGTCTGTAATACATCGACCGCAATAGAAACAACGAACAAATGTGCTACGACTATGTATTATAACTGCACTACCATTATATTCATATATGCCATGCTCTCTGTAATGCTATGCGCAGCCTAGTTTAATTTCGAAGCACTGTAACTGCACTTGTTAGCCCGCGTGCACTACCTTATAAATAAATTACTTGCAGTCATATAGAAAACTACTTTCGCTTATCCTGCAGGAACACCTCTTTACTTTCGAAGAAGTGCCCTATTTTTCCTGAGTGCACTGCATTACCGAAAAGTTACAATGCACTACAAGTGTACACTGGTTTAGATAAGAACCACTGCGCTTCTATACTACATGCACTGCCTGTGAAACCAATTAACCGTGGTGTTCTACCAACAAAAACAAATATGCAACGACCGTGTACTCTTCCTGCACTACCATAATTTAAATATATGCACTGCTCTGCGAGTTGATCCTGCCAAATTAGTTTACTATGAGGCACTGCCATATTTAACCCTCGCGTGCACTGCCCTGTGTGCACTGCCCGTATAGTCATATAGAATACTGCTTTCTACACGGATAGACACCTATGCACTTTCGAAAAACTGCCCTATGTACTCTAAGTGCACTGCCCGTATAGCCATATAGAAAACTATTTTCTACACGGATAGACACCTATGTATTTTCGAAGAACTGCCCTATTTATCCAGAGTGCACTCCTCTTAATTCGACAATTGCACTGCTCTATGTAATGCTGCAGGAACACTGGTTTCTCTTTGAAGCACTGCGCTTCCTCGGACACATGCACTGCCTAACCTAGAAACTATACTAGCCCCTAACGAACGCGGGACGACCCGGCACTCTAAGTGCATTGCCCGTATAGTCATATAGAAAACTTCTTTCTACACGGATAGACACCTATATACTTTCGAAAAACTGCCATATGTACTCTAAGTGCACTGCCCGTATAGTCATATAGAAAACTGTTTTCTACACGGATAGACACCTATGTACTTTCGAAAAACTGCCCTATATACTCTAAGTGCACTGCCCATATAGTCATATAGAAAACTGCTTTCTACACGGATAGACACCTATGTATATTTGAAGAACTGCCCTATTTATCCAGCGTGCACTGCCCTTAATTCGACAATTGCACTGCTCTATGTAATGTTGCAGGTACACTGGTTTTTTTCGAAGCACTGCGCTTACTCAGCTTTGTACACTGCCTAACCTAGAAACTATACTAGCCCCTAACGAATGCGGGACGACCCTGCACTCTAAGTGCACTGCCCGTATAGTCATATAGAAAACTGCTTTCTACACGGATAGACACCTATGTATTTTCGAAGAACAGCCCTATGTATCCAGCGTGCACTGCCCTTAATTCGACAATTGCACTGCTCTATGTAATACTGCAGGTACACTGGGTTTTTTCGAAGCACTGCGCTTCCTCAGCTTTGTGCACTGCCTAACCTAGAAACTATACTAGCCCCTAATGAATGCGGGACGACCCTACACTCTAAGTGCACTGCCCGTATAGTCATATAGAAAACTGCTTTCTACACGGATAGACACCTATGTATTTTCGAAGAACTGCTCTATTTATCCATCGTGCACTGCCCTTAATTCGACAATTGCACAGCTCTATGTAATGCTACAGGTACACTGGTTTCTGTTCGAAGCACTGCGCTTCCTCAGCTTTGTGCACTGCCTAACCTAGAAACTATACTAGCCCCTAACGAATGTGGGACGACCCTGCACTATAAGTGCACTGCCGGTATAGTCATATAGAAAACTGCTTTTTACATGGATAGACACTATGTACTTTCCAAGAACTGCCCTACTTATCCGGCGTGCAGTGCCCTTATTTCGACAATTGCACTGCTCTATGTAATGTTGCAGGTACATTGGTTTTTTTTGAAGCACTGCGCTTCCTCAGCTCTATGCACTGCCTTGCTTAGAAACTTCACTAGCCCCTAACGAATGCGGGACGACCCTGCACTCTAAGTGTACTGCCCGTATAGTCATATAGAAAACTGCTTTCTACACGGATAGACACCTATGTATATTCAAAGAACTGCCCTATTTATCTAGCGTGCACTGCCATTAATTCGACAATTGCACTGCTCTATGTAATGCTGCAGGTACACTGGGTTTTTTCGAAGCACTGCGCTTCCTCAGCAACATGCACTGCCTAACCTAGAAACTATACTAGCCCTAACGAATGCGGGACGACCCTGCACTCTAAGTGCACTGCCCGTATAGTCATATAGAAAACTGCTTTCTACACGGATAGACACCTATGTACTTCCGAAGAACTGCCATATTTATCCTGCGTGCACTACCCTTATTTCGACAATTGCACTGCTCTATGTAATGCTGCAGGTACACTGATAATATGAAATTTAGCATACTGCTCTATGTAATGCTGCAGGTATACTGATAATACGAAATTGCACTACATCAATTAGCAATTACAATAGCAGTACTAGGACGCCAAATTTAGCATACAGCGCAAGAAGATTACAAAAAAGCAACATAGTACATAATTGGAGTCCAGAATAAAGTGCTAGAAGATCAAAAGAAGCAACAAAAGGCTTAGTGTGCTCACATTACAAAGAGATATTTAATTTTTATTGCATTTCGGTCAATCACTATAGAGCAGGTGGCCAGGCTTTAGACATTGCAAAAGCACTACAGACAACTAATGGTGTAGATAACTTGGATAAAACTGATACAGTCTTCTTCAGCATGTCTGCACAGAACAAGCCTACATCAAAATCAACTGTCATCAGAATATAGCGACCATCAACTAACATTGTTATAACATGCAACACACCACAAACAGGGAGATTGCAATTCTCACAGATACTACCAAGTCTTTCCTTCCAGTAATCTTCAATATCCCAGCCAAAAGTAGTTAGGCATGCAACAGGCAGATCTAACATTGTCTGGATGATCCACTTATTTTGACCATTATTGTAGTCAATGAGCCAAGTTGTCAGTATACCATCACTAGAAAAGGCAGCTAATAAAATATTTCCTGATCTATCCTCTGAAATACAATAATTCCTCTGATCCTTTGTTGTCAGCCTGACTAATTCAGGGAATTGTATCACAGAAGTTAAATGTGTGGATATGTTGTAACACGGAAGAAGGCCTACAACATACGCCATAAACAGGTCTTTGCCTATCAGGATTCCTTCAGGCTGACTAAGGTAAGTGGTTGGTGTTGGCACAGGAACTGGGTCAGAAATATGCATCTCCCATTGACCATTTTGCTGAATACAGACATGCAAAAATATTCCAGATGTTGTATTAGCAGTAACACCATGATATGAAACCTTGCAAACATTGAATATATTTCTAAGAAAGAATGTCATTCCTCATCTAGCAGCACTTGGAATCAAGCAGAATTGCCCATATGAATGATCTATATCACTCTTCGACATTGATGGCATTTGTGTAACAGGTGAGGCAAGGAAAGTGAACAAATCTGGAGACCTGGAAGGATAATTAATATAGTACCCAGGATCTCTAGAACCATGTGGAAAGACCTGAATGAGGACTGCTCCGTTTCGACAGCAGACGACCAATTCCCTTAGAAGATATGTTGAATCTAAGTTCGAATAAATAGCTAGAGATGTTTCATCTTTAGATGAATATTCAAGCTCATGTAGCCTATTACCAACCTCGGGCATCCAATGATAATCAACAAGAAATCCTAGGCATGATGGCGAATTTTTCTTCATATAACGCGAAAGAAATCCAGGCTCTTTGAGTGCAGTATACCAAGCTTTGTTGAGGATACTGCAACGGATCAAAGATTTCGTAGACGCTAACCTTAAAACAGTCCCCTGGACCAAATCTAGGTCCTCACCCACGCGACTGATTGAGGAACCAGATCTAGCAAAATCCATCGCTATTCAATAGATTGTTTTCTTTTCCTCAAGACAGAAGAAGAAGAAGGGTTTGTTTCTTTTCGTGGAAGAATGAAGTCGTAACGTCCTATGCTAGCCGTATCCATCGGTTAACATCCAAGCTAAAATATATTGAATGAGAAACTGCTTTGTAGGAACGTGCGTACTGATCTATAATTGTAGATGTGGTAGCCAGTAAACTGCTCTGTTAACGTATCTGCACTGCCACGGGCGAAGCCCGCAACACACACTCTGAAATACAAGGCGCTCCAAAATACAGGGCGCTCCAAAATATAAGGCGCTCCGAAATACATGACGCTTCAAGATCTATATGAATGCTTGATACGCCGAAGGCGCCGTGCCCACGGGCGGAGCCCGCAACACACACTCCAAAATACAAGGCGCTCCGAAATACAGGGCGCTCCAAAATACAAGGCGCTCCGAAATACAGGGCGCTCAGAAATACAAGGCGCTCAGAAATACACGGCGCTCTGAAATACAAGGCGCTCCGAAATACACGGCGCTTCAAGATCTATAGGAAAGCTTGATGCCCCGAAGGCACCGTGCCCACGGGCAGAGCCCGCAAAACACACTCCGAAATACAAGGCGCTCTGCAATACAGGGCGCTTCGAAATACAAGGCGCTCCGAAATACACGGCTCTTCAAGATCTATATGAATGCTTGATGCGCCGAAGGCGCCGTGCCCACGGGCGAAGCCCGCAACACACACTCTGAAATACAAGGCGCTCCGAAATACAGGGCGCTCCGAAATACACGGCGCTTCAAGATCTATATGAATGCTTGATGCGCCGAAGGCGCCGTGCCCACGGGCGGAGCCCGCAACACACACTCCAAAATACAGGGCGCTCCGAAATTCATGGCACTCCGAAATACAGGGCGCTCCGAAATACAAGGCGCTTCAAGATCTATATGAATGCTTGATGCGCCGAAGGCGCCGTGCCCACAGGCGGAGCCCGCAACACACACTCTGAAATACAAGGCGCTCCGAAATACAGGACGCTCCAAAATACAAGGCGCTCCAAAAGACAGGGCGCTCCAAAATACACGACGCTTCAAGATCTATATGAATGCTTGATGCGCCGAAGGCGCCATGCCCACGGGCGGAGCCCGCAACACACACTCCGAAATACAAGGCGCTCCGAAATACAGGGCGCTCCGAAATACAAGGCAATACATTTCGCTGCGCTGAATTATGTTTGTACTACTCTTACTATACAAATGCACTGATTTACTGTAATCCGTTCAAAGTCAATGCATTTCGCTGCGCTGAATTATGTTTGTACTACTCTTAATATACAAATGCACTACTTTACTGTAATCCGTTCAAAGTGAATGCATTTCGCTATGCTGAATTATGTTTGTACTGCTCTTAATATACAAATGCACTGTGTTACTGTAATCTGTTCAAAGTCAATGCATTTCGCTGTGCTGAATTATGTTTGTACTGTTCTTAACATACAAATGCACTGCGTTACTGTAATCCGTTCAAAGTCAATGCATTTTGCTGCGCTGAATTATGTTTGTACTGCTCTTAATATACAAATGCACTGCGTTACTATAATCCGTTCAAAGTCAATACATTGTGTTGTACAAACCATACCCCTCCCATTACACCCCATAAAATCTCCATTGCCCGTAAAGAGAAAAAAAAGATAATAAAAATAAACGAAAAATGGAAAAGAGAAGAATGAAAATAAACGACAATGAAAAAGAAAAAAAACTAAAAACGGAAGTGATAGAAAGTGTATACTTAATGTGCGGAGCGGACAACAACGTACAAAGAGAAAAAACCGGAAAGAGAAAAAACCGGAAAAGAGAAAAAAC
Organism: Avena eriantha; assembly: GCA_910589775.1. NCBI lineage: Eukaryota > Viridiplantae > Streptophyta > Magnoliopsida > Poales > Poaceae > Avena > Avena eriantha. Next base: position 496,400,645 of record OU342741.1, on the reverse strand, counting down.
CGGCGACATGTGCGCGATCAGTTTCCCGGGATGATTCCGCAACGACATGTGTCGGATACCCACGCCAGGTCGCTCGCGCGTTTTCGCGGCGAGCAGCGTGCGTGCTAGTCGTCCTGCTTCCCCAAGCTTAGACTTTTCCATATCATTAACAATAATGGTGTCCAAAGAATTCATACTAACAACATTGCTATTAACATGCAAATAAAGTTCCATAGGTTTTTTAATTTTCTCTTCAAACACTTCATGTCCTAACTCAAGATAAATACTATAAAGGTCTCTAATTTTGTTGTTGTTTTCCATTAAGCCTAACGAGTGAAAACAAGAAACAAAAAGACAAAATTGCAAATCTAAATGAAATAACTTCGACCACTCACAATGGAGGATGTGAGTACCATTTACCTTACCTCCCCGGCAATGGCGCCAGAAAATAGCTTGATGTCTACTCACTTCTATTCTTGTAGACAGTTGTTGGGCCTCCAAGTGCTGAGGTTTGTAGAATAGCGACAAGTTTTCCCTTAAGTGGATCACCCAAGGTTTATCGAACTCAGGGAGGAAGTGGTCAAAGGTATCTCCTCTCAAGCAACCCTGCAATCAAGATACAAGAAGTCTCTTGTGTCCCGAACACACCCAATACACTTGTCAGGTGTATAGGTGCACTAGTTCGGCGAAGAGATAGTTAAATACAAGTGGTATGGATAATTATAAGTGGTAACAGTGCCAGAAAGTAGCTTGATGGAAAGAAAAGACTAAAGGAAAACTGAAATAAAGATAACAACAAGCAAATATGTAACAGATCTAGTTACAAACGGTGTTTCAATGCTTAGAAACAAGGCCTAGGGATCGTACTTTCGCTAGTGAACACTCGCATATAAATATATTCTCTTCATGATACTACTCTGAACTACTCTCCGGTTGGACACTCTAATCCATGGTAGGGCTATAACATCACTCCTCAAAGATCGCTTTCCCCATCTAGATAACCCCACACTGTCACCTTGAGCTCTAGATGATTCCAACAAACACCATAATTTCATAGAAACGTCTAACTCCAAATATAACTCATAACAAGTATTTGTAACCTCTAGCCTAAGTGCCACACAGTGTGCATGCTGTCACTTTCACACACATGGGGAGAGCTGAGATCTATTAAAGCACTTGAGTAGCAAGGTAGATCTACTTGATTACAAAGCTCATGATCACAATATGATCATGCATAGAGAGAGATATGAACACATAGCTACCGGTAGAACCCTTTGCCTCGAGGAAAATCAGCAACGGCGATGGAGACGGTGGTGGAGATCGATGGAGATGGCTCCGAGGGCACTTCCCCATCCCAGCAGGGTGCCGGAACAGAGACTTTCTATCCCTCGAATCTCCCCTTCGGTGGCAGCGGCGCTGTGGAACTTTTCGTGGCTGGAGGCTCCCGAATTTAGGGTTTTTGCATCGGGGGCTTCTTATAGGCGAAGGGGCAAGGTCAATGGCCGGCCAGGGGCCCACACCATGCCCTAGCATGGCCTAGGGTTTCCCGCACCAAGGGGTGGTGTGGCCGCCTTGTGGCCCCGCTTCGTCTCTCCTTCGGACTCCATGTGTCTTTCGGTAAAATATTGACTTTGGCTTTTGTCCCGTCCAATTCCGAGAATATTGATTTTCTGCCTTTTCTGGAACCAAAAACAGAAGAAAACAGGCAACTGGCACTGTGGCATCTTGTTAATAAGTTAGTTCCAGAAAATGTGTGAAAATACTCCAAAGTGTGGACAAAACATAAGAAAGTAGATATAAAACAAGCATGGAACATCAAAAATTATAGATACGTTTGCAACGTATCAGCGCGCTCCTCCTTCTCAATCTTCTGCTCGATCTCCCTCATAACAGTGTTGTATTCCTCCGAGTTTGCGTCCGAGCAGCCGCCATCCATATTGATGTTGGCGTATAGCGCGTCAAGGACGGAGTCGGAGTTGGCAATGGCGGACATGGAGGGTGATGGAGGCGAGCCATTGTTATTGTTTCCTCCTTTGGCCATGATGGCAATCGCCGTTTCTTCCTCTTCGTTGGCTTCCGCATACTTGTTGACGATGGTAACCATCTCACCAAGGGTGAGAGGACCTACGGCTTGCCACCTTCGAAGGGTATGATGGGGGAGTGTTCTAGGTGTGAGCCCTTCCACGAAGTGGTAAATGAGCTCGTCGGTGCGGTCGCCCTCTAGGGTTTCTCTCACCCTCATCCATCTGGCGAGTTATTCGCGGGGAGGTTCTCCATCCCTCTGAATGCATCTAGCTAGATCGAAGATGGTGACGACGCCGACAAAGTGAGACCTGCGCATCTCTAACGCTCGGGGAAGCCAAGCAGGTTTGCAGGTTCCTTCCACCTTTATATCCTGCACAGGGGCGGCTTGGGTGGGCCCTAAAATTTCCTAATCTGAGACACCATACTCCAAGGAGACGTATGGCCCCGATTCTTCTGCGAACGTGTCCTGCTCATAGGCGGTCCGTGCGGGGCTTGACGATTTTCCGACTTCCTGGGAGCTAGGACCCGAGTCAGTTTCGCCGATGAAGATATGCATGTCTCCGACGGGGATGACGGAGCAGCGCGTCGGGTTCGTCTTCGCTGGCACCCAGAACTCGTCTGGAGGGACGATCAAGACGTTGCAGGAGAAGAGAACGCGCCCGATGGCTACAATATCGCCGATTCCCACGAAGAGATTGGACCATGCCCGATGTAGAGCTTGAAGCACCTCTTGCCCCACGGTGGGCACCAACTGTCATGGTATTGTCGACGAGTACGCCATGGAGGGGTCCTCACAGTGCATGTTTAGAGACGTTGGGTAAGGCATAGAGTTGGTGGGTACGAGGTAACACAGCTTACCCAGGTTCAAGTCCCACAATGGTGGTGGAACTCTACTCCTTCTATAAATCACTATAATGGCAATACGCCGAGTTACAGAGATAGGTTCGCTGTGCAGGGTGTTGCGCATTGTACGCTGCAACCTATTGTGTTCTTTGCCCTAAAGGATCCCGCGGGCTGGCTTATAAAGGTGCCATGACCTAGGGTTTACAGGGAAAGTTCCTTGCCGGACAAGGTAAAGAGTCCTACACCTACACGAACTAGACTTCAATGTCTTGTACTCGAAGGCTCCGAGTATGTCGGTGACTCCTGCGTAGCCTTCCTTTATCAGGCATGGGCCTCCCTTTGGATCTCTAACTGGGCCGCTCAGCAGGCCATAGGCCTTGCTACCAACTATGGGCCACCCAGGTTAGGCGGATTGGCAACATGCTACAAGGATACCCATACAGCATATCCCCAACACTATTAGACAATTTAATAGTAGTGTCTACTAGTTCTACATCTGGATTATTTAAATTGTAGCGAAGTTCCTCATAAAGTGATGAAGGGATAATGTTTATAGTGGAAATTGGCTCACAAATTCCGTATAAGAAAGTTTCTCCACAATATATAGGAGTCATAGGTTTAGAAGTTTCATTACCTCGTACCTTACCTTCAATGAATTCTGAGGTTTAAAAGTCTAGAATAACCACATCATTATCCACTATTCATGCTTCCATAAGATCCTTCAATATAACATAGTTTCTATTGGTAGCTTCGGGGTTCTTTTCTAGTTTGTTTAATCTTCTCTTTAATTGTTCTTCCTCTTTTTGCTTTTTCTTGATATTCTCTTGAATAGGTGTAGAGGAGAACTCTTCCATTAGCGCACTTTCTCTTTCACGCTTCTTTTCTTTAAGGGGTTTATGGGGTTCCCATTCTGTAGGTACTTGTAAATGCCCTGCATAATTCTTAATAATTTTCTTTACTGAATAAGAATCAATACCAAGGGTTTTAACACAAGCATATTCAGAAGAACTATTCGTGATGTTCTCCTCATTTTCAAGATTTTCTGTTGTCTCCCTCATTTTCATTATTAATTTCCAGGCTTCATCGTAGGTATACGATAGAAAACTACCATTAGAAGCAGTGTCTAGGTTCGTTCTATTTTTATTATTAAGCCCACCATAGAAAGTGTGAGTGATTAACCAATCAGGCAAATGATGATGGGGCAATTATCTAGATAGCTTTTGTACCTTGGATACCCTTCATACAAACTCTCATCAGGACTATTTTTGAAACTGATAATAATACCTCTCATTCTATGAGCTTTGCTTTTGAGTAATATTTTGATAGGAAATTGGTTGTAAACTGATGACTGCAAATGCACATATCGTTTGTAGCTAGTTTCGAAATAAAGATATCGATCCCACAGGGAGTAGTAGGCGAAAGACTAAAATGCTTTTAACTAAAATTAAACAAAGTACTTAAGGAATAATTTTGAGATGCAAGAAAAGTAGAATTATTTGTGGGTTTTTGATTGAATGAAGCAATTAACATAAAGTAAAAATTAATACATAAAGTAAGAATCGCGTGTGTAAAAGAACTTGGAACTGCAAAAGGGAAAAGGCGTTCTCAGGGAGTGGTGGATACACCGCTAGCAATTTAGACTAAACAATCAAGATTATTATAACAAATATTCTCATGATATGTATGTATGTGGGAGGAGCTCCATATATGGACAAATAGGCAACAACCACTACTCACATCATCCTTCATAACCATAGTTGACAGATAAACGACATCAATCGTATTATCCCACTATTAAGGGATTTCTCCCGTGACATGTACATGGCTTTATGAGTTCTCCTTGTTTCCCCAAGTTAGTACGTAAAGAATGACAATAGCTTTATAGTCACAATAAGTGATATCATCCCTTCATCTATCAACAAGTAATCCCCTTCACCGTGTCCCCATAAGAGGCAAATATTAAGGAGGTGCACAACTCCCAACATCAAGATGAAGATAATTAACACATACACATAATGATATATAACATAATAATCTCTATCTTATCTCAATCATATGCTAGGGTTTCTCCATGTCCCCAAGAACTGATGGTCTACTCAGACATGGAGGCAATCAACATCATGACAATGGTAATGGAAAGAATTGTAAATGAATAGTTCTTGTATAAATCCACAACGAGTATGAAAATTACAACAAGATCTAGATGCGGTGAAGATGGGATGGATGGAGATGATGGTGGTGCAGCGGTTGATGAAGATGAAGATCGATGCCTTGGCCTCCCAGATCTACGTAGGGCAAAGATGGATCCCTTGGGCAAGTTCCCCCTCCAAATTCCTTCCGGAGGTGAGGTTTTCGGCGATTTCTAGGTGTTCTCTATGTCGTCTCTCTGATCTAGTTCCACGGGGTGAAACTATTTGAGGAGGCGGTGGCGACGCCAACTATACGGCCGGAACTATATGGTCGGAAAATTATTCCCGCCGTATAGTTGGTCGTTAAACCTTCTGGATGCCTCGATTGCTTTGGGTTTTCTTCTGGTGTTATTTATATTTCCCAAATAAGCGATTTATGTTGTGTTTTACTCCTTTTCTCGCCAGTACAACTGCTCCAAGAATTGTGTCCATTGTATCCATCATCTGTCCTGATCCTGGTGAAAATAGACATAAAATGTGCGCGCGAACGCCGTGAAATACCAAGATCCTACCACTATAATGGAAAACAATAATATAAAACATGACGCAAATATGCACTCATCAGTAACTTCCATCACCTTGTTAACACATGTCTTCCTTTGTGTGTACCTATCCCACTGAGAGTGGCTCATCTTGTGTTTGCTTGAGCATTGTGCATTTGTCCTTGGATAGTGAGAGTGTAAAAGAAATATCAAGAGCGAGTGGTGGCATCAAGGGAGAGCAATTTTGTAAGCAAGAGAAAAAGAAGAGCGCCCAAGGAAAGTGCACAATTCCGTTGCTCCTTTTATCTTTGCGAAAGGGCCACCGTCTGTCCTTGCATTGGCACGACAATCAAGCTTAGACTTTGTTAGGACATTTTGCTATTCATTTTCATAGTCGTGCTAATTCCAATAATCTCCACATGTGTGTATAGTTTTAGCTCCCATCACCCTTTTGAGTTGGTGACTGATGACTGCAAGTGCACAAACCAATTGTAGCTAGTTTCGAAGTAAATATATCAAACCCACAGAGAGCTATTGGAAAAGGTATTTATGCCCCTCGTTACTCTCCACCAAAGAATACCTATAAGTTGTCTTTGATCTCAAGTAAAGGGTAATTGAATGGTTTATGGTTGCGTGCAGAAAAGTAATTAAAACAAGTAAAAGAAAACAAGTAACAAGATTGTGTGAAAGCATGGCTGAACTCAATAGGGTTAAAGCATTCTCGGGGATGTAGGATACACCACTAGCATAGTATTATTGTTATATGTAATCTAGATAACATACTCCCTGTGTCATGATATGTGTGGAGAGATCCCCATAATAAGATGTTCATGACAAGGCTCGTAGGAAGCCACTTTGTTAAGCCAAGTGTGAGGTCACCTCTAAATAACCACTTCGATGCTTGAGAGCAATCACCCATACAAACCACCGCAATTAATGGTTTCCCCATGGATATCGTAATTAGCTTAGGGGGGCCTCTTAAATCCCTGTTTGACCGTGTAGGTTACGAGCCGACGCCAATCTGTCATGGGGAATTTCGGGTACGCTTCCAAGACACGTCCAAAGGGTTTCTTCCTCCCTTTAGTACTGAAGGCAAATGATATGTGGTCGACTTCACATATCATCTAAAGAGAGAAAACAAACACAAATCATAAATATATCATAGACAAGCAAGTCATATGGACACAAGAATAGATCATCTTTATTACAAGTTCATAATGGTGCTAGGGTTTGTCTCCCCAAGAACAAAGGAACTACTCACTCATGAAAACAATCAACAACATCATCTGAATCAAATGGATGGATAAAAGTACGATGATAGATCTAATGCAAACCACAATTGAATCTGGAATTACAATGAGATCTAATAGATGAAAGGTGGGAGTGATGAAGATGCAGCGGTTAATGATGTAGGGGATGATGCGTTGTCCTCCAATGATCTGTGAAGCAATTAGGATTTTGCACCAGCCAAGTTCCTCCTTCAGATACCTCTCGGGTGTGGTGTTTTGGTGGCTGTGAATGTCGGATCTGCCTCTCGTCTTCACTAGGAGAAACTATTTGACGAGGCAGTCGTGATGGCGCCTAGTACATACGGACGGCATGGGCGGGCTCCTCCCATACCATTGGTTGTTAACGATACTGGTGCCTCCTCCTTGTTTGTTATTCTTCTAGGTGCGAAGGTAAATTCATAAAATGACTTTTATTGCTTAGAAATATCATATAATTACACAATATGACAGCTCTAATTGATATGTTCATATATAACTCCATGATTTGGGATCCTTTTGAAACAAGAACGAAATATCGCACGTAGGCGCAGTGAAATACAAAAATCCCTACTCTATTTATGCAAAAACAGAAGGTAAATATGCTTCAATTTTGGATGCATCAACTCCCCCAAGCTAGGCACTTGCTCGTCCCCGAGCAAGATGGTGGCTTACAAACAAGATGTTCATGTTCATGAGACACGAGATGTTTCAATAAATGAGGCAGAAATTGAAGCAGGAGTACAACATCGGATATAGAGACACGTCGAGGGTATTACCATACCCTTACACATTACATAACTTAGATGCTTCCACACCTTTTCTAGTATCAATGAAAAAATAGGAATCTACTACTGATTCAACATATCATATAATCATGGAGTTTAGAGATATGTAGCACTAAGTTCTGTATTTAAGATTCATGATCATTTTCTTTTTCTCTCTATCTCTTCCTCTCTTTTTTATGTTTGATCCTTTTGATAGCTGCTTTCTTCTTTTCTTTTGATACTTGAATGTCTATATTTGCACTTACTCCCTTTTTCTCTTTTTCTTTTCAGCAATCTATTTGATCATGCTCACTACTTCAATGGCTTTCAAAAACTCTTAATTATAATACGCTACTAGAATTCTTCTTCTCATAACTTAATAAATACTTCTATTGGTGTGCAAGTCCCTAAAATTATGACAGCTGTACAAGTATCATAACACTCAACCTAGTTCAGTCATCCAATATAATAATCAGGAATCAAACACACCTTCAATTATCATAAAGTCCCACAACTCATGGATATAATTCTTCTCTTGAATAAGAGAACTCGAAGTTGATGCAACTAATGCAAATTCGGAAACTTAAACCTAACCATGTGTACAAAAAAGTAAATATGCAAAAAACTGTAAGATAGATTACAAGGTTCTCACAGATCCCCCAAGCTTGGAGTCAAGCTGGGTGGATCAAATAATCCCTTGCAATTATTTGATACCATGGCGTGCTTCATGGTGGAGAGGCTCCAGAATCGCGAAGACTTGCAGGGAGTGATACATTGCAAATGTATCTATAATTTTTGATGTTCCATGCTTGGTTTGATCAACTTTCTTATGTTTTATCCATGCTTTGGAGTACTTTTCATATGATTTCTTGAACTAACCTATTAACAAGAGCCATAGTGCCAGCTGCCTGTTTTCTGCTGCTTTTGGTTCTAGGAAATTTAGAAAATGAATATTCTCGGAATTGGATGGGACAAATGCCAAAGTCAGTTTTTCACCGAGGGACACCTGGAGCCAGAATACGAGATGGAGAGGGCCTGGGGCCCGGCCACACCACCTGGCCGCGCGTTTAGGCCTGACCCGCGCCAGGGGGTGGTCTGGCCGCCCCAGGCACCCCCCGGCCTCTCCTTCTGCCTATATATTGCCCCTGATACGGAAATCCTAAGTACCCGATCAAAAATCCATGAAAGAGTCTGTAGCCACCGTCATCTCCATCCCTAGATCGAGAGGGATCTGAAGCTCTTCCCGGCACCCTACCGGAGAGGGGAATTCACCCTGGAGGCCTTCTTCATCATCATGCAAGTCTCCGGTGTGATGCATGAGTAGTTCATCTCTGGACTACGGGTCCCTGTAGTATCTAGATGGCTGGTTCTCCTTTTTTGTGCTATCATGTTTAGATCTTGTGAGCTCCGTTCATGATCAATATCATCTATTTGTAATTCTGCATGTTGTGTTTGCGGGGATCCGATGGATATTGATATGCTATTTCAGATTGATTATTTATTCTATCATGTCTTTGTTATTTGTGATTTTGCATGCTTTCCGTTGTTAGTAGCTATCTTGGCCAAGTAGATGCTAGCAACTCAAAGAGTTGGTATTTATGCTCGATAGTGGGTTCATGCCTCTGGTAATCTGGGGAAGTGACAGAAATCTCTAAGGTACTAGATGTGTTGTTGCTACTAGGGAGAAAACAACAATCCTTTATTCATAGAATAATCGTATTGTTTACTTTACATGCAATTCGTAATGCAATTATCTGTTGCTTGCAACTTAATACTGGAGGGGGTTTGGATGATAACCTGAAGGTGGAATATTAGTCATAGATGCAGTTGGATGACGGTCTATGTATAATATTGTAATGCCCAATCGAATCTCAAAGGAGTCAAGATGATTAGTATATGCTTGTATGATTTCTCGATGTTTGTCAATTGCCCCGCTGTAATTTGTTCACCCAACATGTTATCTATCTTAAGGAGAGCCACCTCGAGTGAACTATGGACCCCGGTCCTTTCTTTTACTTTCAATCTACAATCAATTGTTTACTGCTTTGTGTTTACTTTCTGCAATTCGATACGTTTAATCCTTTGTTTTCAGCAAAACCGGTGAGATTGACAACCTCATCGCAAGTTGGGGCAGAGTTATGTGGTTGTGTTATGCAGGTCTCCACGTTGCTACTGGCACCGGTAGTGCGCCCTGCCAAAGTTCAGCTAGCAACACCTTTGGGGTGTTTCCTTGCTCCTACTGGTTCGATTAAACCTTGGTTTCGTACTGAGGGAAAACTTGATACTGTGCTCATCATACCTTCCTCTTGGGGTTCCACAACGAGCTCGATATATTTTGGGCCATCAGGGAGCATCTTGTTTGACGTCTCCAAGATCAAGATACGGATCCGGCGTTGGTCATTGACCTTCTCCAACTGCTCAACAAGAGCTTTGTACATCTCTATTGTTTGCTTCTGGGCATTGATGGATCTGAGGTTGATGTTGAGATTTGCCTCTAGTCCCTTCATTATCTTCAAGTCCATCTGGTCTAGGTAGTGGCGCAATAATTCAATATGTTTAGAAGATCCTAGAGCTTTTACCTCAATCTTCTTGATGTGATGATCGAGCTTGTCCAGGGAGGCTTGAATCTCCTTCCCTTGTCTCTTCACCCTTTCCAGGAAAAACTCCCCATCTCCTTCTAAATCAAGTTGAACTTCGTCAAAGTCGCCTTCTTTTCCAATGCCCAGACTGAACACCTTGCGTCCATCCTTTATTGTTTCCATTAGCTTAAATCCATCCACATCTTCAAACTTCTCCTCTTCTGGTACAGCAGCTTTGTCTTCCTCTATAGCCCTTGAAGACGGCCCATAGAGATCTTCCTTTTCTTGAAGGGTGCTCCATGTAGACGTCATGGTTCCAAAGAGTTTTTTTGTGTGGAAGAGGTAAATTGTGCAGAAGATCTGTATTATCAATGCAAAGATAGAACCCTTCTAGGAGACTTATAAAGGGTTAGAGGCAAGGTAAAATTCATACCGAGAGGAAAAGGGTCGCCCAAGAAAAGAATCCCAATAATTATGGAAATAAATAAGTGCAAAAGAAGGAATTTCTAGTCGTAACGACAAGTCGGTACGGGCGCACGCCCGTACGGCGCGCCCGTACCACGTCATTTCCAAAAATAACACGGGTCAAAGTCGGTAATTAGACAACCGACTAATCAGTACGGGCGGAACCCGCCCCTACCGACTTCACGACGGTTCAATTTTTTGACACAACAAAAGTAAACAAAAATTGGTACGTGGTCACAGAATAGATAACGACCGGCCATACGGGGGAGTGCGCACGTACGGTGTGGTCGTACTGGTTATGCGAAAATGAACCCCAAGGCACATGCAGTCTTAACGACCAGTGGTACGGGCGGATCCGGCCGTATGGCCCGGCCGTACCGATCTCGTAGGACTGGCAAAGGACTCAAAAAAATGAGAGGAATTTAAATATGTAAAAAGAAATAGTAGAAAATCACCCAGAACAAAAATGTGTTTAGGATTTTATAAGCCATGATCATCGAGGGAATATGGTCTCATTTGAGTTCCTTTTCTTCCGCTCTTCGAATAAAACAGGTCGTAGAAAATCGCCAAAACCATTGCAAGAGGAAATAGGGAACTTCCTTTTTGGCAGTGGGGTTCCCACAGGTATACAAACGGATGATACCTCTTTAGGATGAACAACTCCTTGAGTATCCACGAACACTTCCTCCACTTCTTCCTTCCTTTGTAAGATACGTAAATCAAATTCTTGCAGAAGCAGAGTCCAAAGGATCATTCTCGGCTTAACATCAGTCCTTTCCAGGATTTCCTTTAAGCCAACACGATTAGTATGTACTCTAACTTTGGAGTCCATGATATAAGATCTAAATTTATCACAAGAGAAGACTACATCGAAGAATTCTTTTTCAGCCATAGGATAGTTCTTTTGGGCCCCGTTTAAGGTGCGACTAGCATGTGAATGATATTAAGATCATCACCATCACACTAACAAAGAATTGCTCCTACAGCTTCATGGCTAGCTTCGCAAAATAGCTCAAAAGGTTTCTTCTAATTAGGTGGTTTTATAACGGGAGCTTTAAGAAGGGCTTGTTTTAATATGTTGAAAGAAGTAAGAGAATTTTCATCAAAATTAAAATGAACATCCTTTTGAAGAAGGTTAGTTAATGGTCTAGCAGTTTTCGAAAAATTATTAACAAATCTTCTATAAAACCCTACATGACCTAAAAATATTCTTATATCTTTTATATCTCGAGGAGGGGGCAACCTTTCTTGCTTCAATATTTGCCTTATCGACTTCTATGCCCTTACCTAAGACTTTGTGACCGAGTACTATGCCTTCTTGGACCATGAAATGACATTTCTTCCAGTTGAAGACTAAGTTAGTGTCTTCACATCTCTGTAAAACTTTGTGAAGATTATGGAGACGGTGATTAAAGGAAGTTTCACAAACAGAGCAATCGTCCATGAACACTTCCATAATACTTTCAACATAATCGGCAAAAATAGTAGTCATGCATCTTTGAAAAGTGGCAGGAGCATTGCAAAGACCAAAAGGCATATGACGATAAGCATAAAGGCCATAAGGACAAATGAAAGTAGTTTTCAGTTGATCATCAGGGTTACAGCAATTTGGGGAAAACCGGAATAGCCTTCTAAGTAGCAAAAATGAGAGTGCATAGCAAGCCTTTCTAAATGTGTATCTATAAACGGTAAAGAGTAATGGTCTTTCCAAGTTTCCTTATTTAGTTTCCTATAGTCAATGTGCATGCTATGTCGAACAACAGTCCTAGTAGGCACCATTTCCTTATGTTCATTTTCCACAACCGTGAACCCACCTTTCTTTGGAACACAATGAACGAGACTTACCCATTAACTCTCCTCCACATGAAAGATGACGCCTGCATCCAACAAACATATTATTTCTTTTCTTACCTTCTCTTTCACTTGAGATTTAAGACGTCACTGAAAGTCCGTGACCGGCTGAGCTCCTTATGCCATGAATATTCTATGGGTGGCTATCGAGGGACTAATCCCCTTCAAGTCACTCATCAAATACCCAAGAGCATTTCGATGAATGGGGAGAACTTTTATTAAGTTTTCCTCCTCTTTCTCTGCGAGGTTAGCACTTACAATAATAGGGAAATTATTTGTCTCATCAAGAAACCTATATTTTAGTTCTTTTGGTAGAGTTATAAGAGTTGGAGGAGGGAGAGCCTCATCTCCTTTCCTTACAGGTTCTTCATATTTTTGATTAATCTCGATGTCAACCATAGGTGTGGAGTCAAGATAGTTATCTATTTCAGATTTTTCTACGTCTTGATAAATATCATTATTATTGACTAATCTTCTTACTAGATCATCATCCGGTATCTTGATGACCAAGGCTAAATTTACAATATTACCTTCTTCCTCGCGTTCGTACTCATCATCATCTAACTCTTCAATAGCCGGCTTATGGTCGAATTTAGAGAAATGAAATTCCATTTTCTCTTCACCAAACTTGAGGGATACAGTTTGCTTCCTGCAGTCTATGTTTTCTCCTACATTATTTAGAAAAGTTCTTTCAAAGATGATGGGGCAATAAACGTCAGTCGGCATATCAATAAGCACAAAATCAATAGGATATTTGTAAGGTCCAATACATATTGGTACATCCCTAATTATTCCCATAGGGACTCTTAGAGTTTTATCTACAAGCATTATAGTCATATCCATATCTTCCAATTCAGCTGGGGCTAATTCATTTTGAATTTTCAAATAAAAATTAAAAGGGATAATGTTAAAAGTTGTATCGATATCACAAAGACCATAATAGGAAGTTGCTCCAAAAGTTCATGGAAGGATAGGCTTACCCACTTCTTTAGCTTTTACCTTTCCTTCAACAAATTGTGACGCTTCGGAATCTAGCTCAATCATGTTGCAATGTGCAAACATGGTTAAAATATCTTCCTTAATTGATGTCTTTGCCTCTTGTACATGCTCTTCTTTAGTTTTCCTTATTTGTGTTTCCTCTTCTAGCCCCTTGAGAAATAATTCTTCCTCTTCGCATTGATCCTCAAGTTGTTGAGCCATCATATGTCTTCTCACCGTCCTTGGAAAAGGAAAGGGTTCAACATACGGGGTTACCTCCCTCATTGGCTCGACAGGGGCCATAACTATTGGATCTTCTTCAACAACTCGCTTAGTTGGCGGAGTATAATGAAGCTAGTCTTTCTTTGGAGCTTCAATATGTTTTGTAAAAGACTAAAGGATTTGCAAGATAATATCATCATCAAGTTGCAGTTCATTAGCAGTATCTTTTACCTTACCAGAGTCTTTATAAGCATTGAGACAATCATAATCAATTTCTATACCTCCTTCGCCTCCTAAATCAAATCCCCATGTTTCTCTATTACGGCAAATTTGTTCTAAAAGTTACCAAGCTTTTATTATAGTTAACTACATGAAAGAATCCCCTGAATTCATGTCAATCTCATGTTTAATTTCTTGATTAAGTACTCCATAAAAAATATGCAATACATACCATTCTGGTAAATCATGATGGGGACATTTGTGAAGTAGAGACTTGTACCTTTTGTAGGCTCTTACCAAACCTTCACCTGGGCGATTCTTGAAGTTTGTAATTACCCTTCTTACTTCAGCAGTTTTTACCTTGGGAAAGAATCGAGACACAAATTCCACTTTAAGTTTTTCCCAGGTATCAATTTTCTCTGCAGGGAAAATTCTATACCAAGCCAAACCAGTGTTGGTTATAGATTGACTAAATAGTTTAAGTTTCAATTCATTATCAGAATAGCCACTCAATTTCAGAGTAAAACATAGCTCAGTAAATTGCATCAAATGATTATAAGGATCCTCATCGGGATCATCTCCTGCAAAAGTTTTCTATTTAATGATAGCGATAAATGAGGGTTGACCTCGTACTCTGGTTCGCTCCCACTCGGGAATTCTTTAACTAATCCTCTATTGAATTTCCCAAGGTATTTAGTAGCATCGAGCTGATTAATCAGTTCGAGTGTAGTCATGGTGTTTACCTGAAACTTAATAAACAACTTTAGAAAAACAATGAGTAAAATAAGTAACTAAGAACAAAGACCAAAAGTGCTTAGCTCCCCGGCAACGACGCCAGAAAATATCTTGATGACGGCAAGTGCATAGACCAATTGTAGCTAGTTTCAAATAAAGATATCGAACCCATAGAGAGCTATTGGTAAAGGTCTTTATGCCCCTCGTTACTCTCCACCAAAGAATACTTATAAGTTGTCTTTGATCTCAAGTAAAGGGTAATTGAATGGTTTATGGTTGCTTGCAGGAAAGTACTTAAAACAAGTAAAAGAAAACAAGTAACAAGATTGTGTGAAAGCGTGGTTGAACTCAATAGGGCTAAAAGGTTCTCGGAGATGTAGGATACACCACTAGCATAGTATTATTGTTATATGTAATCTACATAACATACTCCTTATGTCATGATATGTGTGGAGAGACCCCCATAATAAGATGTTCACGATAAGGCTCGTAGGAAGCCACTTTGTTAAGCCAAGTGTGAGGTCACCTCTAAATAACCACTGCGATGTCTGAGAGCAATCACCCATACAAACCACCACAAATAAGGGTTTCCTCATGGATATCGTAATTAGCTTAGGGAGTCCCTCTTAAATCCCCCTTTGAACGTGTAGGTTATGAGCCGGCGCCAATCTGTCACGTGGCATTCTGGGTACGCTTCCAAGACATGTCCAAAGGGTTTCTTCCTCCCTTTAGCCCCGAAGGCAAATGATATGTGGTCGACTTCACATATCATCTAAAGATAGAAATCAAACACAAATCGTAAATATATCATAGAAAAGCAAGTCATATGGACACAAGAATAGATCATCTTTATTACAAGTTCATAATGGTGCTAGGGTTTCTCCATCTCTCCAAGAACAAAGGAACTACTCACTCATGGAAATAATCAACAACATCATCATAATCAAATGGATGGATAAAAGTACGATGGTAGATCTAATGCAAACCATAATTGAATCTGGAATTATAAAGAGATCTAATAGATAAAAGATGGGAGTGATGGTGGTGATGAAGATGCAGTGGTCAATGATGAAGGGGATGATGCGTTGTCCTCCAATGATCCATGAAGCAGCCAGGATTTTCCCCAGCCAAGTTCCTCCTTCAGATTCCTCTTGGGTGTGGTGTTTCGTGGTTTCTGGTGGCTATGAATGTCGGATGTGCCTCTCGTCTTCGCTAGGAGAAACTATTTGACGAGGCGGTCGCGATGGCGCTACGGGTTGGCTCGGCCCGTACCAGTGGTCGTTAACAATACTAGTGCCTCCTCCTTGTTTGTTATTCTTCCAAGTGCGGAGGTAAATTCATAAAATGACTTTTATCACTTAGAAATATCATATAGTTACACAATATGACAGCTCTAATTGATATGTTCATATATGACTCCATGATTTGGGATCCTGTTGAAACAAGAACGAAATAGCGCATGTAGGCATAGTGAAATACAAAACCCCCTACTCTATTTACGCAAAAACAAAAGGTAAATATAGTTCAGTTTTGGACGCATCATTGACCTTTTTATTTGACTTGATTTTTGTTGGATTTTACCCACTTTTGACTATCCCTTTTCATTTGGTTGATTCTTTGGCATTCCACAACCCTAACCTTCCACCAAAAACTTTTGAGAGTTTTAGTACTTTCTTTAGTGTGAGCTTTTTTTGCAATCTCACTTTGCAAGCTTATAGTTCTCACTTGTGGCTACTAGTTCGATAGAATCTACAAGGTGAGGTAAAAGGCTAACCCCTACCGCATTACCTTCCATATACAATCCTTGTTGTTTTGCATCATGGATAGGCACGGTGAGCCGAGCCAACCACCTCCACCCAAAGATGAAGAAGGTCCATACATGATGCGTGCAAGCCACTACATCATTCGACAAGAGTTCCGTGATTGTTGCAATGCCCTCGAGACCCGCCAAGATGAACAATTTGGAGAAACTCAACCCGAATTCAAGAGCATCGACAACCTCTTTCATGGCCTCCAACAACAAATGCATGACATGCGACAAGGCTTCTTCAACCTTTCTCAAGAGACGAGGGCCATGCACATTAACTTCGCTAACCAAAATGAAGCCTTACAAAGGACGATGGCCAAGCTTGTGGGAAACATAAGACCACGTTCATGCACATCAAGATCTTCGAGGAACCATTTGAGTGCGTCAAGCTCGTCACACCATCGCCCTCCTCATAAACAAGACTTCATGCAAGTGCTCGAAGACGCAATGAAGCCCTCGTGGTTGAATATGGGAGTTCTTTGCATTATATACCTTCCCCACGGCATGCCACAATGTCAGTTTATGATGTTGATTTATCCTCAAGGCCTCAAGCAAGGCGAGACGAACATCATCATTACGCAAGGGCACTAGTGATCCAACAAGACCAATCGCATGAAGAACCATGAGTGGAACCTCAAATGCAACACCAAATACACCGTCCCCGTCTGTGAGACATTCTTGCAACAATAAGTTATGACTCTAACTTGGAGGAACAAGCTCGTTGTCGACATGAAGCTCTTAAAGACCCTCCTCTTTGTCATCGCTGCCATGAACATCCACACCGCCACCATGACAAACCTCCTCCACAACATCAGGACATGGAGCGTTGCATGATACATGTGGAGCATCGCCAACCATGTCAAGAGGCTCGAGACCATGACCTTCATCAAGAGGCCCATGTGCCTAATCCACGTCAACAACCAGGGAATGCGCCTCCCCCTCACCATCAACCGCGCCAAGAGGCTCCACATCCTCAACACCTCTTCAGGCCCAAGTGCCTCAACCGCGTCAACAAACACGCCAAGAGCAAGATCCCCAACAATGTTGCGAGAACCAAGTTCCACGTCCCCCAAATGCAGCTCCTCAACCGCAAGTGCACCAACAAGGTCACCAAGCTCACCGTAATGATTGCATGCAAGATGAAGACCTTCAACATCATGGCAACAACCGCTAGCGTGACTTCAATGAGGAAGAAACTTTTGGCAAGCTCAAGTTCGCCATGCCCAAGTTCACCGGTTCAAATGACCCCAAAGAATACCTCTCATGGGTGCTCAAAGTGGACAAAATCTTCCGCATGCACAACTATAGTGATGAGAAGATGGTCGCCATGGCCTCGCTTGAGTTTGATGATTATACCAACCTTTGGTGGGAACAAGTCCAAGTCACTCGTGACGCAAGAGGAGAGCCTCCAATCACCACTTGGCAAGATATGAAGGCTCATATGAGATCCTGCTTTGTTCACTTGCACTATACACACGACCTCTTTAACAAGCTACAATCACTTAACCAAGGGACAAAGACAGTGGAAGAGTACTTCAAGCAAATGAAGCTCAACATGATCCACGCCAACATTGAAGAGCACGACAAGCAAACAATGGCACATTTCCTTATAGGCTTGAACCACCCAATCAAGCATGTCGTCGAGTTCCAAAAGTACAACAACATGGTTGATCTTGTGCACATTGCAAAAAAAGCCGAGCGTCAAGTACAAGAGGACATCAAATACAACAAGCCCAAGACGTACTTCACCTACAAGAAAGCCTCAACCACTATAACAACAAACTTCAACGGAAAATCCTCAAGTACCTCCAAGACTCCTTTCAAGCCCACACTTCCTCAAGGAAAACTTCCCCAAGTGGCAAGCATACAAATGATGACCCACTTTCAATGGAGAATGCTACAAGTGTGGAGGAAAAGGACACAAGTCATCCACATGTGGAAATAAGAAAGTTTTGTTCATTCTTGACAATGGCGACAAGGAATAATTGAGTGAAGATGAATTTGATGCAAGAGTCAAAGAAGCAATGGCAAGTCAAAATGTGGAAGTTGATCAAGAACTCCTCATGTGTGAGCATGCCGCAAGTCCTTCACATGTAGTTACAAGGATCCTGACTACTAAAGCTCCTGAGCATGAAGATCAAAGATCCAACATCTTCCAAACGCGTTCTGGTATCAATGGGAAATCCATTAAAGTTATCATTGATGAGGGAGTTTTCACAACCTTACAAGCACCGAGTTATGTGAAAATATCAAGATCACCCTCCATCCACACAAGCACTCCTACCATATACAATGGCTAAGTGACCAAGTGACGAGGGATTAACTCATCAATGCCCATTGTTATGGACTTGGGTTTTGGAGAAGGAGGGAGCGCTGGAGACATATATCGGCTAGCAAACAAGCACACAGGAGGACAAAGATTTACCCAGGTTCAGGCCTCGTAGAGGTCCCTACTCCTGCTTGTCTGCTCGTGGAATTATCGAAGGAACCGAAGGTTACAATGGTGCGCAGATGCAATCTGGCGAGGGTGGTGGAAACTAGGGTTGCGTGTGTCCTCCTCGCCGCCCCCTCCTAGCCCTTATATAGATAGGCTAGGTCTCGGGTAGCAGGTCGAGTCGGTTACAAATTAGGGTTTTCCCCTTCAAACTTTCTATCTTTAACTTCTTCTTGTTCTTCAAGCAATCGAGAGTCCATAGGTTACTCGAGTCCTTCGTCTGGGCCTTGGCGACACCGTGGGCCTATACGTATTTAGACCGTATATACCAAACTCGAGTACCTGTAGGGTATACCCATGTCAGTATCCCCCGAGTGTCCAGTGGAATCGCAGATACTGGGGACTTTTTGAAGTTTTTCGAGTGCCTGAACGAGCGTATTTCGACTACTTTATTTGTGTCATAGGGATTGTTAATGTACGTGCCTGATATAACCGAAGTATCGGTATCAGTTAACCACCTTAGGGTGAAACAATGCAATCTACTCGAACTCGAGTCCCCGGACTCGAATCCGGAAAAGTGCTGGTATAATTCGACTCAAGACGCGAAGGTCTTACAGGAGTCGAATTCCAGTTATATGGGTGTGAGCACTCGACGCGTCCGTCAAGGCATGTTCATCGTACATGTAGGCATGGATACATTTCTGGTAGTGCGCAGCTAATGCATTGCCAGGCCTTATTCAGGTCTTACCTTCACGCTGTAAGCGCGGCATCCGAATTTTATCATCGCGGAGATGATTCGGGTGACCCAGGAGACGCAGTCTCTTTGTAGGGAAAAATTATGAGGCAGTGTCGCCATGAACTTCGAGTGTGGACATCATCAACACACAGTTTTTTGCACGAATAATCATAGGGTGCACGACCAGCGCTCCCTATGGGAGTAGCCCTCGAGTGCCTGGTTGAGTCGAAGACTCAGGCAGGGACTAAAGAACTTTTGCGACTGATGTCTTCTTTTGCTTGCTTGTTTCAATCGATTTTGTTTCCGGCGCTCCCTATGGGAGTAACCCATGTCCATAGTCGAACCATTTTTCGAGTGGTTGGGTTTACCTTTTATTGTCCATGTTCCTAAAAAAGGAGAGAAAAAAACCGTAGGGTGCGCGACCAGCGCTCCCTATGGGAGTAGCCCCCGAGTGCTTGGCGGAGTCGAAGACTCGAGCAAGGACTAAAATAGTCAAAGTTTTCCGCTGCATAGCTTTGATGACGTCAGTGCTGACGCTTTCATGATCTCGGTTGCCTGCGTGAGCGAGTTTAACGGGACGTGACGAGCAGTGGATCCCACTTTCTGACTTTCATTTGACTAGGCGTGCATAATCTTTATTTTAACTGCGTCTCCTCGATTTCTGCGCGTAATGGGAGTAGTGGAGGGACGGTTCGCGTTTCCGCTCCTCCACGTGTCCAACACGATGTTTGCCACGTGTCCAGTAGGGTTTTTCTGAGCCGTTGGATTGCATCTTCCAGGGGTTAAGTAGCGGCGCTACGACGGTAATTTTTCTCATCTACTCTCATTCACCTTTGCTTCCATCACCATTGCCGCTGCTCCTCTGCTTTCTCTGTGCTTGTTTCCTCCACGACGCTGGACCAGCTCCGCTCGTTTCCGAGCTACTTTCTTCACTCGCATCGCCGTCGCGCAATGGGGAAGAAGAAGGGAGGCGATGTGGCTGATTCCGCGGCCACCGTTGCCGCGGCAAAGAAGAAGGGTGGCTCCGCCGCTGCGGGCACCAGCACCGCCGCCGGCGGGAAGAAGAAGGTCACAGGCACCCACGTCACGAATGGTGCGTGGCACCCCTCCATCATCAAGGCGTCTGATCTCCGTCTTCTTCGCCAAGACGGAGTATTGTCCACCGCAATGGCCGACGCGCGCGTCCCCAGCGGTGAGACAATTCCTTCTCCTCCCGCTGGTTTTCGAGTGATGTTTTTAGCATTCATCATTCACGGTCTCTCCTTGCCCCTTCACCCCTTTTTTAGGGGTCTCCTTCGTTTCTACGGGCTTCAGCTCCATCAGTTGTCCCCGAATTCTATCCTCCATATCTCTTGCTTCATCACACTCTACGAGTGCTAGCTCAGAATCGAGCCACACTTCAGCCTTTTCAAGCGCCTCTTCAAATTGAAGCGTCAATCTGCGTCTGGCTCTTTAGTTTACGATGTAGGTGGTTGCGGAATCCACGTCGACCCATCCGCCACCTACTTTGATATCAAGCTCACGGTGTCCGTCTAAGGGTGGAGGGACAAATGGTTCTACATCCGCGATGAGAAGGCTAACGGTGAGCACTTCGGACTTGCGCCCTTCGACCCCGCGACGCCGTGTAGGAGGATGCACTCCTGGAAGAACGTAGTCATGCCTGGCGAATCCGCAGAGATAGATGTGCTGTACCAGCGCGTCTACGACCTCGAGAGTCGCATAGGCAAAGAGGAGGGAGGCTGCGCCCTCATTCACACTTGGTTGCGCCGTCGCGTCCAGCCCCTGCAAGCTAGAGTCCACCCCATGTTTTAGTGGGCTGGCACTGATGATGCCACTCACGTGTCTTTCGATGGCATGTCCGCGAGTGAGGTGGACAAGAGGGTTCGACTGGTCACCAAGTACACCATCAAGGATGTACTTCCTAGTGAGCTAGTTGTTCCTCCCTTTGATGCTTCGAACCCACCTCCCGAGGTATATTGCGCTACGCAGTAGCTAGGATTGTCGATTGCTTCTCTGTTGTTTACTTGCTATTTGCTGAATTTGTTGTCTGTGTGCAGAATTGGGCGGTGTCACCTTGTATGCCCCCTCTACCTGAGGGGATTATTCCTCGTGAAGCTTTGGAAGAACACGAGTCAGAGTCGACCGTCCCTTCTGATGTGGAGGAGGAAGCCCCCGAGTCTGGTAGTCCGGATACTCGCAAGCGTTCGCGCAGCGAGGATTCGGATGCGTCGTCTCCTTCGACTCTGGAAGGTACGGGCATTGGTGCAGAGTCGCTGATACCTGCTATTCCTGTGAGCACCGTGGCACCATCTTCTCGCAAGAAGATGCGATTGCCTAAGGAGTCCTCGTCGGAGTCGGGAGATGCCACTTTTGACTTTGACAAGTTTGACTGGTAAGTTTGATGTTCTATTTGCTCTTCTCTGTTTTTGCCCTTGATGGCTCGTCTCTGGGGTTGCCCTTTCTTGATATGGTTTTTGTCTTGCAGTCAAGAGGCGTCGTCATCTTCGGGCGACGTCCAATTTTTTAAGGAATCAGGAGTCGCGACCTCAAGGGCCAAGAAAGAGGTCGATCGCGCTCCTTCTCCTCCATTGGCGGCCCACTCCGGGCACAACTCTTCCAGTTCTCCTCATGCAGGGGAGCATCGAATGGTTGCCCGGATGACGGTACAGCAAACATCTTCGGAGTCACTAGAGGACCATGTAAGTGTAGTTTTTCTCCTTTTTAGTGTTGCAGTCGATGTTATTTATTGCCTCTGCTGATTCCTTGTTATGCGATAGCCCCTTGTGAAGGAAGCCGCGCACTTGGCAGAGCAAGTGCTTGCGATGGGCCGCCAGCATGCAATGCTGGAGACGCGTCACCGCGTGGTTGAAAGTGAGTGTTCTACACTTCTTCTTCTTTCGTCTTCTCCTTTTGATATAGTCGACTGATAGTCAACTTTTGTTTGTCGTGTAGCTGAACATAATGCCCTATTGCGTGACGCCGCCACCTTGGAGAAGACACTTGCCGCGGCTGTGAAGGGTCGCGACGAGGCAATCGCAGCGTGTGACGAGGCGCGGAAGCGCGAAGAGGATCTGCGTGCCTCCTTCGCAGCCAGGGAGAAGTTGTTCGAAGAACAACTGTTCTCAATTGCCAAGGCCCTCTCAGGTACTTTGCCTATGTATATTTTTATCCTTCTATGCTTCGACTATTTTTGCTGGTGGCGCTGATGTCTTTGTCCATGTATGGATTTATGTACAGATGCTGGCGGTTTGAGCTTCGACCTGCAGGCCCTTCGTCGTGATGAAGCTCTGGTGGGTGCACTATCAGCAGTCGAAGACCATAGCACCGCCGTGCAGGACACGCTCTCCAAGGCCAAAAGCATACTCAATCGCCTTCGGGAGGAGCTAATGCCCAAGGCGGAGCTAGTCGAGAATATTGACGAGCTGGTGGAGTCACTTGCTGGGGGTGTGCCCTCCATCTTCAAGAACTCACTCCGCGCGGTTGGCGCGTCCATGTCGCTTGCCATGGTGCAGGCCCACGGAGTCAATATCGATCATGCCGTGGTGTCAAAGGCGATGCCTGTTAGCGCAGACGGCCAGCAGGTAGTCTTTGCTCCCTTCACGACTGCCTTTGGCAAATATGGACATCATCTGATAAATACTGTTGCGAAGTACTCTGAGGAGCTCCAACGTGCCAAGAATGCGGCAAAAGCTTCAGCATCAGGGGCCGGTGGAAAGTCAGTGGCGTCTGACACTGCCACGGACTTGATGAAGCCCCCGAAGCCGTCGAAGTCGAAGAAGCCAGTTGCTCCTTAGTTGTCTTTGTAATAGTTAATTATTTTATGTCCTTTTGTTTAAGAACATGCCTGCTGGCGAGTGTATCTGCTGATACTTTTGCTAGTCTTGAATGCATCTGATCCTTTTGTCTTTGTGTTGATTTGGTCGTCTTATTTGCTTCTATCTTGACTTGTGGTAGGGTACATCAAGTGATCCTTTGAGGGAAACTCAGGACTCGCCAATTCTTGATGATACCATGGCACCGTCGTGCTCTAGGGTAGATGAGCTGTCGTTGCTTTCGCGACTGTGTGACCGCGTAAAGCAGCTGGAGCGTGAGTTGCCTGTGCTCTGCGGTAACGCGGATGTGTGGAAGTCGAAGGCGGAGAAAGCCACCTCCTGAGAGCAGTATCTACTTGGCGAGGTGATGCAGCTGGGCGACCAATTCAAGTGTTAGTTTGCTTGCTCTCATCTTTCCCTTGTAGTCACTCGCAGTGGTACGTTGTACTCATGTTGCTGTTGTTGCTTCGTGTAGTTGTCAGCGCAAGTCATCCGCAGGATGAGAAGGATAGAATTGCCATTCGTATGCATGGTCTCACCCAGGAGAAACTTCAAGAGAGTGGATACTTCTGGGTAGATCATGATCGTGCGATTGCGCTAGCAACCTTGCAGGATCGTGCGTCGCGAGTGCTGCACTTTCTGAAGAAACCGCAATCATGTTTGAAGAACATCTATCAGACGTTGTTTCAGCTGGATGTTACTCCATCAAGCCTGCTGGCGCTCCTTGCCAAGTTTCAAGATTTGTCCTCAGTTTGCGAGTGCGTGAGTCAACCGTTGGTGGCTGGTGCCAAGGCTGCCCTCTCGCTGGTGCGGCTGCATAGGCCTGACGTAGATGTTGCGGCAATCGCGTCTGGGCTGCCTGCACCCCCAGCAGGTTCTTCTTGGAATATGGTGCCGCACTACCAGGCGGTGGATCGCCCAGCAGAAGAGATTGTCGACTTCTTTGAGGAACAAACCAACGTTCCATTACTGCAGTGGTAGATTTAGTTTGTATCCTGCACATAAGTGTACTTGTGTTGTAAAGTTCGTATAGATGTTGTATATAAGTTATTGTCGAATATGTATTAAGACTTTTGTTAGCATGAAGTGTGTTGCATCATGCGAGTCCTTTTCGTTAGCCTGGCCATGCTTTTATCTCAGTCCCTTGTCAACCTATCAGGTGCGTTGCAGCTGGGTTGGTGTTGTGTTTAAGGGTTTCAATTGATGTACCAGCTACTCAGGATACCGCTTTTTGGCTCGAAGAACAGATGTATATAGGGTGGCGCAGCCCCCGAGTAGATGAATTGGATAAGTAAAGGAGAACACAGAGTTTTGGGGCACTTAGCTTTATTTATTCGAAGAATAGTGCGAGGTACAATGTGTGGCTAAGTAGCCTTGGCTGAGTAGCCTTATTTGCAGTGTAAAAGTAAAAACGACTAGGGATAGAAGCGTCGCAGTTGTGCGACGTTCCAGGGGTTGGAGTATGCGACTCCTGTCTCTAAATCTTGAAGGCGATAGGCGCCACCTAGGATTACTTCTGTAATCACGTACGGTCCTTCCCAGGGGGACTCGAGCTTGAGATGCCCCTGCTGCTTCAGTCGCAGGACCAGGTCACCTTCGACAAAGGATCTGGGGTGAAGCCTCCTACTGTGGTAGTTGCGCAGGTTCTGCTGGTAGATCATGGATCTTTCCGCAGCGATTTCCCTTGCCTCGTCAAGGAGGTCGACTGAGTCTTCGAGTGCGAGGGATGACTCTTGTTTGATGTAAGTGACCACGCGTGGCGCCTTGTACCGTACCTCGGCGGGTAGCACTGCTTCGGCTCCGTGCACCATAAAGAATGGCGTGTAGCCCGTGGCGCTGTTTGGAGTTGTACGTAGGCTCCAAAGTACGGATTGCAGCTTGTCCGGCCA
Source organism: Avena eriantha (assembly GCA_910589775.1). Taxonomy (NCBI): domain Eukaryota; kingdom Viridiplantae; phylum Streptophyta; class Magnoliopsida; order Poales; family Poaceae; genus Avena; species Avena eriantha. The sequence goes on along the minus strand of OU342741.1, from coordinate 496,375,368 downwards.
GCAACCCGCGGCTTGTTCGAGTGGCCGGAGGAGTCTCTTCTTGATGCCGCCGCAGACGAGCCCGTTTGCTTTGTCCACCTGACCATTGGTCTGTGGGTGCGCGACTGAGGCATAGCTAATGTTGATCCCCAGGTTCTCGCAGAATTCTTGGAACTCCTTGGATGTGAAGTTCGTCCCTTTGTCAGTGATGATGCTATGTGGCACTCCGAAGCGGTAGATGATGGACTCGAAGAACTTGACTGCGCTGTGCCCTGATTGGTTGGTCACTGGCATGGCCTCAATCCACTTGGTGAATTTGTGGACTGCGACTAAGAGGTAGACGTAACCTCCTCGTGAGGACCTTGGAAGTTTTCTGACCATGTCGAGCCCCCATTGCGCGAAGGGCCAGGCCAATGGGATTGGCCGTAGCTCTGCGCCCGGTGTGTGCGGCTTGTCCGCGAATCGCGGGCAAGCTTTGCATTTTTGGACAATGTCCTTGGCGTCGCGCATGGTCGTAGGCCAGTAGAATCCAGCTCGTAGAGCTTTGGCAATGAGGGCGCGACTGCCGGCGTGGTGCCCGCAGGTCCCTTCATGGATGTCGAGGAGAACTGCTTTTCCATCGGCCATGGAGACGCATCGTTGGAGTACCCCTGTGATGCTGCGTTTATACAGTTCACCGTTGATAACAGCGAATGCCTTGGATCGTCATGCGATGTGCCGTGCATCTGTTGGATCGTCCGGTAGCCTCTTGCTAAGGAGGTACGTGATGTATGGCTGCGTCTAGGATTGTTCAATCATCATGACGCTCATTGGTCCCTCGAGCCCTGCGTCCAGCTCCAAGTCATCGAGTGCCATTGGCTCATTGGGTGGCATAGCCCCTGAGTTTGTTGTTGCGCTTGTTTTCTTCTCTGTGGCCTTTGGCTTGATGGAGCGTTCGCAGATGCGCTCGAGAAATACCCCAGGTGGTATGGGGGCACAGGTAGAGCCTATGTTAGCGAGTGCATCCGCCTCTTCATTGCTTTCGCGACCTGCGTGCCGTAGCTTGCAACCGTCGAAGTCTCCTTCGAGTGTGTCGTAGAGGTCACGGTACGCGATCATGTTGCCATTCAGTGCGTTGCACTCATGCATCGTTTGGTTGATGACCAACTTGGAGTCACCGTATAGGATGAGCCTCTTAGCGCCGCAGGCTTTTGCCATCCTCATCCCGTGCAACAAGGCTTCGTATTCAGCTTCGTTGTTGGAGGCTGTGAACTGCATTCGCAGGATATACTTAAGCTTGTCCCCTTGAGGTGATGTCAGTATGACACCTGCGCTTGCTCCATCTTTCTGCTTGGACCCATCAAAGTGCATTGTCCAGAGGTAGGACATATCTGGCTTGTCCGGGAGCTGGTTCTCCATCCAGTGCACGAGGAAGTCAGGGAGAACTTGCGACTTGATTGCGTCGCGCTTTTCGTATGTGATGTCTCGTGGAGACAATTCTATTCCCCAAAGCGCGACTCGCCCTATGGCGTCGGGGTTATTGAGGATATGCCCCAGCGGGGCATCGTAGACCACCACGATTGGGTGTTCCTAGAAGTAATGGCGCAGTCGCCGTGCGGTCATGAAGACACCGTAGCCAACTTCTGGTAGTGCGGGTACCGCTGTTTTGTTGGCGTGAGGACCTCGCTGAGGTAGTATACTGGGCGTTGTACACCGTGGACCTTGTTTTCCTTAGCTCGCTCGACGACGAACACTCTGCTGACCACCTGGTTGGTGGTGGAGATATACAACAACAGTGGTTCCCTTTCTCGTGGGGTCACCAGCACTAGCGAAGTGGATAGCAGGCGCTTGAGGTCTTCGAATGCTTCTTGCGCTTTAGTTGTCCATTCGAATTTTTCAGTTTTGCGGAGGAGCTGGTAGAAGGGCAGCGCCTTTTCGCCCATTCGACTGATGAATCGACTGAGGGCCGCGATTTGTCCAGCCAGCTGCTGGACCCCCCCCCCCCCCCCCCCCCCCTATGTTTTTCGGCTTCTCCATGGCCAGTATGGCTTTTATCTTCTTCGGGTTCGCCTCTATTCACCTCACGGAGATGAGATACCCGAGTAGCTGACCAGGTGGTACGCCGAAGGCGCATTTGTCCGGATTGAGCTTGATCCGATAGCGGTCGAGGTTCGCGAAGGTTTCACACAAATCGTCGATTAGAGAGGCTTCCTCCTTTGTCTTGATTACTATGTCGTCAACATAGACTTGAATGTTGTGACCTAGTTTTTCCTTGAGGCAAGCCTGCATGCACCGCTGGTAGGTGGCTCCCGCGTTCTTTAGCCCGAAGGGCATTGTGTTGTAGCAGAATACACCAAAGGGCGTTGTAAACGCTGTTTTCTCTTGATCTTCCTCCTTCATTCGAATTTGATTATAGCATGAGTAGGCGTCGAGGAAGCAGAGGCGTTCGCATCCTACGGTGGAGTCGATGATCTAGTCGATCCGTGGCAACGGGAAGTGATCCTTTGGGCAGTGCTTGTTCAGGGAGGTGAAGTCCACACACATCCGCAGGATATCCGTGTCCTTTTTTGGTACCAACACCGTGTTGGCGAGCCAAGTGCTTTCCTTGATCTCGCGTATGAACTTGGCTTCAAGGATTCTGTTGATCTCCATTCCAACTGCCTGCGCTTGTGGCTCAGACAATCGCCGAATTGTTTGCTTGACTGGCCTTGCGTCAGGGTTGACGTTGAGTGCGTGCTCGGCGAATTCCCTGGGAACTCCTGGCATGTCCGCAGGACACCAGGAGAAAATTTCCCAGTGCTCACGGAGGAATTCGACGAGCGCGAGTTCCTATGTGGGACTCGAGTTGTTGGCGATGAGGGCCGTCTTGGCGGGATCCGATGGGTGGACCTGCACTTTCTTTGTATGCACAGATGAGTCGAAGGAGAGATCAGGTGAGCTTGGCCTGCTCAGGGGAGGCAGACTGTTGTCTGTCGTCTCCTTCAGTCTCGCGAGTTCCTCCTGCATGCCGAAGGACTGGGAGATTCTGTTGAATTCCCTGTCGCAACGGTCAGATCGCTCGAAGCTCCCGTTGATCGTGATGATGCCATTGGGACCTGGCATTTCGATCTGCAGGTAGGCGTAGTGGGGCACTGCCATGAACCTAGCGAACGCGACGCGCCTGAGGATGCAGTGGTACTGTGAGGGATAGTCGACGACCTCAAAGTCGATGCGCTCGCGCCGGAAGTTCTTCGGCGTGCCGAAGATGACGTCGAGGTTGATTTTGCCCAGGGGGTATACGCCTTTCCCTGGGATGATGCCGTGGAACGTTGTGTCCGAGGCCTCCAGGCAAGTTAGAGGGATCCTCATTGCTCGCAAGGTACTCGCGAATATAAGGTTGATGCCGCTTCCGCCATCCATGAAGACGCGGCTCATGTCGAAGCCTCCGATTTGCGCCTCGAGTACTAGGGGGCAATGGCCTGGACGGGGTATCTGAGGCGGATGGTCGCGCTTGTCGAAGGTGATGCATGACTCGCTTCCACTGAGGTACTCAGTGGTGGAGGGTGGCGAGTGCGTGGCCAAGTTGACTTGGCGAGTGATGGCCTTCTACACCCTGTTGGAGGGGTGTCCTTTTTGGATCATCATGGTGCCCATGGCTCGTGGGTACGGCTCGCCTCCCTGGTGCTGGTTCGGTGCAGTTGCATTCGGGGGTGGCCCAGGTGGCGGTGACGGTGCGCCATGTGCTATGGCGCCTGGAGCGGCTCCGTAGCCTCTTTCGACTGCATTGCGGTTCATCCGAACCAATCCCTCATGTAGCTTGAGGAACTAGAGGCAATCCTTGAGGAGGTGGCTGGATTTCTTCTTGCCATCATTCTTGTCGATGTAGAAGCGTACCGTGCATGGCCCGGACAGTTTGTCCTCGATGGAGTTCGCGGGTGCCTCATCCCGAGTGCGCCGTTGCCACACTTGCGTGGTTTTCCCGGAGTCGCGGTATCCACCGCTACGGTATCTGATGTTGCGGTTATCATCGTGTCTATCGGTGTAGCCGGCCGCGACCATGTTGACATCGTCGCGGTCATCGTAGATGCGCATGCAGCGCTTGCCTCAGCGGTCGCGTCTACGTTCGAGTTCCGCCTCCTCGTCAGAGTGAACGCGATTCTTCACCGAATCTTCTCCATCGGCCCACCGACTCGCGATCTCCATCAGGTGGTCAATGGTCTGGGGCTTTGAGCGGCCCAGTTCCTCCCTGAGTTCTAGGCGGCGGACGCCACCGTTGAATGCATCAATCGCACGATCTTCCGAGATGTTCTCTGCGGAGTTCTTGATGATGGACCACCTTTGAGTGTAGGAGCGCAGCGATTCACCAGATCTTTGTTGGCAGCATCTCAGCTCTTCGATTGATGCGGGACGCTTGTATGTGCCCTTAAAGTTGCGCACGAAGCTGTAAACCAGCTCGTCCCAACTGCGAATGGATCCGCGTGGGAGGTTGTTGAGCCATGCTCGGGCGGCGCCCTGCAGCTGTAGCTACAGGCATTGCATGGCAGTGCTTCGACTGCCTCCGTGGAGTCTGACGGAGGAGATGTGGTCCTCCAGCCAGATCTTGGGGTCCTATAGGCCGTCAAACTTCGGGTTTTCCGACGGGAGTTTAAACCCTTTAGGCATTCGCTTCTACCTAATGGATCTGCTGAAGCATCTGGCGCCACAGAGCTCCACATCTTGTTCTTCCATGTCAGTCGACCGAGCATGCCGTGCCCTTGATTTGCCGATCTTGCGCTGCGTGAGGTCGTAGCGCGCATCATAGTCACGATCGTGGCGCCGTGAGCGGCGGCGTCGAGACAGGTCGTGACTGTCATCGCTGGACGAGGGCGAGGAATAGCGCTTTGCTAGCGCCTTGCCCTTCTTCGGCTCTGGTGTTAGCTCCTTGTCGAGGGTGGCCTCGATTAATCCCAAGCCCGCGATCGTAGATTGGTGCATGGCGGTTCTGTGATCTCCAGCTGGTGGCTAGTTGTTAAGGAGGTACATGGTGGCCGCTGTCACCGCAGCATGGGGCGTCTTTGGGACCACGTTGCCTCGTGTGTCGACTGTCATAGAGCCGAAGTCGAGGACTTTTGCGGCTTCTATGCGTTCTTGCTCGGTGAGATGGGCCATTCGAGATTGCCTCTTCTTGGCGAGGTACTCGTTGCCCCTTGAGGAGGATCCTCCGTAGGAGGAGAGCCCAGCACGCGAAGGCTCGATTCGTCCGCTGCCTTTTTACGCGCTTCGAGTTGCACGATTGTTTGCAGTTGGCGCTTGAATTCTTCCTTCAGGAGCCAGTGATAGCCCATCAACGGTTCTTGCGAGGATCCGAAGGGTAGGGGAGTGCCTCGTAGGGCCTCGCAGCAGCGAGCCCATTCTTGCTTATTGAGCTTGATTACGACATGTTCGCCGGTTTGCTCATTTATTATGGACGGAGGTGCGACTGCTCCTCCATTATCAACGGGGGTGCGATTGCCACCGTTGCGGCTGTTGCCACCGTTGACGCTGTTGCCGGCGTTAGGAGGATCGGTCCCATTACCGGGATTACCACCATTGTCGCGATTGGCAGAGGTATCGCCTGCATTGATGACGGCGCACATGAAGTGATTGGGGAAGCTGCTGCTTCCACAACTCTCAGATCTGGAACCGTAGGTTCCATCTTCAGTGGCCAGATCGCTCAGATCGGAGTCGCGACTGCTGTCGCTGACCATGTTCTCGACTGCTGCTAGGGCGTTGAGCTCGCTGAGGGTGCCGATCGATGGAGGGAACCACGATGCTGGGGCAATCGCCGGCGCTGTCGGCTAGTCAGGCATTGATACATTGCAAATGTATCTATAATTTTTGATGTTCCATGCTTGGTTTTATCTACTTTCTTGTGTTTTGTCCACACTTTGAAGTACTTTTCATATGATTTCTTGGACTAACCTATTAACAAGAGCCACAGTGCCAGTTGCATGTTTTCTGCTGTTTTTGGTTCCAGAAAGTCAAAAAATGAATATTCCTAGAATTGGACGGGACAATAGCCAAAGTTGATATTTTACCGAAAGACTCACGGAGCCAGAATACGAGACGGAGGAGGGCCAGGGCCTGGTGGCGTGGGCTAGCCCTGGCTGCGCCACCAGGTGGTGTGGGCCCCCTGACACTCCACCGACCTTGCCTCTTCGTCTATAAGAAGCCTCCCGATGCATAAACCCTAGATCGTCAATCATAAATCCACAAAAAGTTCCGCTGCGCCGCCGCCACCGAAGGGGAGATTCGGGGGACAGAAAGTCTCTGCTCCGACACCCTGCCGGGACGGGGAAGTGCCCCCGGAGCCGTCTCCATCAATCTCCACTACCATCTCCATCACCATTGCTGATTCCCATGATGAGGAGGGAGTAGTTCTCTCTCGAGGCTAAGGGTTCTATCGGTATCTATGTGTTCATCTCTCTCTCTATGCATGATCATATTGTGATCATGATCTTTGTAATCAAGTAGATCTACCTTGCTACTCAAGTGCTTTATTAGATCTCTTCTCTCCCCATGTGTGTGAAAGTGACAGCGTGCTCACCATGGTGGCACTTAGGCTAGACATTACAAATACTTGTTATGAGTTATATTTGGAGTTGGATGTCTTTATGAAATTGTGGTGTTTGTTGGACTCATCTAGTGCTCAAGGTGACAGTGTGGGGTTTTCTGGATGGGAAAGGCTTACTTTGAGGAGTGCTGTTATAGCCCTACCATCGATTAGAGTGTCCAACCAAAGAGTAGTTAAGAGTAGTATCATGAAGAGAATATATTTATATGAGAGAGTGTTCACTAGTGAAAGTATCATCCCTAGGCCTTGTTTCTTAGCATTGAAACACCGTTTGCAACTAGATCTGTTACATGTTTGCTTGCTTCCATCTTTATTTCAGTTTGCATTTAGTCTCTTCCACGCCATCAAAGCTCTTTTCTAGCACCATTGTCTTATATCCACACCACTTGTATTTCACTATCTCTTCGCTGAACTAGTGCACCTATACACCGGACAAGTGTATTGGGTGTGTTGGGGACACAAGAGACTTCTTGTATCTTGATTGCAGGGTTGCCTGAGAGGGAATACCTTTGACCACTTCCTCCCTGAGTTCGATAAACCTTGGGTGATCCACTTAAGGGAAAACTTACTGCTGTTCTACAAACCTCTGCACTTGGAGGCCCAACAACTGTCTATAAAAATAGAAGTGCGTAGACATCAAGCTATTTTCTAGCGCAGTTGCCGGGGAAGTAAGGTAAAAGGTACTCACATCGTCTGGTGTGAGTGCTCGAAGTTATTTCCTTTAGATTCTGCAATTTTGTCTTTTTGTTTCTTGTTTTCACTAGTTAGGCTTAATGGAAAACAACAACAAAATTAGAGAGCTTTATAGTATTTATCTTGAGTTAGGACATGAAGTGTTTGAAGAGAAAATTAAAAACCCTATGGAACTTTATTTGCATCCTAATAGCAATGTTGTTAGTTTGAATTCTTTGGACACAATTATTGCTAATGCTATGGAAAAGTCTAAGCTTGGGGAAGCTAGTTTTTATGAAAATGATCTTTTTAGTTCCCCAGCTTTGGAAGATAGCTATTCTATTGCTTATGATGATACAAAACCTCCAATATATGATGATTACAATGATGAATATGATATTTTCAGTCCACCTACTATTGAGGAGAAAATTAATTATGATTACAATATTCCTCCTATATTTGATGATTATGGTGATGAGAATAACAATGATAACTATTTTGTTGAATTTTCTCCCACTACAATTAATAAGAATGACCATGCTTATGTGGAGAGTAATGATTATTATATGCATGTGGCTCATGATAAGAATGTTTCTTGTGATAGTTATATTGTTACTTTTATTCATGATGCTACTGAAAGTTATTATGAGAGAGGGAAACATGGTTTTATGTGTCTCAACAATATTAAGTTTCCCCTCTTTATGTTGAAATTTTTGAACCTGCACTTGTTTTGGTTTCCTATGCTTGTTGCTTTGTGCTTTCATGACTTGTTTCTTTACAAGATTTCTATGCATAGGAAGTGGGTTAGACTTAAATGTGCTTTGAATTTGCTTCTTGATGCTCTCTTTTACTTAAATTCATATTTCTTATGTGAGCATCTTCTCAAACTGGCATGCCTAACTTAAAGGCGTTAAAGAAAAGTACTTATTGGGAGATAACCCAAAAGTTTTAGATGAGTCTTGGAAGTTATTACCTCTGTAATAACCGCTCCTTATCCTTTTTATTTGCTTTTTGTGCCAAGAGTAACCTCTAATGAGAGAGAAGTAATGATTGGGAAAGTTGCTGTTCCGAAACAGATTTCTGTGCTTCACCGTAAAAATTCGTGAAAGAGCTTTGTATGTCTGATTGAGCTGTAATTTTTTGTGCTCCTGCCCTAGGTTGTTATCTAACTTTATTTAGTTCAATACTTTTTGATTTGAGCAACATAAGGTCTTCGAAAAAATTCGTCTTTACCTGCTGGTCTGTTTTGACAGATTTCTGCCATTTTCTGCATTTGCTTCTTGTTAGTTCCTTCTTGAGTTCCTTTGGGGAATTGAGATTTTTGAGGGAAGTGCTACAGTAGCTAGTGTTATAATGGAAGTTTATTTGGTGTTATAACTGAACTTTGAGACTTATTTATCTTAAGTGCACTAATGTTGCTAATGAGATTGTGTGAAGTTTTGTATGAAGGAAATTTTCAGGTGTATGGAAGGAATGAGTAATGAGATAAAGGATGGACTAAAGCTCAAGCTTGGGTATGCCACGCGTGTCGCCCCAAAAAATATCCAAGAAGTACAAGCGTCAAAGCTTGGGGATGCCCAAGGCATCCCCTTCTTCATCAATAAAAATCCCAGGTTTCTTCTAAACGCTTCATTTTTATTGTTTCATGCACAGTTATGTTTTTCTTGGAGCGTCTTCTTTTTCGTTTTCGTTTTGGTTTTTAGTTTCCTTGGTTTGCTTAGTTTTCTGAATAAATTGGTTGGACCCCCTCTTTCATACTTTGGTTTGCAAATAGTTTGGTTTGGTTTGGAAAAGAGTAGGAAAGTTCATACTTATGTGGTAAAAAAAGCTTGTTTTTGACTGTGGCCTATGCTTTGTCATGCCATCCTTGATATTGTTTTGGCTTTATGCTTAGTATTCTTTGTTGTATCATGACTTGTTATAAACAATTGAGATTGCTTAATGCGCCTTGGATGAATCATGCGTTGTTTTAGCATATTAAAGCATAGTATAGTGGTATTCTCCTTTGATGCTTTATTTGGGTTGACTTGGCGCATGCTCACACCATGTTATGACTATCCAAAGTTACCATAGCCTGTATGATCCTTTTAGTTTTCAACTTGTAGTATCACTTTATGCTTTGATCAATGATGTTTTGTCGCTCTGCATGATTATGGCCATTATTGCTCTCTTAGTTTGTCGCTCCCAGTCTTTTGCTAGCCTCCATAACCAAGTATGAGTTCCACTCATGCATCCAACTCCCTGAACCAAGTTATTCCAAAGATTCCACCATACCTACCTACTAGCTTATGCTATTCCAAGTATATTCATGCTTTTGTTTACCTTCCACTTGTTATGAAAAAACTAGTGATTAAAGCTCTCACGAACTTGATGGCACACATTACCTTTTGCCCCTAATAAACTTGAACCATTGTCTCTTCTATGTTGTATATGCTTGCACTTATTTGTCTGGAATTAGCAGAACCATGCTTTCATGGGGAACGCTTTCAACATTGCACTTGGTACTTGTACCTAGTTGATATCATGCTCTTTTGTATATGGATGTCGTCGGTGTGAAATGAAAGGGGGGCTTGTAAGTCCATGGAGTTATGTATATGTCTTAGAGAAACGCATGGGCCGCTGGTTTAATCCATCATGACATGGTGGAAACCTGCAGCGTAACCATAATGAGCTGTCTATGAAGCATTCTTCTTATAAAAAAGAGTCCTATATTGAGAAAAAAGAGAAAAGAAAAAAAGAGATACTATGAAAAGAGGAAAGAGAGAAAAAAGCACCATATTCCCATGGTAAATAAGAAGAATGTTGAGATGCTCGTTGTCTTCTTGCCTTGTCATTTTGATATGGGGATTCTTCTGTATCATCGGGCAAGGGGTACCCCGTTGGCGGTTCTCAATGATACACATGTACTTACGATGACAAGAACTTACCGGTGACTAAACTTGAGTAGCATGAGGAGCGGCCCTTGTATACAAGGGACATGAGATTTCTGACTTATACTTCGACAAGCATGTACACCATAGTTTGTTCACTTTAACCTTAATCACTTCAAGATGCTTATGATAGGGGAAATGAGAGCTGAAAGCTATGAGTACCATAATTTTTGGAAGCTCTTTATGAGACTTGAATCCCTACTTCCTTTTACAAAAGGCCTTTCTTCCACCATTATATTGAGTCTCCACCTTCTAACTGTATGCACCTACTTTGAGAGCATAGTGGCCATTCTTAGTTCTATGTGCATTGTCCCAAGACTAGTTGATTGATGCATAACTTTTTATTGCTTGTTTCAAACTATTGTATCTAGTCAGTCTTATGAACTTTGAAGGTGTCCTATGCATTTATATTTGCTACTCTATGAGGGACAAGCTGAATGCCACTATGCTATGTTTTCTTTATGTGAACCAAACAAACGTCTTGCAAAGCATTGTTATTCATTAATCTTTTGTTTGTGCCTTTTCATGTTGCAACATAGTTTCTTTGTCTTATTGCTAGAACTTTGTCTTTCATGTTATGATTGAAGTACTATGATCCCAGCTATCCATGTTTTACAAATACTTTGATCAAGTTTATGATGGTGCATGTCACCTAAAAAATTATTCTTTCTTTTTATCACTAACCTACTCGAGGACGAGCAGGAGTTAAGCTTGGGATGTTGATACATTGCAAATGTATCTATAATTTTTGATGTTCCATGCTTGGTTTTATCTACTTTCTTGTGTTTTGTCCACACTTTGGAGTACTTTTCATATGATTTCTTGGACTAACCTATTAACAAGAGCCACAGTGCCAGTTGCCCGTTTTCTGCTGTTTTTGGTTCTAGAAAGTCAGAAAATGAATATTCTCGGAATTGGACGGGACAAAAGCCAAAGTTGATATTTTACCGGAAGACTCACGGAGCCAGAATACGAGACGGAGGAGGGCCAGGGCCTGGCCACACCACGTGGTGGCGCGGGCTAGCCCTGCCCGCGCCACCAGGTGGTGTGGGCACCCTGGCACTCCACCGACCTTGCCTCTTCGCCTATAAGAAGCCTCCCGATGCATAAACCCTAGATCGTCAATCAGAAGTCCACAAAAAGTTCCGCTGCGTTGCCGCCACCGAAGGGGAGATTCGGGAGACAGAAAGTCTCTGTTCCGGCACCCTGCCGGGACGGGGAAGTGCCCCCGGAGCCGTCTCCAACGATCTCCACCGCCATCCCCATCACCATTGCTGATTCCCATGATGAGGAGGGAGTAGTTCTCTCTCGAGGCTAAGGGTTCTACCGGTAGCTATGTGTTCATCTCTCTCTCTCTATGCATGATCATATTGTGATCATGAGCTTTGTAACCAAGTAGATCTGCCTTGCTACTCAAGTGCTTTATTAGATCTCTGCTCTCCCCATGTGTGTGAAAGTGACAGTGTGCTCACCATGGTGGCACTTAGGCTAGAGATTACAAATACTTGTTATGAGTTATATTTGGAGTTGGATGTCTTTATGAAATTGTGGTGTTTGTTGGACTCATCTAGTGCTCAAGGTGACAGTGTGGGGTTTTCTAGATGGGAAAGGCTTACTTTGCGGAGTGTTCTTATAGCCCTACCATCGATTAGAGTGTCCAACCGGAGAGTAGTTAAGAGTAGTATCATGAAGAGAATATATTTATATGAGAGAGTGTTCACTAGTGAAAGTACGATCCATAGGCCTTGTTTCTTAGCATTGAAACACCGTTTGCAACTAGATCTGTTACATGTTTGCTTGCTTCCATCTTTATTTCAGTTTGCCTTTAGTCTCTTCCACGCCATCAAAGCTCTTTTCTAGCACCATTGTCTTATATCCATACCACTTGTATTTCACTATCTCTTCGCCGAACTAGTGCACCTATACACCTAACAAGTGTATTGGGTGTGTTGGGGACACAAGAGACTTCTTGTATCTTGATTGCAGGGTTGCTTGAGAGGAATACCTTTGACCACTTCCTCCCTGAGTTCGATAAACCTTGGGTGATCCACTTAAGGGAAAACTTGCTGCTGTTCTACAAACCTCTGCACTTGGAGGCCCAACAACTGTCTACAAGAACAGAAGTGCGTAGACATCAGGCATGCGAAGCGTGCCCATCTGACCAACTTGGAAGCGGAAGTTCCCGATCGCCAGGCTGATTCCGTCGCCCACGGACTCGAAGGCCGGGCGAGTGGCTGGTGTGTGGACGGTGAAGTCGAACGCGCCGAAGAGCTGGAGAATCTCCGCTGTTGCGGAGTTCTAGATCGCAGTTGTTGGGGCCGAAGAAGCCACAACATCAGCACTCCCAATTCCCACAGACGGGACGAGGGTTTAACTCATCCATGCCCATTGTTATGGACTTGGGTTTTAGAGAAGGAGGGAGCGCTGGAGACATCTATCAGCTAGCAAACAAGCACACATGGGACAAAGATTTACCCAGGTTCAGGCCTCGTAGAGGTCCCTACTCCTGCTTGTCTACTCGTGGAATTATCGAAGGAACCAAAGGTTACAATGGTGCGCAGATGCAATCTGGCGAGGGTGGTGGAACTAGGGTTGCGTGTGTCCTCCTCGCCGCCCCCTCCTAGCCCTTATATAGATAGGCTAGGTCTCAGGGTGCAGGTCGAGTCGGTTACAAATTAGGGTTTTCCCCTTCAAACTTTCTATCTTTAACTTCTTCTTGTTCTTCAAGCAATCGAGTGTCCATAGGTTACTTGAGTCCTTCATCTGGGCCTTGGCGACACCGTGGGCATGCACGTATTTAGACCGTATATACCAAACTCGAGTACCTGTAGGGTATACCCATGTCACCAAGGGTCCATGAAGATCAAGCACACGGTATCGGTGACATTCTCAATTGGACCATACAAGGACACGGTAGAATGTTATGTGGTTCCCATGACGGTTTTCCATATGTTTCTTGGTCTACCGTGGAAATATGAAAGATGTTCTCTACATGATGGTCGCACAAATGGGTATACCTTCAAATGGCTTAACAAGACATGTGTTTTGCAATCAATGACTCCTAGCCAAATAATTGTGGACAATGCAAAGGCTTTAGCGAGGGTGCAAACCACAAAACCACATTGTGATAAGAGCGGTGAGCGAGAGAACCACCATATAGGAAGTGAGGGCCAAAATCCAAACTTGAGTGGAAAAAATAAGAGTGTTCTTCTTGCCACCAAAAGTGAGATGCGAGAAGTGAGGAATAACCCATCTATCTTGCACTATTTCCTCATTTGCAAGGGACTAGCACAACGAACTAATGCCTTGACAAATATTCCTCCCTCTTTTATGGCTATTTTGCAAAAATTTAAGGATATGTTTCCCGAAGAGCTCCCTCATGGACTACCTCTTTTTTGCGGAATTGAGCACCGCATTGACCACATACCTGATGCACCTCTCCCAAACCGCGCTGCCGACCGCACGAACTCGGAGGAGACAAAGGACATAAAACGCCAAATCAACCAACTCATATCCAAAGGTTTGATCCAAGTAAGCATTAGTCCAAGTGCGATACCTATGATTCTTGTTCTAAAAACGGATGATACATTGCGGTTATGCATGGACTACCATCAAATCAATGTTATCACTGTATGTTATAGACATCCATACCATGTCTTGATGACATACTGATGAGTTGAGTGGAGCTACTATTTTCTCGAAAATCGATCTTCGTAGTGGCTACCATCAAATACGCATGGCGGAAGGTGATGAGTGGAAAACCGTCTTCAATACCAAACATGGTATCTATGAATGGTTGGTCATGCCTTTTGATGGTGCACGCCTTAATTATCCGATTTATGACAAAGAGCTTTTTTCCTTAGTTCATTTCCTTCATGTTTGTCAACACTATCTTTGACCTAAGGAATTTATCATACATTCCGACCACGAGTCATTGAAATATCTCAATGGCCAAGCCAACTTGAGTAAAAGGCATGCTAAGTGGGTTGAGTTCATGAATGTCTTTTCCTTACATCGTCAAGTATAAGAAAGGCAAAGACAACGTAGTTGCGGACGCCTTGTCTCGCAAAAACACATGCCTTCTTACACGCCTCGAAGTAAATGTGTTGGGTCTTGATGATATCAAATCTTTGTATGCTTCCGACCCGTTCTTTGGACCAATATTCACAAAGTGTTCAAATGTCAAAGGATTTGATGACTTCTATTTGCATGAGGGTTTTCTCTTTAAACAAAACAAGCTTTGCATTATGAAGTCATCTCTCCAAAATTTTCTTCTCCAGGAGTCTCATGGTGGAGGCCTTATGGGTCACTTTGGCCATGACAAGACGTACGACATGCTCTCCACACATTACTATTGGCCTAATATGAAGCGAGATGTGGAGCGCCACGTCCAACAATGCACTACACATATCCAAGCTAAGTCTAAGTCTAACCCATTTGGTCTTTAATGCCATTGTCTATTCCTCATGCACCTTGGACAGAAATTAGCATGGACTTTGTGTTAGGATTGCCTAGGTCTAAACATGGTCATGATTCTATATTTGTTGTATTCGATCGCTTTTCAAAAATGGCACACTTCATTCAGTGTCATAAGACGGATGATGCTTCACATATTGCAAATCTGTTTTTAGGGAAATCGTTCGTCTTCACGGAGTGCCAAGAACCATCGTCTCCGACCGCGGCGTCTAATTCATGAGCTACTTATGGAAGACACTCATGGCCAAGCTCGGCATCAAGATCCTCTTCTTGTCCACGTCGCATCCCCAAAAAGATGGCCAAACCGAGGTCGCGAACCGAAGCCTCAGAGCACTACTTCGTGTGTTGCTCAAGAAAATTTGAAGGATTAGGAGGAATGTATTCCACACGCTGAGTTCACCTACAATCGAGCCAAGCATTCTACAACAATGAAGAGCCCTTTCATGACCATCTACGGTTTTGAGCCTCTGACCGCGCTTGACATCCTACCACTTCCTCTCCATGAGCGCACCAACATGGACGTTGACAAGCGATCCCAAGCCATAAAGAAACTACACGAAGACACAAGAGCAACTATTGAGCAACAAGTGCTTCGCCAAGCTTCAAGGCTAAACAAGAGCAAGAAAGAGATGATTTTCAAAGAAGGTGACCTCGTGTGGATACACTTAAGCAAAGACCGCTTCCCCAAGGATTGATACTCCAAGCTCAAGCCAAGGGGAGATGGTCCCTTCAAAGTCCTCAAGAGGATCAACAACAATGCATACGTCATCGACATACCGACCTCGAAGTATCTCGTGAGCAAGACATTCAATGTAAAGGACCTCTCACCATTTCATGGAGATGATCAAGATGATACGATTGAAGAGTCGAGGATGACTCTTTCCCAAGGGGGGGGGGGCTGATGCAACCCATCCTACGAACGTCCCGAAATCCTCACCACCAAGTTCCCCAAATGGACCGATGACCCGTTCTCGAGCCAAGCTCCTACAAGCTAAGGTTAACTCGCTCCTATCGTCATGTGATTTTGATACATCCTTAGATGGCTTGCTACTTCATTCAACTACATTGTGCACTCTTAGCTACAAAGCCCTGACACATCGACAAGCCCCCTCGGAGCAAGAACGACAAGCGAGACAAGAATAATATGCAGCAGAGGCTGAAGCCCCAGAGTCTCTGGCCTCCAAACCCGGAGTCTCCGTCCCGGATTCCTGACTACCGCCTGTAGCTCTCAGTACACCCCTCCAGAGTCCGAGTCGGAGAGCTTCGCTAACACCGGAGTCTCCGCACACCCTAGAGTCTCCGGCCACTCCACCCCGGAGTCTCTGGCCTACTGCACCGGAGTCTCCACCCCAGGACTCTGAACAGGACTCCGACCGCCCGCCTGAAGCTCTCTGTCTACCACCCTGGAGACTTGTCCAAAGACTGAAGACCACCCTAGAGTCTCTGGCCCTCACACCCTAGAGTCTCTAGCCTAAGTCACGCCAGCCATGTTAAGGCCTTTTGGGCCTTCGGCCCATGTACCCCCAAATCCATCCAAAACTTACCTTTTATCACTAAACTACCCATGTTTAAGTGGTTGGCATATATATAGCCCCACCCCTCCATATTGTAACCCTATACTTGAATTATAAGAAACCCTTGTGGATCTATCTAGTTCGAGTCTCATGCTCCTTTGCTAAGGAGCACAGTTATCTCCCACCTCTTGAGATTTGCCTCGCGTGTTCAAGTTGTACAAGGCTTTGGAGTCGGTGTCCCTTCTCCAAGTTGTCCAGGTCTCACCAAGCCTCCCGCTCACCGTGCCGGTTATAGAGAGAGATCCTTGCCCACCGCCGATCCTAGGGATTGCTTCAGACCGGTTGCCACCGATATGAGCTATTGGCTTGCATCGTGTTTTCGCGTGTGTGTTCATTGAGTTCATCGCGTGTGTGTGTTCGTGGATTTCATCCTCTCTCTCTTCCCCCACTCGCCTTCATCTCGATTTTCACGGAAATTCGTGAAAGATCGGGCAACCCTAATGGGTCAGCCCTAAGAAAGAAGAATGGTGGTGGGAGAGTGAGCGGTGGCATGGGACGATTTTTTTTCTCATCGGCCGCGCGACCGAGCAAATATAGGAGAGGATTGGGAATTTTTAGGGGCCGAAATCATAAATGCGCTCCTCTAAAGACTTTTAGGGGACGGTTAGGTGCTACTTCGGCCGTTAAAGGGACAAAGTTTTTTGGATTTGGGTTAGAGATGCTCTTAGTACGGTAAGGTACGGGTGTTCTGGAAGATATTTGAAAATCTAAAATACGGATAGTCTCCAAATGTGGTGTAAATTTGGTATTTGTACGTACTTTCATACTCATTGTCAACAAAAGGTGGGTATGTTTAAACTCCGACGAAATATAGCGGTTTTCATTTTTGCCATTTGCTCATTTCAAAAAGACATAGCGTGCCAGCCTCCCTTTTTTCTCTATTTCACTAATCTTATTATACCAAAACTGCCAAATCTCACATCCCACGTTAAAAGAAATTATTCCCAAAATTGTTAACCCAAAGATTTGAGAACTCGAGTATTCTAATCCGAAATTCACCAGTGTCTAAATTGAAAATCGGAATATTTTCACGTACATACATTTGATCGAGACGCCCTAACCAACAATGAATCAATCGGTCACACACCAAAGAACTCGAAGGCGTTACTGAGGCGGCGGCCGGCGTACGGGTGTGGATGATCCGGGTACGTGCACTCCGTGCTGAACAGCAGCCAGTGCCGCCGGCACCGCTTCACAGGCAGGTCTCCGATGACCCTGACCGGTCCGCCTCCGGGCGTCTCGAGCCGCACAGCGTTGTCCTCGAACACGATGCGGCACATGCCGCCGCCAGCTACGTCCTGGCACCGCTTGGCCTCCGGCCACCGCGAGTCCAGGAGCGGCATGGCGCCGACGTAGTTCCCCTCGTAGGCCCAGCTGCAGCTGACCCACGCGTACCGGTCGGCGTCTACCAGGAGCTCCAGGACGCGCTTCCCGTCGCGGGGCACGCGGCCGCGCGGCACCACGCTCCACTCGGTGATGACGAGGCCGCCCAGCGCGCGGCACACGAGCTTCATGCCGCCACCCGACGGCAGCCGGTTCTCCACGGCCGCGTAGTACGAGGACGACGGGGAGGAGGATCCGGTGGCGGCGGATGATGCGGAGGAGGAGGAGGCGGAGGCCACCGCCGCGAGGGCCGCTACGGCGAATGCCGCGGCCAGCTGCGTGGCGGCGAGGCCTGCCATTGCCGCACGTTGGTGGCTCCCGATCTGGAGGTGCGGCGTGCGTGGCTGCATGGGTCGGGGGATTTCCTTGACACGGTTAGGGACAGGCACTTCATTCCATGGAATGGTCACCTGTGACGGGTAGTTGAATTACTGTTAGCCCATCCAATCCAGCCATATATAGCACGCCTTGGGCGATGCTATTTTTGGGACGTACTCCCTCCGTTGCATAATATAAAGATGTTTTAGCTTTATGAAAAAAGTGTATCTAGACTGTTTTAGTGTGTAGATTCATTTAGATTTGGAATAAACCTACACACTAAAAGTGGTCTAAATACATTCCCTTCACAAAGCTAAAACATCTTATATTATAGAACGGAGGGAGTAATAACTAGCACAGTGGCCATCATCCTAGTGTGTATAACTTGTGCAGATCACAGTGACCACCGTCGTCACCAAGAAACACACCACCAGAAAAATTATAGGATTGCATATGGTTAACCTAATCGGCGGCGATTCCTTGTTTTAGACGCAGTGAAACGACGGTTGGAGGCGGAAGCGGAAACCCTAGTTCCAACGCCTCCCTCCTCCCTTGCCACCTCTCCCTGGCTGCCGCCGGCGTGAGCCGTCGGGCCAAGCCCGTGAGGTGCCGGCGGCGGCTGGCACTTCATCACCCGGCGCGCGGAGGCCCGAGCGGGGCGGAACCCTCCCTGGCGGTGGTGCGTTTCAACAGGGGCAGCCGTGCACTAGCGCAGCAACGGGCGGCGCCAGGGGCAACCCCCTGCAAGTGGAGGCGGCGGCGACCCTTCCTCGCGGCGGCTGCAGTCTCTTGACGGCAGTGACCCGTCTGCCTCTCCTAGAGCTCCCAGTGGCGGCACGGCGGTTCATGGCGACAGGGTGGCGTGGGGATGACGCTGGAGCGGCGGGCGACGCAGTGCTGGCAGCCGGCCAGTACGCCGATGGCCTAGATCTAGGCCCTATGGGCCCCATCTGGGCCTAGGTGGGCATGCATGTGCATGGCACTGTCGCCCTCTAGAGGTGGGGCAGTGGAGGGGCTCGAGCAGGAGGGTAACGGCGGAGTGGGCTGTGTGCTGCAGCATGGCCGCGGGGCCTTTACAGGCCTAATTTGGACCTGGCCGGGCCTGTCCAGGCCTGGTGTGGCCCTGCCGCCGTGTTCGTCCGGCAATCGCCTACGGCGGTGGAGGACAGTTCTCCTCCAGGTGGACGTGCCTATGATGCCCACTGGTTCTACCTAGCTCCTTCCCCTGCCTCGCAGCTCACGCGTTAGTCCTTGGTACACGGACGTGAGTTCCTGGATGACGGGGCGACGACCCTAGAAGGTGGACTGCACGGGTGTCTCGACGACGGGGCGACGTGGCGGTGGTGATGGCTCTTTTCTTTGGACCATGAGGGTGGCAACGAGTGGGCATCGGGGGCTCCTAGTGGTGGCAGCGCCCAAACCGCGTTTGGAAGCTCGGCTCGGGATTGGTGATGGTTTGAGATACCGAATGTGGCGAGAGTTTTTTCGGACGAAAGCTCAGCGTTTCGGCGCCGACAATGGCTCTCTTGGGGCGTTGTTGTGGTTACTCTCACCATATTAGGGCTCCGGGTGAAAACTCTAGACCCTTGTGGTATCGGCGGCGGCGGCGCCTGTGGCATCGTTACCTTCTTGGAGTCATTGTCGTGGAGCTCCGGTCGTCTTAGTCTACTCGTCTTTGGTGGCAAGTTAGATGCTTCCTAGGCTTCATAGTGTATCTTTGATCTGCTTGTAAGAGGAACTTCTTATCACTATGTATCGGTTTGGCCGTGTGACTATTTATAAAACGGGGCGAAAGCTAGTTGAAGGAGAAACACACCGCCAGGAGCAGGGGCAGAGCGAAGCGAGCAGAGGCGGATCTAGGGTGGGGCGAGGGGTGGCCAAGCCCCCCTATGGTTCGCCCCCCTCAAAGATATGTAGCGGGGGCTAGCACTAGTTTTGATGCTATAATGCTAATCGTAATATCTTGTCCACACTAGACCAATGTGTGCAATGTGTTGATTACTGAAACTATACAGGCCAAGACCAAAAATTACCATCAACTGATCCATGTGACACATCTGAATTTGTGTTCTAATCGGTTTCGATCGACGATCTAATCAGCTTATTGCTCCTTTCTCTGCCGACATTGTGTTGGCGCATACCTAGGGTCACTGTGTCATTGGTTGAGCGCCATCGCTAGGATCTGGATTTTGTACTCAATCGCAGTCGTGTCCATGATTACCGATTATTGAAGGCACAAAGCATAACTCCCATACGTCTAGGAACTATCAAATACGATATACGGCCACCACACGTAATGTCCAATTCGTGATTTTATCGCCCTTGGTATAATCCCAAATATATTGTATGTTGGCTACTAGAATTGCTAGTTCTATTATCCATCTAAGAGAAATTGTTTTATCAGATCAATTGCTGATTATATACACAGACAAATTTTTATGACTTTTTTGGTGATTAACTAATCATTGAGTTATTGATTTATTTGATTGGTAGACCTACACTCAAACTAGTAAAACGTAGCTTGTTTTCTTTCTTGCCAAACATATAAAGTCATAGTTTCATATCCATAATATAGACTAGAAGACTTGATATATTTTCATATTTATCTCTTTTATGGTCAATTTGTTCTTTTCCCACATGCTCATATACTAGATTTGTCCCTTGATTTATTTAGTATTCTTATACAACCTTATATAGTTATACGTACTTATAAAGAAAATTTCTATAAATTTTACCGTTCATGAATTTATGGACTTGTTTGATGGGTTTGTAGTCATAAAGCAAATAAAATGAAACTTTTAATTATAGAACATGTCGTACACAGTATATTTAAGATTTAATTTAGTTTTATTACATAAGAGCTTGACGAGACAACGGTGGGCAGTCACGTGGCTGCTCTTCGGCAACGTGCTGCGTGTCCGGCCGCTCAGCAAGACGAGCGCCATCGTGGTGCTGTACAACAACGCCCGTACGGTGCGCTGTATGGTTGTCGCCTACGCCGACGAGGGGGTAACGAAACGACGCGGATGGTGGGCTTTGCCGCCACCCTGCCCCGAGGGACCCTCGTCGACGTCGAGGGCGACGTCTCCCCGCGCGCCCGGGAGCCGGAAGGATCTCATTGGTACCACGCAACGTGTGGAGGTCCAGGTGCGGAAGCTCCATGCCATCGGAACGCTGAAAGGTGGGTCTTCACGGAGTTTCTTTATAGGAAAGTTATATGCAGGCCTGATTAGTTATTTTTGCTTTAGTTTTTCCTTGACTATTCAGTTTCTTTTACTAGAACAAATCTTAGATTAATTTCGTCTTCAAACTAGCCACGACACTACAGGCCGCTGACTTTTAGCCGGGGCCGTCAGCGCCCGCCCCGAGCCGGGCAGCCCAGCAAAACGGCCGTCGGCCTGAAGAAGCCGTCCGCGTAGTACTTGGTGGGCCGAGTCGACAGCAATGCGACGGCGCCACACCTACATCGACGGTTTAGCCATCGGTGTAGATTTTACACCTACACCGATGGCAATATCGTTGGCATAGCTCTTTTTTCCTTTTACCACATTAATCATAGAAAAATCATAACTAAATCATTCTAATTCAGAAAAAATACAAATAATATATAAAAATTCAGAAAAATAAAATTTATCTATCTATATACACTCAAATGTTACACATTTGTGTTGAATACAAATTAAGTAAAACATAAAAACAATACATATACTTTCGTATAACACATTTTAATGCCCACCGTTTTGACCATAGTTTGAAACGGGCATAAGAAATTTAAAAACGATCCAAACAATGTAAAACTTTCGCGTGGTGTCATATTATGTGATATAGTTGTAAGAAAAATACCAAACTTATAAAATTGCAAATATCTCAAAAAACATCTTCTCAGAAATGAGATATCATGTTCGTGATTCATGACTTTCATGCAAACAACCAATATTATGACTAGAATTGCTGCATAGGTTCGGTTGGTACAGTGTTAAAAAGACATGATGCATGATTAAAAATATGATAGGAATATCATATTTGGATTTCTCATATTTTTTTAATCGATTTTGATAAATTATTTATCAAATTCCAATTTACGGATTTGTAGATATAAATTATTTAATATTAAATAGAAAAGGGCAATAAAAATCATCGGGGCTATGCAGATGACGTATACACTGACGGCTCGGTTGGGCCGTCAGCCTACGAGCTAGACGGCTTCTTCTACACCGACGAACAAATGGAGCTATCCCAACGACGTCCTACGCCGACGGAGCCAAGCCGACGGCTGCCGTCGGCATGCCCAGCATCTGTTTCCTGTAGTGCGAGTAGAAATGAACGCCGACGGTAGCACCATTTGGTAACCCTGGTCCAATTGTCTTACTCTCCGATTTTACAATACTCCTGGCCTAATAATCCTACAATTCGTGGCGATTGTCGCTGGCTTCTCGACCACGGGACAAAAGCTGAACAGAACCCGGGCCTCCTTGCGTTTTTATTCGTTTGCAGTCTCCGAAAATTTGAATTCAAAGTTTTCAAAACAATCTGAATAAATAGCTGGATATATCCAACCATGAAATATACTAATCTGTAGATTTTCAGATCGAAATACTAAGTACTTTTGGCTCATAAAAATACAAGATCATACAGAAAGACAAAATCTCCACTTCAGTTTACAGTTCCCCAACGACAAAAACTGATTTGGTCATTTTGCTGAGTCTAAAATGCAAAGTATTTTGATCTAAAATTTTACACATTGGTGGATTTCATGGTTGTCTATATCCAGATATTTTTCTTAAAATATTTTAAAACTTTGAACTCAAAGTTTAAAAAACTGGGCTCCATGGAGCCCAGAGTCACCACACCGTGCTGAGTCATGGCTTACCGCGCCGACTCGTCTCGTTGCGCTCCGCTGACCATGTTTAGAAAGCCGCAAAACGAGTATTGTGTGAAATGCCACAGAGACAATGGTTGTGTAGCCAAGCCGACGAGCACGATGAGCAACCCAAGTCTTCGGAAGCGTGCATGAATACGGCGGCCCATTTTTTTTTGAACGCATAGAAGCTGCCTGAATTAGAAACGGTGGGTATATATTACATCCAGCCCCCTATAGTCTGCACAAAGTTTTGATAGAGAAAGGGGCTGAAACTCTGCGAAAAGAACCCTGAAAAAAAACAATCCAGTCCCAGAGCTCCATCTCCACCACTCGCCGGTAACCTCAAGGCAGAGCCGAGGTCGGAGGCTATGCTCAAGGGGGGCCTCCTGCCTAGCGAGGGATACTATCCGCCGGTCGTCGAGACACTCCCGGGGACGAAACCACTTGGGGGTGAAGCAGCGCCGAGCTCCAACGGAAGGATCTGATGAAGAGGGCCTCCGATGGAGGTTGAAACCCAAAGTCACCTTTCGACTAGAAGAGGCAGCGGCCCAGCGGCATCACCGCTGCCATCCGGCCACTACGAATCGACACCAGACGCAGCCGTCAGCGCAGACCGAGTAGGCCGACGCCAAGCAACACCCCGGCCGTAGTAGCGCATCACACCACCGAGACCCCACTCCCCCTCACCGCCACGGCCGGCCAGGAGAGAGATCAGAACAGGAACCGCACTAATCCGCCGGAGCACGCGCTTATTCAGAGGACCCGAACCCGAGCGCACCAACGATTTCCACCATGGAAGCCTACAGTGCACACCCGCTGACATTCTCACCGTGGCACGCGCTACCACCAGCGAGAGAAGGTCCAAGACGACGCCTCCTCCCTACCAGTGCGCCAACCCACTTTCTTTCCCAAGTCCCTCGCTGCCATGGCCGACGGACAGGGGAAGAAGAAGCCACGAGGGAGCACCAAGGCGAGGAAGGACCCAGACCTTATTCAAGGAGTCGCCAAAGCCGGCTTCCACCAGTCGCTCCGACCACCGGAGCACAAGGAAAAGAACCAGCCAGCCGAGAAGAAGTGTCGCCCAAAGAAGCCCCTTCCCTCTCCCGGCATGACGCCAAACTACGGCATGGAGCCGCCACCTACTACTACTAAACCTACAGCTAGGTCCAGCACCCCTCCAAAGCCCACTCGAACCGGCTATTCTGGTGGAGGCGGCGGAGGGGGCCGGCGGCCAGCGGGCGAATCTCAAACTAGAGGATAAGGTTGGGGAGAGGAGAGCGGTGGGGAAGAGAGAGGAGTATGGTTAGAATCAAATTTGGTGCACCTTCTCTATGGCGGACCATGTTACCGAAGCATTAGAGTTGGCTCCAAACGACCATGTAGAATCGTAGATGCGGATGGGCCAGAGTGGTGGCGTGAACCCACTGACCAAGAGGAGGTATTGCCCCGTGTTACTCACCGACACTAGTAGAAAACATGGCTTCCATCCGGACCGTCCCGAAGCGATCTGTCCCGGTTCCCATATGAACCGGGAGTAATCAGAGCATTAGTCCCAGTTCGTTAGGCTAGGATGCCACACAGGGCTGGACCACGGTTAGTCCTGGTTCATCTGGGACCTTTAGTCCTGGTTCGTGCCACGAACCGGGACTAAAGGGGTTCAGCGCCTACCTCTAGCCCTTTGGTCCCGGTTCATGGTAAGAATCGGAACTAAATATTCATGCTTATATATATATTGCACCCAGCCTCACATGCTTGTGTGTGAGATTTGTTTTCCCCCTCTCATGCTAAGTGGTGTATGTTGCTTTGTTTTTCCCCTGTATGCATAAGAGGTTCTCGATGAAATGTCTGTGAGCATGATGCCACTTGATTTCACCCAAAACAAACATGATATTAAGTGCCTGGGCCACACTTAAGTTTTCTCCTCTTTCTTTCCTCCTCGATCGAGGTTAGCAACTTAATTCTTTCATTTGTCATTGATACAATAATGCATGTGTCGATATACATTATTGATCATTTCTCTAGATCTTCTATAATGTTTTTTCATAAACTCAATTATATAATGCAGATGAGCCGGCAATGGATGTATGGTGACCGACATACTGGCGTGTTCATTACGAGCCTTCACAATTTCATCGGTGTGGTCGAGGCAAACAGTCTGAATGGTTTTATGCGTTGTCCATGTGTTGTATGTCAGAATCAGAAAAATTACTCTTCCTCAAGAACCCTTCACACCCACCTGCTTCGGTCCGGTTTCATGCCCAGCTACAATTGTTGGACCAATCACGGAGAAAGAGGGGTTATGATGGAAGATACTGAAGAAGAAGGGGATGATGACAACTATCCTATGATTTCTGAATAAGGTGATACTACAACGAGTGAAGCTGAAGATGAAGAGGCACCATATGAGATCGTTGATGATCTTCACCAGGCCATTATTGATGCACACAGAGAATGCGAAAGTGAAAATGAGAAGTTGAAGTTGAAGCGCATGTTAGATGATCACAAAAAATTGTTGTACCCAAATTGCAAAAATGACAACACAAAGCTCGATACCACACTGGAATTGCTGCAATGGAAGGTAGAAAATGGTTTGTCTGACGGCGTTGATGGCAACTATATGACCGGAACTATACGACTAGAATTTTGTTCTGGTCGTATAATTGGTCGTTAAAGCGTCTGCCTCCGACCCACGACTCTAGGTTTCTTCTGGTTGTTGGAAATCTCGTATCTTTGACTTTAATGTAGTGATTCCCATCATCAAACGGCATTACCTGCGCAGGAAAAAATAGAAAGAAAGGATTACATACCCCTTTGAATATTAGGCATTAGTGGCAGGGTTTAGAGAGATATTTCATAAAAATGTGAATAATATCCAGTTTAAATATGGACGTAGATGGCTATATTTCAGAGCCATCAACCCTCCAAGCTTAAACTTGATCATCCCCAAGCAACAAAACCAAAATCAAAAAGGAACTCAACATTTAAACTGAAATAACGAGATGTGTGATCTTACTCATGATTGATAGTCTCATGTTTCCTCCACTTCATAAATCTGAAAAACTTCAGCATAGATAGAGTAATGGCAAGCATATCATACGGGTTTTATGCATCCTTATAGCGTAGCAAAATTATTGTTAACATAGATGATTCAAATGAGTAAACTTTATTCCATGTCATGTAATCAACTCATAGGCTTGCCTTTGAACATAAAGTATAATCATGTAAATTGAGAGTGTGAGAGTTGTCATGAAAAGCATATACACTAGAGTATCTCAATTCTCCCACATCAATAAATCACGACTTTTCAAGCACTACTTTTCTATTCATTGTCTTTCAAGAATTTCAGTCTTTGAGTAATTGAGAGCATGCCAAAAAAATTGTTTTAGTTTATTGGGCTATGATGGACACTCATGGCATCACTAAGGTTTTTGTTCCTTTTGCATAATAATTACTCATAATAGCCAGATGAGTGATTCCATCATGAACATAGCTACCCGGGAGTGCCAAGAATCTTACACATTATAGCATTGCTGCTACATGTTTTTAATCAACTCATAGCCGAAATCTAGGAGTTTCCTCCATGAAGATCGTTTGTAGGCCAGCGGAGGTGTTGGCATCCCATGAAGTTTGACACGCGTAAAGAAATATCATTCTTATGATTAACAAGTCAAACTTTAGCCTGCTCACAAAAACCTCTAAACATTAATTCAATCGAACAAATCCTTTTAAAGAGAACTATCAAGTCAATCAACATTTTCAGTGGTGTTGAGTGTCTCTAGAAATAAGCGTTCAACACTAAACACTACAACACCCAAGTCTTCAATTGTGAGAATTTTTCTTATTACAATTGTTTAGAAATTTTTTAGGCAAGACTTGGTTAACTACAAGAGCTAGAACAAAACGTACCCAACTAAATACCCATGCAAATGGAAATCTTACTACAATAAAAAGACTCACTCCACCAATATAATATCTCAACATTTACTACTAACTAGCATGGGTTTATCAAACTTAAAAAGTGGGGAGTCATAAGGCATACCTCTCTGTTGGGTTCGCAGCATAGAAAACAAAAAATTCCTACAATGGGAACTATTATACGCCAAGATCTATCTATTAGATACAAGCAACGGGTGGATATACATCCATAGAGAACATACCCTCGAAGACAATAAAGCTTTGTTAATGAGATGGAACTCGTGGACGATGTAGTCGTACACTTGCCGATCTCAAGATCGTGATGAAGTCCAGCAGGTCCAGCTCTAGCACGTCCATCAGATCCAGCTCCAGCAACTCCAGCACCACCAAGTCCAGCACCGCAAAGCAGCGGTGCATCCGTGATCGCACACACGTCTCGTACACTTACAACCTTCGTCCCTTGCTCCAACAAAGCAGTGGAAGTAGCAACTCCTTTCCAGATAAAGCCACTGGGAACATGTATCTTGCTAATCCGAGACCATGGGGAAAAATACTAGAGGGAGAGAGAGATCCTTCACGAGGAGGTGTGACTGTGAAGGTGTGAGAGGGGGAGGGTACCCCTCCCATGGCCGGTGCCCATGGAGGGTGTCCCTTCACCTCCCCCATTCATGTGGTGGTAACTCCCTCCACATAAATTTGCCCCTTCACATTCTCGTTTAAAGTCTCCACTTTAAATGCATTAAATTTCTCCAAATTTAATGCTCTCTCATTTAATAAAACTATTTTATTAATTTTATTCAGAATTTTGTTAATTAATTTAATTAACAAACATTCATATAAAACCCCGTGCAACATTTCAATATTACATGCAGAACCAATTTCAGTAATTTCACCCGAAACAGTTTTGGTGTCTTTTGAAATAATTCCAGCACTTTCTTAAAACTTTATCTGAAACATATTTGCTCCAAATGGTATCGGTGTCCCTTAAGTGTGTCACCCTATGATTTGCAAATAATGCAGACATGATCGAGACCCCTCTCTGATCAATAATCAGCAGCGAGACCTGGAGATCCGTACTGACTCCGACATATTCAACGATAACTCTTGTGATCGTGTGAACCTTTAACGTCGTAACTAAATCCCTTTGTCTCGCGATATATTACATGTCTGAGATTCGATCATTGGTATCTCCATACCTAGTTGATCTCGTTACCGACATGTACTCTTTTCTCGTTCCCAGGATATAACATTCTAGTGATCTCATCACTTGCTTGCAAGCTAACCAATGTGATATCACCAAGAGTGCCCAGAGTATATCTATCCGTCATCGGGATGGACAAATCCCACTCTTAATCCATGAGCCTCTACATAACACTTTCGTAGCACTGAACCCACCTTTATAATCACCCTTTCATGCTGTGACATTTGATATTATCAAGATACTCTTCCAGTGTTAGTGATTGACATGATCTCATGGTCTAAGGACTAGGATTACTTCGTATGATGTTATAGAAATATAAAAACAATGACTTTGATCGTAATGCTATACTTCGGATGAATGTTCATCACATCATTCCACTAATGTCGTGACCTCGTTATTAACAACATCCAATGTCCATGATCAGGAAACCTTGATCATCTTGTTAATCAACGAGCTAGTTTATAAGAGAGGCATAACTAGGAACTTTCCTTTTGTTTATTAAACACACATGTATTAACGTTTCCAAATTAATACAATTATAGCATGCAAAATAAACATTTATCATAAACAAGGAATAAGATAATAACCACTTTATTATTGCCTCTCGGGCATATTCTCTTCACTCTCATGTTTGGTTTCACTTCTCTGTTCCTTTTTAATTGTTTCTTGGAAACTCGAAGTCGATCACTCTCTTGCAAATACATGAGAACATCGAGGCGGAAAGAAAAGTAAGAGGGAAAATAAAGAAAAATGGAGAAATATTTTTGTTATTTTTTTAGAGAGGGAATTCAAAGAATAGAATATTGGAGGAAAAGCTTGGCTAGAAAATCTCTAAAGAAAATTGAAAGAACTAAGAATAAAGTGTTGGGGATACCGACACGAGTGCTTATAAACTCGAATTAAAAACACAACCTCAAAATAAATAAAAGCAAATGAACGTGAAATAAAGATACATGAGGAAACTTACCCAAGCTTAGGCTTTTGCAAGCCCTTCAAATCATTGTGGTGGCGGGAAAAAGTTAGAACTCGAGTTGTCAAATTGCGTTGAGAGGTTAGTAGTTGATTCTCGGAGGTTCAGAGAGAGGCTATGCATCCTCTCCATAGTCCCTCCAAGTTCTTGAAAGTCTTGGTATGTAGCGAACCGGGTTGATGGCTGCTACTCTTGATGAGGAGCTTCTTGCTCCTCTTCTTGGTCCTCTCCTTGGTCCTCATCCTCATCTGGAATCTCCTCCTCTGGTTGGTGTTGCTCATCCTGCAAGTCATATAGCAAACATCCTTCCTCGATATAGAAAAGACCATTAGGCATAGGAGTGGGGTAGATACACCCAGCTCCAGCAATATGCAGGTAATAAACACCACCTCTCCTAGTGAGTGATACCTTCGATCTAGATTACGGATGCAGTATAGCTATTTTTCCCTAGAAGACCTAGGTTATCGAATCAACAGGAAGCGAATGCGTAGTGAAGTTACTTTAACGGACCTTCGGGAGTTTTAGAACTCCTTTGTGTTATTACCGGACCAGTAGCTTGCGTCTTTTTGTTGTTGTCGATGATGGAGAGAGAGGGCCTAGGGCGTTCGGTTTCACCTGTACTATGCAAAAACATCTGATGGGAATAAAAGATAGAAATAAAGTATGCGTGTACTTGTTAGAGCAAGATAAATTATATGTGGGTAGTGCATCCATAATTTCTATTGCCTCCGCAACCGCTTATAGCAATAACCTACTAGTCTCATCCATAGAAAAAAGAGAACTAATGATATGCATAGTGATGTCACCGTTAATCCCAAGAAAATCCCTCACATATAGCCGTACTACCCCTTCTGTCACTGGGGTTCCCAACCTGCATATCAATCATCACTCATACTCCCTATACCTGGCTCAGTCCTCGGGGTCTTGGGTACCTGACAAGTCCTTAGATTGAGGCAAGAGAGGATACAATAATCATCATGTCATACAAACTAATACATGTGGCTAGGCCGATGCCCTTAGCCCAAGGAGAATTACACACACATAGAGATGAGATCAATAATCACAAACATTGTAATGAAAATCATAAGATTGATAGTAATAATCTTACGATGTCGCCAATCGGAGAAGAGATCTACTATTACAAGTGGGGGAATATGGCTATGGAGATGGAGAAGGGTTTTGAGATCTGGAGGCGGCTTTCGGGCGAGGTATGGCTTCTAGGGCTTGGTGTCTCTCTGTTTTCTCGTCGCTGAGGCTTTTTTATATAAGGGTCCTTTCATGAAAGTTGTTCTATTTGACCTAACGGAGGCGGCACCAACTATACAAACGGAGCTATACAGTCAGAATTTTTGCTTCCGCCGTAAAGTTGGTCATTACGGTGTCTATCTTCATTGGATGGCTCCTGGTTTCTTCTGGTCGAAGGAAATATTATATCTTTGACTTTAGTGTAGTGATTCCCTCCTTTAAACGACATTATTTGTGTAGGAAAAATACAAGAACAAAGTATTGCATACCCCTCTGAATATTAGCATTACTGGCAGGGTTTAGAGAGATATTTCATAAAAAATATGATTAATATCCAGTTTAAATGTGGAAGTAGATGGCTATATTTTAGAGCCATCAACCTCCCCAAGCTTAAACTTGATCGTCCCGAGCAATAAAACCAAAATCAAAAAGGAACTCAGCATTAAAGCTGAAATAACAAGATGGTGATCTTACTCATGATTAATAGTCTCATGTTTCCTCCACTTTCATAAATCTGAAAACTTCAGCATAGATAGAGTAATGGCAAGCGTATCATACGGGTTTCATGCATCCTTAGAGCACAACAAAATTATTGTAAGTATGGATGATTTAAATGAGTAAATTTTATTCCATGTCAAGTAATCAACTCATAGGCTTGCCTTTGAACAGTAAAGTATAATCATGTAAATTAAGAGTGTGAGAGTTGTCATGAAAAGCATATATACTAGAGTATCTCAATTCTCCCACATCAATGAATCAAGACTTTGCAAGCACTACTTTTCTATTCATTGTCCTTCAAGAATTTCGGTTTTTAAGTAATTGAGAGCATGCCAAAGATTTTTATTAGTTTATCGGGCTGCGATGGACACTCGTGGCATCACTAAGGTTTTTGTTCCTTTTACATGATGATTACTCATCACAGCCAGAGGAGTGATTCCATCATGATTACAGCTAACTGGGAGTGTCAAGAATCTTACCCACTATAGCATTGCTGCTACAAGTGTTTAATCAACTCATAGCTGAAATCTAGGAGTTTCCTCCATGAAGATCGTTCGTACTCCAGCGGAGTTGTTGGCATCCCATGAAGTTTGACATGCATAAATCTATATCATTCTTATGATTAACAAGTCAAACTTTGGCATGCTCACAAAAACCACTATACATTAATTCAATCGAACAAATCCTTTCAAAGAGAGCTATTAAGTCAACCAACATTTTCAGTGGTTTTAAGTGTCTTAAGAAATAAGCCTTCAAGACTGAACACTACAACACCCAAGCCTTCAATTGTGAGACTTTTTATTATTACAATTGTTTAGCAATTTTTAGGCAAGACTTGGTTAATTACGAGAGCTGGAATAAAATGAGCCCAATTAAATACCCATGCAAACGAATATCTTACTATGATACAAAGACTCACTCCACCAATATAATATCTCAACATTTACTACTAACTAGCATGGGTTTCTCAAACTTTAAAAGTGAAGAGTCATAAGGCATACTTCTCATGTTTGGTTCCACTTCTCTCTTCCTTTTTTATTTGTTTCTTAGAAACTCGAAGTCGATCACTCTCCTGTAAACATACGAAGACCTCGAGGCGAAAAGAAAAGAAAGAGGGAAAATAAGTAAAAATGGAGAAATATTTTTGTGATTTTTTTAAGAGAGGGAAATAAAGAATAGAAAATTGGCGGCAAAGATTGGCTAGAAAATTTTGAAAGCAAAATAGAAAGAACTAAAGATAAAGTGTTGGGGAAACCAACAAGAGTGCTTATAAACTCAAATAAAAACATAACCTCGAAAGCAAATGGACGCCAAATAAAGATACATGAGGAAACTTCCCCAAGCTTAGGCTTTTGCAAGCCCTTCAAATCATTGTGGTGGCGGGAAAAAGTCGTTACTCCAGTTCACGAATTGAGTGGAGAGGTTACTTATTGATTCTCAGAGGTTCAAAGAGAGGTTGTGCATCTTCTCCATAGTTCCTCCAAGTCCTTGGAAATCTTGGTATGTGGTGAACCGGGTTTGTGGCTGCTCCTCTTCTTGGTGAGGAACTTCTTGCTCCTCCTCTTGGACCTCATCCTATTTAGGAATCTCCTCCTCAGGTTGGTGCTGCTTAACATGCACATCATATAGCAAATGTCCTTTCTCGATAGAGAAAATACCATTAGGGAAAGGAGCGGGATAGATACGCCCAGCTCTAGCAATATGCAGATAATAAACACCACCTCTCCTAGTGAGCATTCCAAAGGCCCTCTAGGTGGAGAAACCAACACGCGTCTCACATAGTATGGGTTGCAACTCACCTAGATCGATGTCTAGGGCAGTGGAAAGCACGATGATGACGCCTCCTCCTGTGATTGGCCCTTGGCTTTGGGAGGCTTGCTGCTTCAGGTAGCGCACAAGGATGGCGCTCAAGTTGAGTGACAGGTTGCAGTTGATGTAAGCAGCCTTGGCAAGGACTAGGATGTCCTCCTCATTGAGTCTCGTGAAGTCATTACGTGGCTACAAGGTGTTAGCAATAACATAGAAAAAATAGCGAATTGCAGGATGTTGAATATTCTTTCCCTTGTTCACTCTACTAGTGAAGCTCATTCCATTATAGTATTGATCGGGGGAAGGAATTAAGCCATTGAAGGATGCGTGTAGAGCATTAACATCATTGTTTGGAAAATTAAAGCATGCACACCATTGATCTAATGTTAAGATGTAGTTTTTGTTCATCAGTCGGAAAGAAATAGTATCCTCTCCTTGCCACAGTTTAACAGTGCTTTGCAATGAACTTAGGAATTCAATAGTTAAGTGGCGATAAGTATGTACATCATTGTACACAAAGTTTTGCAGGCCAGCTCTATTGCAAAGTAAATTAAATTCATCAGAAATACCGAGTTGGTTCAATATAATGGGGCAAGACCACTTGGTGGCCTTCACTTCACGGTTCTTGATCTTGTTGAAGCATTCGTGATGAGCCTGATCCCTGAACCAT
This sequence comes from Avena eriantha, assembly GCA_910589775.1. Lineage (NCBI taxonomy): Eukaryota > Viridiplantae > Streptophyta > Magnoliopsida > Poales > Poaceae > Avena > Avena eriantha. The sequence goes on along the minus strand of OU342741.1, from coordinate 496,342,317 downwards.
ATTCCCATGCATTCCTGGGTGATTGCCCAAGAAGCGCTAGCGGTGGCACGAGCACGAGTTTGGCTCCTTGTGTTTATCTTCTAAAACATTGAAGAAAGGCAAAAATATTTTTTTTGATCCAACAACAGTAAGTATAATATATTCCTCATCTAAACACACTAAAGTATCTCCTCAGGATAATAATCTAGGTAAGAAAATCATGGAAATAAGTTCATAGTAGGTCTCACCCTAGATTGATAATGAAAATAGATCAAAGATGAATTTGCAAAAAGTAATTGGAGGATCGGAGGAGAAACATCCTTGTTCTTTCTTGAAGGGCGTGCAAATCATTTCTCAAACTAACAGCTTGGTTAGATTATTTACCAAGCATAGAATCATGGTTCTCCATGATTTTGACTAGAATATTATTTTGTTCATTTTGCGAGTCTATGAAAGACTTAAGCATTTCATGAAGACTACCATTACTAGTTCCCATATTATTATTAGAGTTATTTGTAGGACTAGCATAATGTTTTTGAAAATTAGGATTGTAACTCTTCTTCCAAGCAGGATTATAATCATTACGAGTTACAAAGTCTATTTCTTCTATATTTGTTTCGGGGTGGCTCTTACCTGAGTTTCCTTACCTTTTACGGCTAGTATGACCTCATCCAACTTAGCATTGAGATCCGCGTTCTCTTGTGGTGAGACAGAGTTCACCTTCTTCATGTTTGATCTCTCAACATGCCATTGGGCATGGTTGTCTTGCATATTGTCTAGCAGTTGTTTTGCTTCGGTAATATGTTTACCCATGAATGTTCCTCCAGCTGCAGTATCAAGCATAGACTTAGACACATGATTAAGAGCATTGTAAAATAAATGGAGGATTAACCAATCTTTCATCCCATGACTAGGAAGTTTCTTAGGCATTCTTTCATCCTTTCCCATGCAAGCGCTAGTCGCTCACGCTCTTCCTGTCTAAAACCAGTAATATTAGATCGGAGTTGCATAGTCTTTGCAGGTGGGAAAAATTTAGTCATAAATAAATAAGTACATCCCACCCATGATGTAATAGTATTTTTAGGCAAAGATAGCAACCATTCTTTAGCTCTTCCTCTTAGAGAGAAAGGAAATAGACGTAATTTGACTGCATTAGGGTCAACGTCTTTTATAAGCATCATATCACATATTTTAGTGAAAGTATTTAAGTGCATACCTGTATCTTCAACAGCAGAGCCTCCAAATTGATTCTGTTGAACCAAACTTAAATAATAGGGCTTAATTTCATGTAGCAATTGCTGGCTGAGTAATAGGAGTACCCAAATAATCATTATTGGGAGTAGCAAACTCCCCAAGCTTCTTTTCAGCCATACTTCCTATGTTTTGGGGTTTTCTTAGATTAAAAATATAACAGTAAAAACAAGAATTTAAAGACTAACTAATTTTTTTGGTTTATCAAATAAAGACTAAAAGCAAACTAACAAAATTAAAAACAAGAATTAAAACTAGCAAGGTTCCTAATAACCTCACTAGGGTAGCTATTGCTTCCCCGACAACAGCGCCAGAAAAAGGGTTGAATACATTCGAACCGGATTACGGATGTAGTATAGCTCTTTTTCCCTAGTAGACCTAGGTTATCGAATCCACGGGAAGCGAATACGTAGTAAAGTTACTTTAACGGACCTTTGGGAGTTTTAGAATTCCTTCTGTGTTTACCGAACTAGTAGCTTGCGTCTTTTTGCTGTTGTCGATGATGGTGAGAGAGGGCCTAGGGCGTTCAGTTTCACCTGTAGCTGTGCAAAAACATCTGATGGGAATAAAAGGTAGAAATAAAGTATGTGTGTACTTGTTAGAGCAAGATAAATTATATGTGGGCAGTGCACTCATAATTGCTATTGCCTCCGCAACCGCTTATAGCAATAATCTACTAGTCTCGTCCATAGAAGAAAGAGAACTAACGATATGCATAGTGATGTCACCGTTAATCCCAAGAAAATCCCTCACATACAGTCGTACTACCCATTCTGTCATTGGGGTTCCCAACCTGTAGATCAGTCATCACTCATACTCCTTATACCTGGCTCAACCCTCGGGGTCTTGGCTACGTGAAAAGTCCATAGATTGAGGCAAGAGAGGATACAATAATCATCATGTCATACAAACTAATACATGATCCCATCTATGATAAATCACATGCACAATTGCTACATGGCTAGGCTGAAGCCCTTATCCCAAGGAGAATTACTCACACATAGAGATGAGATCAACAATCACAAACATTGTAATGAAAATCATAAGATTGATAGCAATAGTCTTACAATGTCGCCAATCGGAGAAGATATCTACTATTACAAGTGGTGGAAGATGGCTATGGAGATGGAGAAGGGTTTTGATATCTAGAGGCGGCTTTATGGCGAGGTATGGCTTCTGGGGCGTGGTGTCTCTCTTTTTTGTCATCACCTGAGGCTTCTTTATATAGGGGTCCCTTCACAAAAGTTGTTCTGTTTGACCTAACGGAGGCGACACCAACTATACGACCAGAGCTATACGGTCGGAATTTTTGCTCCGGCCGTATAGTTGGTCGTTACAACGTCTGCCTTTGTTGGATGGCTCCTGGTTTCTTCTGGTCGAAGGAAATATCGTATCTTCGACTTTAATGTAGTGATTCCCTCCTTTAAACGAGATTATCCGTGCATGAAAAATACAAGAACAAAGGATTGCATACCCTTCTGTAAATTAGCATTAGTGGTAGGGTTTAGAGATATATTTCATCAAAAATATGATTAATATCTAGTTTAACTGTGGACGTAGATGGCTATATTTCAGAGCCATCAGTGAGCATTCCACAAGCTTTCAAAGTAGAGAAACCAACACGTTGCTCACCTAGCACAGGTTGCAACTCACCTAGGTCGATGCCTAGGGTAGTGGCAAGCACGGTAATGGCGCATCCACCTGTAATTGGTCCTTGTCTTTGGGAGGATTGGTGCTCTAGGTAGCGCACGAGGATTGCGCCCAAGTTGAGTGACAAGTTGCAGTTGATGTAAGCAGCCTTTGCGAGGACTAAGATGTCCTCCTGATTAAGTCTCATGAACTCATTTCTTGCCTGCAAGGTGTTAGCAATAACATAAAACAAATAGCCAATTGCCAGATATTGAATATTATTCCCCTTGCTCACTCTAGAAGTGAAGCTCATTCCATTATAATATTGTTTAGGGGAAGGGTCTAAGCCAGAAAAGGATGTGCGTAAAGCATTAACATCATTGTTTGGGAAATTAAAACATGCGCACCATTCGTCTAGTGTTAAAGTGTAGTTGTTGTTCATAAGTCGAAAAGAAATCATGTCCTCTCCTTGCCATAGTTTAACAGTGCTTTGCAACGAACTTAGGAATTCAATGGTTAACCGGCGATAAGTAGGTACATCATTGTACACAAAGTTTTGCAGGGCAGCTCTATTGCAAATTAAATTGAAGTCATTGGAAATACCGAGTTGGTTCAATATAATGGGGCAAGCCCACTTGGTTGCCTTCACTTTGTGGTTATTGATCCTGTCGAAGCGATCACATTGGAGCTCGTTCCTGAACCATATCTGTTGTCAGATTGATGACAAGTATGCTATGAAGGGGTCCTCGAGGCGTGCGGAAGAGAGGGGTGTGAGACGTACGGTGTTTCGGGACGGTGAGCACACAAGTTTACCCAGGTTTGAATCCGCCAGCTTTGGACGGATCCTACTCCTGCTACCAATCTAGTAATACGGTAGAGCCGGAATATGGGTTACAAGGGTTTCGCCTATGCGAGTTGAGATTGTAGACTATTGTGAGGTGCCATAAAGGCATACCCTAGGACAGCTTATATAGATATCTGGCTAGGGTTTACAGGAGAGACCTATCTGGCTACGACTAAGAGTCGATTATAGAGTACATCTTGAACTACAAGTAACATCACAGGCCTATGCCGCTAAGTCTTCTGGGCCTTCCCGTAGTCGGACTGGACTCTGTCTCTTCTCCCTGACTGGGCCGCCCGTGAAGCAAGCTCTAACCCGAAGTGGGCCACCCTGGTCAGTGAGGCACAGTGAGGATACCCGGAAAGTATATCCCGAACAGTATCCCCATGTGTTCCTAAGCGACAGCCCGAGAAGCTCTAGCGGCAGCATGAGCACAAGTTCGGCTCCTTGTGTTCATCATCTAAAACAATAAAGGAAGACAAAATAAATTTTTTTGATCGAACAATAATAAGTATAACATATTCCTCATCATAGGACACTAAAGAATCCTCTCAAAATAATAATCTAGGTAAGAGAATCATGGCAATTAGTTCATAGTAGGTCTCACCCTAGATTGATAATGACAATAGATTGAAAATGAATTTGCAAAAAGTAATTGGAGGATTGGAGGAGAATACCATAGATCACTTGTGTGTGAGGAAATCGAACGAAATTGAGTAGAGGTGAAGATCTCTTGAGGTTTGAGAGAGTTTGGAGGTAAAAGAAAGAAAAAGGATTGAAGTTTTGCAGTTGGAGGTACCTTCCCGTGCGATTTTGTGGTCGGACGCAACTATATGGGCGCAACTATACGACAGGAACAATGCGTTCCTACTGTATAGTTGGTCGTCAAACCGTCTGTACCTGGGAAAGAATTTTTACAAAGGCATCGATATCTATACGACCAGAACTATACGACCAGACTTTTTTATTCCTGCCATATAGTTTGTCGTTAAACAGTCAGTACATGGAAAAGAATTCGTACAAAAGCACCGATATCTATACGACCGGAGCTATACGGACGGAATTTTTATTCTCGCCATATAGTTGGTCATTAAACAGTCAGTGCATATGAAAGAAAAAATGTCGATGGCAAAAATATCTATATGACCGGAGCTATACGGCCGGAATTTTTATTCCCACTGTATAATTGGTCGCTAAACTCTCTATTTCCATTAAAAAATCCGTTTCTTCGCGAATTACTTATACTAAAACTTAGTGAATACCTTGTTTTTGAAGAAAGTTTACAGATAAAATTATTGATCAACAACAGCATGTATAAAGCAGAATTTTAAGTACTACCGAACTTGTTATCTTCAATGGAGTTTTCTAGCACTCTTTATTAAACATAAACTTAAACTAAAAACTTAAAACTCAACTCAAACTTTTATTTCACATGGGTTGCCTCTCATGGAGCGCTCTTTTATGGTCAATAGCTTGACCTTGATGTTGCTTACTTAGGCCAGATAAGTGGAACACCCACTCCAAAGTAGTTGACCTTCAAAGTGATGGCCTCCTTCTCATCATGTTTGGTTTTCTTTTTCCTAGGGAAATGGATAACAAAAGGATCCCGCGAAGGCAATTGAAGCTTCACGTTCCCTTCATGGAGATTAATTAAAGCCTTTATAGTTCTTAAGAAAGGACGACCTAGTATAATAGGAGTAGTAGAATCTTCAGGCATGTAAACAATAACGCAGGACAACCTTTAATGTAAAGTAAAGTGTTCTCCTTAATTCCTACAGCTTGTTTATAGGTATAATCTACAAGATGTAGTTTTAGTTCGGTGATTTTGAAAGAGCCAAGATTTAACTTGTTAAAAAGACTCTTTGGGATTGTTGAGACGCTTGCACCTAGATCACAAAGTGCAGCTATCTTATTGGTCCCAGTCTTAATTTTAATCGTGGGATCAAATATATCATCTAGTTTAACAGGTAAGTTTTCAGCAATTTTCTTGTATTCCTCTTCAAGCTCGCGTACCTTAATCGCTACCTGATCAATGAAGTGTTGATACATGGCTTCATGATTACATTCACTCACCAGAATTTTAACGTTGATCCTCTTTATGAGATCTTAAATGGTGTACCTTGCTGAAGGGGCGTTACTATAATCAAGCTCTTCAGGCTCCTCCCTTTGGATCCTCATAATTTTGAGTTCTTCAACAGGATTGGGCTCAGCTTTACCTGCAAATTTAGCTAGAATGAGAGTTTGACTCTTGGTTATCTTACCTAGCTGTGCCTCAACAATCCTCGTCCTTTCTTGGAGGGCCTGTAAATCATTCCTCAAACTTACATATTGGTTAGATAATTTACCAAGCATAGCATCATGGTTCTCTATTATTTTAACAAGAATATTGTTTTGTTCATTTTGTGGGTCTATAAAAGACTTAAGTGTTTCTTGGAGACTACCATTATTATTTCCCATATTATTATTAGAGTTACCTGCAGGATTAGAATAATGTTTCTGAAAATTAGGATTATAATTTTTCTTCCAAGCAGGGTTATAATCATTAGGAGCTATGAAGTCTATTTCTTCAATATTAGTTTCGGGAATTGCTCTTAGCTGGGTTTCCTTACCTTTCACGGCTAATATGAGCTCATCCAACTTAGCATTGAGTTCTTCATTTTCTTGTGGTGAGACGGAGTTCACCTTCTTCATGTTTGATCTTTCTACATGCTATTGGGCATGGTTGTCTTGCATATTGTCTAGCTGCTGCTTTGCTTCGGTAATATCTTTACCCATGAATGTTCCTCTAGCTGCAGTATCAAGCATAGAATTAGACACAAGATTAAGAGCATTATAAAATAAATGGAGGATTAACCAATCTTCCATCCCATGGCTGGGACAATTTCTTAAACATTCTTTCATCCTCTCCCATGCAAGCGCTAGTGGATCACGCTCTTCATGTCTAAAACCAATAATGTTAGATATTAGTTGCATAGTCTTTGCAGGTGGGAAAAATTTAGTCATAAATAAAGAAGTACATCCCACCCTTGATGTAATAGTATTTTTAGGCAAAGCTAGCAACCATTCTTTTGCTTTTCCTTTAAGAGAGAAAGGAAATAAACGCAATTTGACCGCATCGAGGTCAACATCTTTTATACGCATCATATCACATATTTCAGTGAAAGTATTCAAGTGCATACCTGCGTCCTCAACAGAAAATCCTCCAAATTGATTCTGTTAAACCAAACTTAAGTAATGGAGCTTAATTTCATAGTCATCAGCAACAATTGCTGGCTGAGTAATAGGAGTACGCAAATAATCATTATTGGGAGTGGAAAATTCCTCAAGCCTCTTTTCAGCCATATTTCCTATGTTTTTGGGTTTTCTTAAACAGAAACTTATGATAATAATAAAAACAAGAATTTAAAGACTAACTATTTTTTTGTTTTTCAAATAAAGACTGAAAGCAAACTAACAAAATTAAAAACAAGAATTAAAACTAGAAAGGTTCCTACTAACCTCACTAGGGTAGCTATTGCTTCCCGGCAACGGCGCTAGAAAAAGGGTTGATACCTTCGATCCGGATTATGGATGTAGTATAGCTTCTTTTTCCTAGTAGACCTAGGTTTATCGAATCCTCGGGAAGCAAAGCATAAAGTTACTTTAACGGACCTTCGGGAGTTTTAGAATTCCTTTTGTGTTTTTATCTGACCAAGAGTTTGCGTATTTTTGTTGTTGTCGATGATGGAGAGAGAGGGCCTAGGGCATTTGGTTTCACCTGTAGCTGTGCAAAACATCTGATGGAAATAAAATATAGAAATAAAGTATGCATGTAATTGCTAGAGCAAGATAAATTATATGTGGGCAGTGCATCCATAATTGCTATTGCCTCCGCAACCGCTTATAGCAATAACCTACTAGTCTCATCCATAGAAGAAAGAGAATTAATGATATGCATAGTGATTTCACCATTGATCCCAAGTAAATCCCTCACATACAGCCGTACTACCCTTTCTGTCACTAGGGTTCCCAACCTGCAGATTAGTCATTACTCATACTCCCTATATCTGGCTCAATCCTTGGGGTCTTGGTACCTGACAAGTCCTTAGATATAGGCAGGAGAGGATACAATAATCATCATGTCATACAAACTAATACATGATCCCATCTATGATAAATAACATGCACAAAAAGCTACATGGCTAGTCCAAAGCCCTTAGCCCAAGAAGAATTACTCACACATATAGATGCGATCAAAGATCATAAACATTGTAGTAGAAATCATGAGATTGATAGCAAATAGTCTTACAGTGTCGCCAATCAAAGAAGAGATCTACTATTACAAGTGGTGGAATATGACTATGGTGGTGGAGAGATTAGATCTAAGTCTATTCCTCCGGCGGCTCGTCGGTGTTGCGATGGAGATACGGGGTGGCTGATGGTTTCTACGAGCTCCTGTTTCTCGTCACCCGAGGCCTCTTTATATAGGGGTCCCTTCACGAAAGTTGTTCTCTTTGACCTAGCGACGTCGATGGCAACTATACGACCGGAACTATATGGCCGGAATTTTGTTCCGGTCATATAGTTGGTCGTGAAAGCGTCTGCCTCTGACCCACGACTCCAGGTTTCTTCTGATTGTTGGAAATCTCGTATCTTTGACTTTAATGTAGTGATTGCCAACATCAAACATCATTATCTGCATAGATAAAAATAGAAAGAAAGGATTGCATACCCCTTTGAATATTAGGCATTAGTGGCAGGGTTTAGAGAGATATTTCATAAAAAATGTGAATAATATCCAGTTTAAATGTGGATGTAGATGGCTATATTTTAGAGCCATCAACGCCCTGGAACTGATTCTCAATTACTTGGCCATGTGTACTTCCTCAAAATCCTTCATTATGACTCAACATTAAAAGCCGTGATTTCCTGCACAACATAAATCAAAGAGAGGTTTTGCATATCTTTGCAATTATTAGTCATTAGTGGCAAGGACTGAGAGTTTATTTGGCAATTGGACTGAAAAAAATATTTAAACATAGTGGAAGATGGAAAAAATCGGAGCCATCAACTTCCCCAAAGCTCAAACCTTGATCACCCTCGAGCAAGAAGAACCAAAAAAACTATAAGGAATTCAGCGTTTAAACTTGAAACAACGAGAATAAGAATTCACTTACGATTGGTAGTCATATGTGCTCAACGCTTCATTGATTTGCGAGGCTTATCAAAGTTAGAGAGATGACAAGAATATTATACAAGCTTTAGTAAGTCAAGACAATCAAAGTAAAGTTTAATATGAGTATAAGTAACTAGAAGTGTATCAATCAATCCAATTCTTCTAATTCACTCTCGACTTGCCAAGGAACACTAGGATGTTTAAATAGCATAATTGAGTAAGAGAGTTTCATATCCCAAGTAGTATAACAATGAAGTGTATTATTTACACCCACATCAATAAATCAAGTCTATCAAAAACACTTCTAATCCAATCGTTGTCTTTCAAGAAAAAAATCATAAAGTAGTAATGAGACCATGCCAAGGACCTGTTATGTGGATGCTCATAGATATCTTTTTTCTTTCTTTAATCTTTTTCAAGGATCGTTGCATGTTTCTTTTGCAAGTGTTTGCACAACCTTTGAGAGTACCAATACGTTTTCCCATATATTAACACATATGCCACTCATGCCATCAACTTATAGCCAAAATCCGGGGTTATACCATAGATCGTTCAAAAGCTAGCGAAGTTGTTGGCATCCCAAAAGTGTGCATTAGAGACATAGAAAAAAGTTTTCTCACTTATTTCTCTTTTTTTAGCTAGTACCACGGTTTGATCCAGAAGGTTAGGTTTGGCATGCATCACAATTACCACTAGGCTTTATTCCAATCAAACAATTCCTTTCATGAGTGTCGTCAAGACTATCAAAATATCTATGGGGTTAAGTATCACCAAGGGTATACTCTCAAGACAATAATTCATCAAACAAGTCATAAATTTCAAAAAAAAATTATTGTACTTGTTTGGCAATATTATTTCCAAGGCAAGACTCGGTTAACTAAAAGAACTAGAGCAAGAGCTTCAACAACTAATCATCATACTAATAAAAAACCTTACCTAACCATATTAAATTACTTCCCACTAGCATGACATCTTAGAAAATCAACCAACTAAGATAAACAACTCAAACTTCATAAGTCAGAGACATAGGACATAAATCTCATAAGTGACTTCATGATCCTGTTCCTTATAGGGATGTGTTCCTTCAAAACTCAAACATGATTACTATCATAATGATATTAAAGCAAAGAGGCAAAGTGTGAATCCACATTTACAAAAAACGAAAAACCGGAAAAATCCTTTTGTATTTTTGAGGATAGGGATTAAAGAATAGAAAAGAACTTGTGACCAAGCAAGGGTTTAAGAAAATAAAAATAAATGAAAACAAAAACAAACTAAAACGAAGGCAAACTAAAAAAGCAAAGGAAAAAAGCAAAGTGTTGGAACAAGACAACACGAGTGTTTCAAAGCTCCCAAGGAGCTGGAGTATAACCTTGTTATTACACAAATAAATTTTCCGAGGGAACACATCCCCAAGCTTAGGATTTTGCAAGCCCATTTGTTGCTCATTGTGGTGGCGGTGGATAATCTCCCACGTTCCATTGGCTGCTCCAATCATGGAACTGGGTGGCGAGGCTTGTAGTAGCATCTCGAAGGTTGATGGATAGGTTGTTCATGTTTTGAATATTTCCTTCGAGTGCATAGATGTCTTCATAGGTGGTGTAGTAGTTTGGCGGCTGCTCATCTTGTTCTGGTCCTCCTTCTTCTACTTCTTCATCTTCTCCTCCTCCCATGGGTATTTCTTGTTGGGGTAGAGTAGCTTCAACCTACGCATCAAAACACAAACGTCCATCCTCGATAGAGAATAAACCGTTAGGCAAAGGAGCTAGGATCAAGTGATCCACTCCAGGTATATATCGAAGAAATATCTACCATGATTTTCATAGATCATACCACATGCTCTTAGAGTAGAAAGACCGAGATGGTGACTTCCTATCAACGGTTGGATGTTACCTAGGTTGATGCGAAGTGCGCGTGCAAGCCCGGTCACAACTCCTCCTCTGCAAATGGGTCCTCGAGATTGAAGAGCCTGATGCTTAAGTTAAAATACGAGAAGAGAGCCCAAATTTGGCGTTAAGTTACAATTAATAAGAGAAGCTTTTGCGAGGATCAACATGTCCTCCTCATTAACTCTAGTAAACTCATCACGTGTTTGTAGAGTGTTAGTAATTATATAGAATAAATATCGAATAGCAGGATGATCGATTTGGTTCCCCTTAGGTATGTTTCCACGAATTCTCACCAAATTAAAGTACTGTGAAGGGGAAGGATCTAAAACAAAAGTAGTTGCGCGTACTCAGTTGTGTTGTTGGCAAACCCAAAGCATTGAGCCCATTGGCTGAGGGTCAAAGTGTACTCAAAATTCATAAGGAGGAATTCAATGCGATCAACTCCGGGCCTTTGTTCCTCGGCACAACCATAAGGATCCACCGTATGTGCCAAGGTGCTGAAGAACTCAAGCGTCAAGCGGTGATATGTGGCAACATCCTGAAAGACAAAATCATACAAACCAACATTGTTGCAAAGTAAATAGAAATCAGCACGAATGCCAAGTTGGTTCAGGATATAAGGACATGCCCACTTGGTGGACTTGATTTCTCGGAGCTTGAGACGATTGAAACGGTTCAGCTGAAACTCCTCGATGAACTCGATGCCAAGTGACTCGGGGGTCAACTTCTCAACGGGTGGTGCGGAGGACTTCGCAGCCATCTCACGTGTACCACTCCTCGTGTTCATCTAATAAATAAAAAATAAGACAAAGTAAATAAAGATTGCTAATATTTTTCTTGGTCCAATAGAAACATAGCATAAGTGATTCTCTACACTAACTACAAAACAAACTCCTCTAAAAACAATGCTAAGCATGCTTAATATCAAGATTAAATCAAGAACAAGACCTAAGTCTAGATTGATAATGATGAAAGATTGAGTGAAGCTTTTGCAAAAATAAGTTGATGATCGGAGGAGAACCATACCTTAGATCGAGTGAGTGTGAAGAATCGAAGGAAGATTAAGTAAATTTGAAGACCCAATGAAGGTGGTTTGGAGTTTGGAGGAAGAAGAAAGAGAAAGATTGATTTTGGGGATTTTTAGGTTACCTCCTCGGGCTGATTATGGCAGCCGCGTATGTGGTACAGACGGGTGGTACGGCCGGAGCCCATCCGTACCGGGTGACTTACCTTGAGGGCGATGGCTGCTCTCAGGCAGTGCACTCGGTACGGGTGCGCGGTACGGTCACGTGCACCCGTACGACTGTTCGTTATTGATATGGTACCTTTGCTAAAAAACAGATGTTTGCTCAAGGATATTGTACGAGCACGCGGTACGGGTGTGTCTGGCCGTACCAATGGTTGTTATCGATATTGATACTTATGGCAAAAATCAGAAATTCTATCTCCCTTTGTCTTGATGTGGTACGGGCGCACGGTATGGTCCTTTTCGGCCGTACCAGTGGTCGTTATGAACACTGCGAGTTGCAAAACTTAAAGAATTTGATTAGTAGCTCCATGTGCCTTTGCACATCTTGTCAAAGGATAAAATAATAGCAAAAATACTAAGTGAAGATCCAACTATACTTCTTCAGCCATGTGTTAGTAAAATAAAATATAGAGGATTACCTTATTTCTTCTCCTGTCTCCATAGGTCTTCTTGAACACTCTTTATTAAAAACAAAAACAAAACAAAACTAACACAACAAAAACTAATACACAAAGAAAAATTTATTTCACATGGGTTGCCTCCCATGAAGAGCTTCTAGCCAAGGTCAATTAGCTTGACCTTGATGGTAATCACTTATTTTGTGAAGTGGAACACCCACTCCAAAGTAGTTGGCTTTCAAAGTAATTACACCATCATCATCATTAGGCTTGGCCTTCTTTTTCCTAGGGAAGTGGACTACAAAAGGATCTCTACATGGTATCCCTATTCTCACATTCCCTTCATATAAATTAATAAAAGCTTTAATAGTTCTTAGGAATGGCCTACCTAGAATTATAGGTGCTATGGGACCTTCAGGCATGTCCACAATAACAAGATCAATAAGAGAGGGACTACCTTTAATTTCAACAACTATATTTTCTTTGATCCCAATAGCTTGTTTATAAGTTGAATCAGCTAGATGGAGTCTCAGTTCAGTTGTAACAAATGGCCCCAAGTTTAATTTATCAAATAAGCTTTTGGAAATTGTTGAGAAGCTCGCACCAAGATCACAAAGTGTGGATATCTCATTGACTCCTAACTTAATTTTAATAGTGGTCTCAAATATATCATCTAGCTTAGCTGGAAGCTTATCAGCTAGTCTTTTATACTCCATCTCCAAATCACAAACTTTATATGCTACTTGTTATACAAATTGTTCGTACAAAGCATCATTACCTTGTTCTATACCTGGATTCTTAACGGTGATCATCTTCAATAGATCTTCCACGGTATATTCTGGTGTTGGCACGTTGCTATAATCTAGCTCTTCAGGTTTTTCTTCATTGGTTACCAGCCTCATCATCCATAGGTCTTCTACCGGATTTGGCTCAGGTTTTCCAGCAAACTTTGCTAGTATGAGAGGTTGGCTCTCAGCTACCTTACCCAGCTGAGCATCCATGGCCTTTGTTCTTTCTTGTAGAGACTGCACATTATTTCTAATGGCAACGACCTGATTAGATATTTTTACTATACTACTTTCATGGTTCTCCGTGATTTTAATAAGCATATTATTTTGCTTGGTTTGATCTTGTATAAATGTTCTAACAATTTTCTCAAATAGGAGATTGCCATGATTTGCTCCATTAGTATTATCATAATTATTATAAGGAGCGTTGCAGGATTAGTATGATATTTTTGAACATTAGAAGCATAATTATTTTCCATGCAGGATTAAAAGGAGTGTGATCTATAAAATTAACAATTAACATCGGTAGTAATAGCATTAACTTGGGTATCTTCTTTACCCTTTACTAAGCTAAGAAACTCATCTACCTTAGATGTAAGCTCTTCATTATTTACCTCGGTAATTGAACTTACTCTCTTAGAGGTTCTTTCCACATGACATTGGGCATGGTTATTTTGCATATCATCAAGTAACTTATTTGCAAAAGTCATTTGCTTTCCCATAATCATTCTTCCTGCTGCAATACCTAGCATAGACTTAGACATTGGGTTAAGACCATTATAAAACAAATGTAATATAAGCCACTCTTCCATCCCATGACTAGGAAAGTTCATTACGGCTCCTTTCATCCTTTCCCATGCAAGCGCTAGTGGCTCATGGTCTTCTTGTTGATACGTTGCAAATGTATCTATAATTTTGGATGTTCCATGCTTGTTTAGTATCTACTTTGCTTTGTCAACACTTTGAGGTATTTTTATATGTTTTCTGGGACTAACCTATTAACAAGATGCCACAGTGCCAGTTGCCTGTTTTCTTCTCTTTTTGGTTCCAAAAAAGGCAGAAAATCAATATTCTCGGAATTGGACGGGACAAAAGCCAATATGCCTATTTTTCCCGGAGCAACACGGAAACACGAAGTAAAGACGGAGTAGGGAACCAGGGTGGGCACACCATATGGTAGCGCGGGCTAGCCCTGGCCCCACCACCAGGTGGTGTGGGCCCCCTGGCCGCCCATCGACCTTGCCTCTTTGCCTATAAGAAGCCTCTCGATGCATAAACCCTAAAGATAATAGCCTCCAGCCACGAAAAGTTCCGCAGCACCGCCGCCACCGAAGAGGTGATTCGGGGGATAGAAAGTCTCTGTTTCGGAACCCTGCCGAGACGGGGAAGTGCCCCCAGAACCATCTACATCGACTCCACCGCCATCTCCATCGCCATTGCTGATTCCCATGATGAGGAGGGAGTAGTTCTTCCTCGAGGCTAAGGGTTCTATCGGTAGCTATGTGTTCATCTCTCTCTCTCTCTCTATGCATGATCATATTGTGATCATGAGCTTTATAATCAAGTATATCTACCTTGCTACTCAAGTGCTTTAATAGATCTCTGCTCTCCCCATGTGTGTGAAAGTGACAGCATTCACACCATGGTGGCACTTAGGCTAGAGATTACAAATACTTGTTATGAGTTATATTTGGAGTTGGATGTCTCTATGAAATTGTCGTGTTTGTTGGAACCATCTAGTGCTCAAGGTGACAGTGTGGGGTTATCTAGATGCGGAAAGTGAACTTTGAGGAGTGTTGTTATAGCCCTATCATGGATTAGAGTGTCCAATCGGAGAGTAGTTTAGAGTAGTATCATAAAGAGAAAATATTTATATGAGAGTCTTCACTAGCGAAAGTATGATCCCTAGGCCTTGTTTCTAAGTATTGAAACACCGTTTGCAACTAGATTTGTTACATGTTTGCTTGCTTCCATCTTTATTTCAACTAGCGCAGTGGCCCGCTCGCTGCGCGGGCAATATTTTGTTTGGCTTTTAGTCTCCATTATAAAGTTATCATTTCTTGAAAAAATGTGTAGTTTTCTTTTGATCTAAAATGTTATGTAAGAAATATCATTACCGTTTATGGTAAATATTTATTGTATATATTTGAACAAAATTACTAATGATATCATTGCAAATTTAATATGAAATTAAGTATTTAAATATTATATTTTCCATGTTGTAATCGTTTATTACTTGAATTACCATATTAATCTAAAAAGGTAGGCAATATTGTAATATCATATAAAAATAATTAGTACTCCCTCCTTTTCGAAATGTAAGATGTTTTAGCTTTGTGAAAGGAGTGTATCTAGACCCCTTTTAGTGTGTAGGTTCATGTAGGTTTGGAGTAAACCTACACACTAAAAGTGGTCTAGATACACTCCATTCACAAAGGTAAAATATCTTATTTTTTGAAATGGAGCGAGTACAAACAATATTGTTTTAATGTTTTGAACATTATTATACTCTTCGGTATGCTTTGCAATGATATTATAGATGTCCAATAGTGATTTACTTTGTGGTGGTATGTTCAAGTAAACAAATGTACTGGTTCATTTGTTTCCACTTATTATAGTTTAACTCTCTAGTTAATTTAAAAATGACGTCACTTTAACTTCTAGAAAGTAGACATACAATTTTTGTCAACATTATTGCTATATAGTTATTTTCACCAATCGGGATTTCCTTATTTTTGGAAAATTTCAATGGCATTGAGAATAAATAAGTTCATATCTATCGAGTTAATTATCCCCACAGAGTTTATTATTGGGGAACCATACTAATATGCAAGACTATGTCTTTAGATCTTGACTTGCGAGGTATTTGTTATTTCTGTGTCTATATATATTTGCAAGTTCTACAGTATCCATGGTTTACACTTTGTGTCACCAAACCCAAACAACACGTGTGGAAGATCTGCATATGGTAGGTTAAGAATTTTTCTTTCACTATGACACTATAAGTTCCGACCTTATGTAGAAAAGATTTTAGATTTCTTTCACCATCGAATAGAAATCTTGATTGTTCAGGTGCCCCAAAATAGATAGATGTAAATTTACAAAGAGTATATGTGAGGGTATGTGATCAGTTTACCAAATAAACAACTCATGTTGTAGTCTAGTGTGTGGATACTTCAGTACGGTCCTAAAAGACATTGATCTTATACAAATTTCTCAAGGTTTTCTAAAATAAAAGTTGCTATGGAGAAGAGTAACCAATTAGTTTATTAATCATATTTACCAAGTATGTATAGCAAATGCACAAGGAATATATAAGATATATGGATATACATAAGGAGATATAGATATTTTTTCTGATGCTCTAGAAGATTTATTTAGCTATGATTCTTTATAGATATCATTTTCTTTTGAATACATGATTATTTCCATTTTAGAGGCAGAGAGGCTCACATGTCGCCACCCATAAAAAGTTATGTCATTGCACATGCGAAACATGTTGGAAATACGTGCATGTACCAGTCAATTGAGTGACCTTTATTACATCTCAACAATACAAATATTGGGACAATTATATGCCACAGTCCATTTTGTGCTGAAAAGGAGAAAATACCTTAACACAACTATTTTTAAATCGTACCATAAGCACATGCGACATGCACTCTAAGTAGAAAAATTAGCCCATCATTAGTGCAAGGCTGACTCGAACAACTACCAACTCAACTTTGGAATGATACAAATCTATTTTGATTATAGACTTATAGTATGTAGAAAATGGTCATGCTATCTCAACCACTAAGACAACCTGGCTTCTGGCCGTCTGAAATCGCAAATACAACACCAACCTTTATCTGGAGCTGCGGGAAGAGAATTGGAGAAACCACCAAAAGAAAAAAGAGATCCATAGATTAACCCTTCAGTCTAAATATTTTAAGCAATTTATCAACTCATTTGGAATTTCGCATGTCTATTCATCCTAGATATTGATGCGATGAAAGTAGAAACCTCAAAACTTTCATTGAATATACAACCATAACTCTCTCTCTTCTATGACAAGTGAATCCCATACTAACTATTTTTCTAGTTAGGTATCCGGTGACATGATAAAAAAATAATAGCAACTATAAAACTCAGAATATAATGCAATAAGCTAAATCATTGGTTTGATTCCTAGCGAAAAAGATAAAAATAGAGAAGTGTTACCGCAAGTGGAAGCATTTATCCATTGTGAGTACTCTTGCACACTCACCAAATTATACGCAGGACTGTAATATAATAATTATTAGGTAAGAATGTTATACAAATCGAGTTCTTGATACTCAATTGCCATCATATTCAAAAATAGAAGTATATAGGAAACAAATGAATTAACTTGACCTGTACTTTTTTTAAATATTCCTGGCTCCTTTGAGGTTTGCAAGCTCTACTCTACTATGTGTGTATAATGTTTCCTTCTGACTCTCCACATGATTATTATGATTATTAACTTATCCCGCATAACATGTGTGTATGATGCTCCTTATGGCAGTCCACATGATCATTTTCATTATTGACTTATCTAGCGGTTTCCACCTGTTTGATTAAAGAGCCAATGCGCCATAGACTTTGCAAGGTTCAATGCATATTTATCCACCAAGTTCTTAAATTTTCAATAAAACTCATAGTAGTTCCCTAAGAGTAGGCATCAGACGATTTTGTATACCAATAATGCATTGCCGGCTGAAAAAATTATTTAGATCAGCTATGTCCCATTTTGCACTTAAATACCGATGAAGTTAGTAGGACCGAATTGAACTTTCAGTACTAACAATAATTTTGGCCAAAATAATCAAGAATAGTGGAACCATTCTACCATATACCAAGTAATGGGGAAGGTATAAAGTTGTGGAGTGGATAATAAGTGAATGTTTTCCATGTCGTGTGAGGGAAAGAATCAGAACACAAGTTTATTTAGTATGGGTGTTGAGGGCTTATCTAAGTGTACATATTTCTAGGGGTCTGATCCCGTATGTAAAGAGTTATCATACTATTAGAAATATTGAGCTAGTAGTTAGTACAATACTAATGTCTATGCAAACATACACTCAATACTGGTAACTGAGTTAAAAGGATGTTGCTAAGCTATATGGACAGTAGGTGTATATGTTTAGTTTAGAATCCTCTCGGTCTTTACTCTAATCATGGGAGAAAATAAGAAAATAGGCACTCAAGAGTTATGGAAGGAAGTAATAAAAACTGCATGACTACTCCTTCGATTTCTCCAATGTAGTGTAGCTAAGGACATCCTTACCTTGTCCGATATGGCCAGTTGATCTGAATTCAGCAGAAGTGCCCTAGCTTCTTCTCATGTTCGTACGTGGGATATGCTCATGCACACATGTTGTATTGCTGCTACACTTGCCAAAATCGAAAGTTGAATAGCTAACTGAAATCATAAATTTATTACCCCATCTGCCTAAATTAGATGTCACAGATTTGTCTAGATTCACATGTATCTATACGCATTTAGTCTATCGATGCATACAAATTTAGACTAATCTATGACATCTCTTTTAGGACCGAGGGAGTTCTTGTGTTATTAAGATTGTGGAGTGCCTAATGATATACCAATAATTAAGAAAATAAATAATATATACATAGCTTAGATACCAGCAAAATTTGCATCCATCTAAGCATCATTCAAAATCCTCTGCCTCCTCCATAATTGGGAGATCCAAAAACGGGTGACGACGATGGGTGCCAGAACCATTGTCTAATCAACCAAGGGATTCTTGGGCTGCAAAATTAATCTTCTCCAATCATTAGCCAAAAAATTACCATCTAGTATACATCGTGTATGAATCTAATCATGCCAAAGACTGCCACGAAATTGGGTCGTATAACGAAAAATCTGTAAAACATAGAAGACGACACTCGTGGGTTGCTGAATTTGATGTACTTCTTCCGTCCCAAAATAAGTGACTTTGATTTGTCTAGATTTGTATGAATCTACACACTAAAACATATCTAGATGCATACGAATTTAGACAGATCCAAGTCACTTATTTTGGGACGGAGGGAGTAGTAGATTGGATGAGGAAGCCTTTGGAGGAAATTCAATATATTAGAGGGAGTACTCACATGAAATTACAGCTCACTCGTTACCGCTTTGGGATTTCCGGCTTTGTGTGCTGGATGCAAGTTTAATTCCATCGAATCCATCTATCATGTATGGTTGCATGCCTCCATGGTGTATGCATGAGGCAAGATTAAAACCTCACTAATCGTTGATGTGCATGCACGCGGAGACTTGACCTTCATCGGCTGAGAGTGAAGTGTTAATTCCACCGAACTACTTGACCTTGATCGGCTGAGAGTGAAGTGTTAATTCCACCGAACTGATCCAATCTTGTATGGATGCATGCATCTACGGTGTATGCAGGACGCAGGATTGAAAGCTCCAAAGTTTATGCGCATGCACGGGGCAGTCTTGACCTTGATCGACTAATTGCGTCGACGGGATCATGGCGGCAGTGGCGTGTGTGAGGACACGGTAGAATAAGGCGGCGCTAAACCTAGTTATGACTACAAGATGTGGCAGCCATCTGTTGGGAGGGGGAAAAGGAAAAAGTAACGGTGAGCGGTCAAATTTTTTTTACTGTAATGGCAAGGTGGGTAATTTTTTACTAATCTAATCTAATGATTCAGATTTTTAGATATCAAATAAGGGGTCGGATGTTTTGCTTTTTTGTGGGATTTTCTAGTATTTTTCCTTGCTTCTGGTTAACCCATCATGTACTTTTAATATATAATAGATTTGCCTTTAGTCTCTTTCACACCATCAAGCTATTTTCTGGCACCGTTGTCTTATATCCATACCACTTGTATTTCACTATATCTTCGCCGAACTAGTGCACCTATACACCTGACAAGTGTATTGGGTGTGTTGGGGACACAAGAGATTTCTTATATCTTGATTGCAGGGTTGCTTGAGAGGGATACCTTTGACCACTTCCTCCCTAAATTCGATAAACCTTGGATAATCCATTTAAGGGAAACTTGTTGCTGTTCTACAAACCTCTGCACTTGGAGGCCCAACAATTGTCTACAAGTATACAAGTGCGTAGACATCAAGCTATTTTCTAGCGCCGTTGCCGGGGAGTCAAGGAAATCTTCACAAGGGGAGTCCCTTATAACCAATCTCTTTACTTTGTTGTTTTTGTTTTGCTTAGTTTATTTCTGCTTTGTTTGCTTGTCCTTTTTATCAAAAATATAAAAAAATTAGTTCCTACTATAGTTGTTATTTCGTTGGTCTGTTATTGTCTTGCCTTATCATGCTTTCTATCAATGGGTGGTTTCTTTGAAACTGAATCTAATTGGCAAGGTGGGTTCACGTAAGAACAAAAATATTATTATAAGGAACACCGCTTGTCATAAAAAGGGAAACACTTATGGGAACAAATTGATAAATTGTATACCATTGCTAGAAACGTGTGCTCTACTTATAATGTTACTTATTGCTTTGATAAATCTTGTTGTTGTAGGAGGTATAAACACCTCCCTTTTCAATGTGAGTATAATGATAATATTACCATATCTTCTTATGTTAAGTGAAATTATGACTTTTATGATGTGGAACAAATTGAAGAATTTATTGCTTGAAAGGGTGCATTCGAACTTGCTTATTTGATTGAAAATACTAATGATGCACCTTACAAATATGAGGCTTATGATGTACTTAAATTTTTCTTTGATAATTACAAGGAAGAAAATGGCTATATTCTTGAATATCTTAATAGATTCTCTCCACCAATGAAAGAGACTAATGCCTTGCAGGAGCCTATGGAAGAAGAAATTGCTGAAACTAGAAGCTCATTGAATGAAAAAGAGGATGAGAGTGATGATCTAGAGGAGAAAGAATGGATGTACCCATGCCTACCTTCTAATGAGAGTAACTCTTTACCTCTTCATTATTTGATTGGCCTCCATGCTTACCAAAGGAGGATGAATGTTATGTTCTTGTGGATTCTTTTGAAAATGTTTATAATAAAGCTCTAGTGTTTGTATATCATGAAAAGCATGCTTTATGTGATAGTTATATTGTTGATTTTATTCATGAGGCTACTGAAAATTATTATGAGAGAGGAAAATATGGTTGTAGAAGTTTTCATGGTACTGAAACACCTCTCTATGTGCTGAAAGGTTTGAAGTTACTCTTGTTTTATCTTCCTATGCCTGTCACTTTATTCTTTGTGAATTTATTTGCATACAAGATTCCTTTGCATAGGAAGTGGTTTAGACTTAAAATGTGTTTTTAATTTGCTTCTTGATGCTCTCTTTTACTTCAATTCATATTTTTATGTGACCATCTTCTCAAACTATCATGCCTAACTTAAAGGCATTAAAGGAAAGTACTTATTGGGAGATAACCCAAAAGTTTTAGATGAGTTTGGAAGTTATTACCTCTGTAGTAACCGCTCCTTATCCTTTTTATTTGCTTTTTGTGCCAAGAGTAACCTCTAATGAGAGAGAAGTAATGCTTGGGAAAGTTGTTGTCCCGAAACATATTTTTGTGCTTCACTGTAAAAATTCGTGTACAATCTCTATACATCATTTTGAGGCGTGAATTTTTGTCCTTCTGCCCCAGGTTGTTATCTAACTTTAGTTAGTTCAAAACTTTTTGATTTGAGTAATAGAAGGTCTTCGAAAAAATTGTTTTTACCTGCTTGTCTGTTTTGACAGATTTCTGCCATTATTTGCATTTGCTTCTTGTTGGTTCCTTTTTGGATTCTCTTTGGGGAATTGAGCTTTTTGAGGGAAGTTATACAGTAGCTTGTGTTTTAATGGATGTTTTATTAGTGTTGAAACTGAACCCAAAAACTTATTATCTTGAGTGCACTAATGTTGCTAATAAAGATTGTGTGAAGTTTTGTATGAAGGAAAAATTTCAGGTGTATGGAGAGAATGATGTAATGATATGAAGAATGGACTAAAGCTCAAGCTTGGGGATGCCACCCCGTGTCACCCCAAGAAATATCCAATAAGTACAAGCGTCAAAGCTTGGGGATGCCCAAGGCATCCCCTTCTTCATCAATAAAAATCCCAGGTTTCTTCCAAACACTTCATTTTTATTGTTTCATGCACAGTTGTGTTGTTCTTGGAGCATCTTTGTTTTTGTTTTTGGTTTTAGTTTGCTTGGTTTTCTTAGTTTGCTGAATAAATTGGTTGGACCCCCTCTTTCATGCATTGGTTTTCAAATAGTTTGGATTGGATTGGAAAAGAGTAGGAAAGTTCATGCTTAAGTGGTAAAAGGATTTTGTTTTTGACTGTGGCCTATGCTTTGTCATGCCATGCTTGATATTGATTTGGATTTATGCTTAGTGATCTTTGTTGTAGCATGAAATGATATAAAAAATTGAGATTGCTTAATACTCCTTGGAAGAATCATGCGTTGTTTTAGCATATTAAAGCATAGTATTGTGGTATTCTCCTTTGATGCTTTATTTGGGTTGACTTGGCGCATGCTCACACCATGTTATGACCATCCAAAGTCACCATAGCCTTTATGATCCTTTAGTTTTCGACATGTAATATCACTTTATACTTTGATTAATGATGTTTTGTCGCTCTGCATGATTATGGTCATTATTGCTCTCTTAGTTGGTCGCTCCCGGTCTTTTGCTAGCCTCTGTAACCAAGTATGAGTTCCACTCATGCATCCAACTCCTAAAACCAAGTTGTTACAAAGAGTCCACCATACCTACCTATTAGCATTTGCTATTCCAAGTATATTCATGTTTTTATCTACCTTCCGAATTAAACTTGTTATGAGAAAACTAGTGATTAGAGCTCTCACGAACTTGATGGCACACTTTACTTTTCTTTCCCTTAATAAACTTGAACCATTGTGTCGTCTATGTTGTATATGCTTGCACTTATATGTTGGGGATTAGCAGAACCATGCTGTCATGGGGAACGCTTTCAACATTGCACTTGTACTTTGTACCTAGTTGATATCATGCTCTTTTGTCTATGGATGTCATCGGTGTGAAATAAAAGGGGAGCTTGTAAGTCCATGGAGTTATGTATGTGTGTTAGAGAAATGCTTGGGCCGCCGGTCTAATCCCATGCTAATCATGGTGGAAACCTGCAGCGTAACCATAATGAGTTGTTTATGAAGCATTCTTCTTATAAAAAAAGAGTCAAATATTGAGAAAAAAAGAGAAAAAGAAAAAAAAAGAGATATGAGAAAAGAGGAAAGAGAGAAAAAGCACCATTTTCCCATGGTAAATAAGAAGATTGCTGAGATGCTCGTTGTCTGCTTGCCTTGTCATTTTGATATGGGGATTCTTCTGTATCATCGGGCAAGGGATACCCCGTTGGTGGTTCTCTATGATACACATGTACTTACTATGACAAGAAATTACCGGTGACTAAACCTGAGTAGCATGAGGAGCGGCCCTCGTATTCAAGGGACATGAGATTTCCAACTTATACTTTGTCAAGCATATACTCCATAGTTTGTTCACTTTAACCTTAATCACTTCAAGATGCTTATGATAGGGGCAATGAGAGCTGAAAGCTAATAAGTACCATAATCTTTGGAAGCTCTTTATGAAACTTGAATCTCCGCTTCCTTCTATGAAGGCATTTCTTTTACTTTTATGTTGAGTCTCCACCTTCTATCTTTATGCACCTAGAGAGAGCATAGTGGCCATTCTTAGTTCTATGTGCATTGTCCCAAGACTTATTGATTGATGCATAACTTTGATATTGCTTATTCTTAAACTACTTGTATCTAGTCATCCTTATAAACTTTGAAGGTGTCCTATGCAATTATGATTTGCTACTCTATGAGGGATAAGCTAAATGCCACTATGGTATGTTTTCTATATGTGAAACAAATAAACGTCTTTCAATGCATTGTTATTCATGAGTCTTTTGTTTGTGCCTTTTCATGCTACAACATAGTTTCTATGTCTTATTGTTAGAACTTTGTATTTCATGCTATGTTAAAGTACTATGATCCCAGCTATCAATGTTTTATAAATACTTTGATCAAGTTTATGATGGTGCATGTCACCTCAAAAATTATTCTTTCTTTTTATCACTTACCTACTCGAGGACGAGCAGGAGTTAAGCTTGGGGATGTTGATACGTTGCAAACGTATCTATAATTTTTAATGTTACATGCTTGTTTAGTATCTACTTTGCTTTGCTTTGTCAACACTTTGAGGTATTTTTATATGTTTTCTGGGAATAACCTATTAACAAGATGCCACAGTGCCAGTTGTCTGTTTTCTTCTGTTTTTGGTTCCAGAAAAGGCAGAAAATCAATATTTTCCGAATTGGACGGGACAAAAGCCAATATGCCTATTTTCCCGGAGCAACACAAAAACACGAAGCAGAGACGGGGTAGGGTACCAGGGTGGGCACACCATATGGTGGCGCGGGCTAGCCCTGGCCGTGCCACCAGGTGGTGTGGGCCCCTTGGACGCCCACCGACCTTGCCTCTTCTCCTATAAGAAGCCTCACGATGCAGAAACCCTAAAGAGAACAGCCTCCAGCCACGAAAAGTTCCGCAGCGCCGCCGCCACCGAAGAGGAGATTCGGGGGACAGAAAGTCTCTGTTTCGGCACCCTACCGGGACGGGGAACTGCCCCCGGAACCATCTCCATCGACTCCACCACCATCTCCATCGCCATTGCTGATTCCCATGATGAGGAGGGAGTAGTTCTTCCTCGGGGCTAAGGGTTCTACCGGTAGCTATGTGTTAATCTCTCTCTCTATGCATAATCATATTGTGATGATGAGCTTTGTAATCAAGTAGAACTACCTTGCTACTCAAGTGCTTTAATAGATCTTTGCTCTCCCCATGTGTGTGAAAGTGACAGCGTGCACACCATGGTGGCACTTAGGCTAGAGATTACAAATACTTGTTATGAGTTATATTTGGAGTTGGATGTCTCTATGAAATTGTGGTGTTTGTTGGAACCATATATGCTCAAGGTGACAATGTGGGGTTATCTAGATGCGGAAAGCGAACTTTGAGGAGTGCTGTTATAGCCCTACCATGGATTAGAGTGTCCAACCGGAGAGTAGTTTAGAGTAGTATCATAAAGAGAAGATATTTATATGAGAGTGTTCACTAGCAAAAGTATGATCCCTAGGCCTTGTTTCTAAGTATTGAAACACCATTTGCAACTAGATCTGTTACATGTTTGCTTGCTTCCATCTTTATTTCAATTTGCCTTTAGTCTCTTCCACGCCATCAAGCTAATTTCTGGTACCGTTGTCTTATATCCATACCACTTGTATTTCACTATCTCTTCATCGAACTAGTGCACCTATACACCTGACAAGTGTATTGGGTGTGTTGGGGACACAAGAGACTTCTTGTATCTTGATTGCAGGGTTGCTTGAGAGGGATACCTTTGACCACTTCCTCCCTGAGTTCGATAAACCTTGGGTAATCCACTTAAGGGAAACTTGCTGATGTTCTACAAACCTCTGCACTTGGAGGCCCAACAACTATCTACAAGAATAGAAGTGCGTAGACATCACTTGTCTAAAGCTTGCAATGTTGGATCTTAGCTGCATAGTCTTAGCCGGGGAAAAAATTAGTCATAAATAAATTAGTACATTCCTCCCATGATTTAATGGTGCCCTTTGGTAGAGCTAGTAACCAATCCTTAACCTTTCCTCTAAGAGAGAAAGGAAACAATCTCAGTTTAACAACATTTTGATCTACATCATTAATACGCATCATGTCGCAAATTTCACTAAAGGTATTTAAGTGCAAACCCGAATCTTCCGCAGATGAGCCCCCAAATTGGTTTTGTTGAACCAAACTTAAAAGGTTAGGCTTTATTTCATATGTTTCTGCATCAACTGCGGGCTGAGGGTGCACGAATAAAATCATCAGTGGGAGTAGCATACTCCCCTAATCTCTTTTGAGACATGGCTCTTATCTTTTTGGTATTTTTTTAAGTAATGAAAATGAATAACAAGTAACAATTTTTTTTGGGGTTTTCAAATATATAACAAAAAAGTAAACTAATAACAAGAATTAAACTACAACTATAATAAAAAATAAAAACAAGGTCTCTAATGACCTCACCAGGATAGAGAAATTGCTTCCCCGGCAACAGCGCCAGAAAAAGGGTTGATACCTTCGATCCGGATTCACGGATGTAGTATAATAGCTTTTCCCTAGAAGGCCTAGGTTTAATCGAACCTCAAAAAGCAATGCTAAAAGGAAATAAAAAGGACACGTCTATAAGACTTTGTTTGTTTATTTTACCTTAGTTTACTGGACCAATCTAGTTTACTTTATAATGGGTTTGAATCAATGAATGGAGATAGGCCAGGGTTGAAGATCCACCTGTAGATGTACATCAAATGGGATAAAAGATAATAATAAGCATAGTCATGTATAATGTTTGAATGGAGATAATCTCTTGTGGGCAACACATCCTAATATTCTAGAGCCCCATGATGCAGTAGGCATAGCAATAGACTTTTAATCCAACCGAGTGCACACCGAAGCCACGGGTTACAAACAATTATTAAGTGTAAAACATAGATCAAAGCTTTAAGTGGCGATGTTGTTGTTGATCCTGAATGGGGCACTAAGCGAAGACTGTACTACCCTTTCTGTCACCGAGGTTCTTATGAGATCGCTGATAGCCAAGTATTCTCACCTCAAGCCTTTATCAATCTATGGGATCTTGGGTACCTACAAATCCACATATCAAGACAAGAGACGAAGAGACAAAAGATACAAATCTCAATTGCAAACAAAATACAATACTCTCATGATCTAGATGCACATAATCCCTGCGCGGTTTATCCCCAACCCACAACCCGTGAGGACTACTCACTCATAACAAATAGATCGGAGATAGAAAACATCATACAAATACTTAGATTGAAATCAAGTATTCTTACAATGGTCGTCAAATAACAAGGAGATCTAAAGTGCAAAGCAATGGCTATGGCTAGTGGAAGTGAAGAACAATGGATGGACAATGGAGTGGATATCCTTTGTTGGTGTTGTGATGTAATATGAGAATGGAGGCTCTCTAGCCGACGGCCGAAGCCTCGAAATATATAGGCGTATTCACGAAATTTGTAGGATTTGACGAGATGAAGCCGTTGCCACCTGGTATGGGCAGGCCCTGCCCGTCCCAGTGGTCGTTAAGCGTACTGATGCCCTGGAACTGCTTCCCAATTACTTGTCCATGTGTACTTCCTCAAAATCCTTCATTATGACTCCTTATTTCGCATTAAAAGCCACGATTTCCTGCACAACATAAATCAAAGAGAGGTTTTGCATATTTTTGCAATTATTAGTCATTAGTGGCAAGGATTGAGAGTTTCTTTGGTAATTGCTTGAACAAAAACAATGTTTAAACACAGTGGAAGATGGCAAAAATCGGAGCCATCATACATCCATCCGGAGAATACCATCGGGAATATGTATTTACGCATTAGGAATCATAAGAGAAATTATATTGTATATATTCCTTCTATAATGCATGGTTCCTTCATTTCTGTACATTTCAGAGAATGCTTCGATCTCTATATTCATGACGATGTTCTGTAATGGTTTCTTCATTTCTGTAGTTGTACATATATCAACTCTCGGCGCGTCACTTACGCTAAACCTCTCCTTCCTGCCGCGGCAGAAAAATGCCCCTAAACCCTGCTACGGTAGAACCCTAAACCCTACGGTGGTAGAACCCTAAACCCTGCCACGGTAGGACCCTAAACCCTACCATGCCATGATCGAGATTAGTTAGTCCTGGTTCGTGCTACGAACCGGGACTAAAGGTCTTCCACCCCCGCTCTCCGCGGCGGCCACGTCGAGCGCCTTTACTCACGGTTCATAACAGAATCGAGACTAAAGGGGGGCACTAGTCCCGGTTGCCTAGTCCCGGGTCCGAAACTGGGACTAAAGGCCTAGATGAACTGGGACTAATGCCCCGTTTTCCACTAGTGCGACGAGGCTGGCGTGGACGCCGAGGCTAGTAGCGACATCTTTGAAGAAACACACCGTGTTGACCTGGTTTAAGACTTGAAGCGTGGATTAGTCATTTGGTTAGTTTTAGCAAAAACTTTAATTGTTTCCTTGGCGAGAATAGATTTAGCTACGGAAAACTTCATTCAAAGATCCTTCTGGCTTGTAAACAAATTCAGTAGATTTGATTCAAATATAGGAGATGATCATTGGCATGATCTTAATAGAGTTATGCACTATATAAAAGGTACTCTGATCTTTGGCATTCACTATACTTGGTATTTCAGGGTATTTGAAGGTTCTAGTGATTCAAATTGGATCGTCTCGAACGAGTTTTGCACACAATGTTGGAAAAAAAGTTTAATATATCAAAATGATCGTCTCGAAATTTTTTACTCGATTTCAACCGCTAAAAGCCATTGAAAATTTTATAGATTCCCCAAATTCTAAAAGAGTAAAAAGTTATGGCAGAGAGAAGTTTTGTTTCTACAAAAAAAAGAAAAATCTATTCGAGGCGCATATCATAAGTGAAGCCAGATTCAAATTCAAAACAGACATCTACCACACCTACCACCTCTCCTCCTTTTCCTTCTCCTTCTACTCCACCTCTCCTCCTTCTCCCCCACCTCTCCTTCTTCTCCCCTTCTCCTCCTCCTCATCCTCCTCCACTCTCCTCCTCCTCCTCCACCTCTGGTGGCATTCTCCTCCTCTTCCTCCGATGACCTTCTCCTCCTCCGGCGACCTCCTCCTCCTCCTCCGGTGACCACTCCGGCCACGGCCTCCACAACCACACCGACCACCACCTCCTCCTCCACCTCCAGCGACGACCTCCGGCGGCCTCATCCTCCTCCACCATCCCCGACGACCCCCATGGACATGGCCTCCCGCACATGCTTGCGGCGGTAGGTTGTGGCCACGGGCACGGCCTCCGACAAGCTCCGGCAAAATTCTGGCCAGATCCAGATCTGGCCGCCATTTTTTTTGGAATTCAAAAATAATATACGAGGCGCATTCAAATCAATATGCGCCTCGCATGTGCAGAATATAGAAGGCGCATATTCAGAGTATGGGTGCCTCGCATATCCAGGATATAGGAGGCACATGCATAAAAAATACTAGAGACGCATCTGATATGCGTCTCGCATAGCAATTTTTGGTGTGCCTCGCATAGCGTTTTCTCTAGTAATGAATATAGAGGCGGTTTGTTTTAACGACCGGCTGAGGCACTCCTACTAGAGACGGTGTATATTAAAAACCGTCTGAGATCAAAGTTAGAGGCGGTCAAAAAATTACGAGGTTGATGAACACAACCGGTGCTTTGTATTTTTGAGATAAACCGGCTCTAGGTACAGTCTCTAAGTAACGAGTTTGTGCTAGTGTTTGTTCATCGATGCATTAGACTATGATTAACATGGAAATCCCGTTTTAGGATCTGAAACATCATTCTTTTTCTCGTTTAGGCCCCGTGTTTGACTATTTGTACTGGGTGTAAAACAGTAGGCCCACTGGTATTTAGTTCAGATTTGAGCTAAATACCGTTGCCCCCACTAATTTAGCTCCATTCCAAACAGGCTGAGGAAAAGGTAATGCATTTGAATTGTATTGAGGTGCCTAAGCAAAGAGCTTATAACGAACACACTAGACAACTTGATCACCAGAGAAAACCAACCAAACTCATAGTTAACCGTAAATTGTACAGTTGTCGCCATTTTTTGGCAGGATATGTCTACTCTAGTTCTCGTTTTTTCCTAATGCTGACAACTTCCTTGAATCCGTTTCGCAGCTCATGTACTCTAGGCCGTGAAGACAACTGTGTACACCAGTCCTCCATCTGTTCATTTGTTTAGATAATTGTTCACACACTGTTGCTATTTTTCTTCCTCCTGCTCCAACCAAATCCCTCTATAGAGTAGGTAGGTAACCACAAACGAACGGAACTGGAGTGGGAACTCTCTCCGCCACCGCCTCTCCCGACCTATCCGCAACCTCCACTCAACCTCCTCCATGCATCGGTTCCCCCTCCTCCGGCCAGCCTTACCGGCGTCGGAAGGGGTGGGGTACCCGATCTATGAGTGGAGTTTTTAATAAAAGTGATTTTTTTAAATTAGGTTAGAGTTTTCATAGCCATTTACGTGAATAGAGATAGCACTATGTACAATAAGTCATTTTCGGTCCTTTGTTCGATAACGTGATCTTCTTACGAAAGTTAATGGTGATGTTGAGAGATTAAGGTTCTATATGTACGGTCTTTTATATCTTGCTTCATCAAATTGATTTGGATTTTTTATCATGGTTGCCACGAGGATTATTCTTGCAATATGTGTCCTAACTGCTACGTCCTCGAAAATGGTGATTGGTACACTCGATTCGTAAGAAACGTCGATCAATCTGTTCAGTTGCTTTTCCCTGAAATACTCGTAATTGATACTCTTGCCGATGTTGATTGATTACTCATATCTGTGTGTGTGCATGTAGCCTTAACACTAGCTCAAATTAAAATTATGGATAACCCTTATTGGTATTTACAGGTTATGATTTGATGTCTGTCAGTTTTCGACTACTTTCAGAAAAGTATAAGATTGTGTCTTAAAAGAAGAAAGAGTTTGAAAACCTCAAAGATTTGCTAGTTTCTTTCACACTTTATTTTGTAATCGTTGAAGACTTTCAACAACTTATGTTTCTCTACCATATACTATTTGCTAATATAATTTATTTAAAAAAATGTATATACACCTGCTGTAGTAAAAGCTTTGCATCTAACTTGACCTAGTGTTGTTCCAAATTGCAAGAGTATCGACTGTGACAGATGTTCGCAAGAGTAAAGCTTGTGCGAAATTGCCCATCGGTGCTATACTTGCTTCAACATGGGCAAATTGTTCCTCTAAGCTGAGAGCAATACAATCCAAAAAAAATTATAGGATTACTGTGTGAACTCGAAAAAAAATATAGTCATACTCGGAACTTGATCGTGACCAAACCGGTATGTACCTGAGGCAGCCTCCAGGCGACTAGAAAGTGACCAGCTAAATCCATCTAGGGTCCCGCCCCTCGCATGCGATGTTGCCGGTCCACTCTGCCTCCATTGGCCTTAGGACTTTGGAGGTGTGGCGAACCACGGCCTCTCGTCGGTGGAAGGGTTTCGTTTTTGTTTAGCCTTTTTTAGTGTCTTCTTCGGGATGTTGAGGCGACGGCTGCGTCCTAAAGTCAGAATAAGTTTCTCCCGTCCTATCCTCGCTGTGATGGTGCGTGTAGCGTCAGCGGAGGACGCGTGGAGTCATGTGTTCGACGAATATCTTGGGATCCGATCATTTTCCGTATTCATCGGCATGGTTTGAAGTCAGTCTCTTCCAATCTACGGTTGTCATCTTCGGCGATAGTTGCTGCTCCGGTGCGCTGGTCTTATGGGGCCTTAGCATAACGACTTTCCATCTGTTTATTACAACAAGGTCAACTACGACAAGCTTTACCTGACTCCAGTGATGGAGGAGCGAGGACGACGGTGCACCTTCGGCTCGTGCTAGTGTCTGTAGTCATCGTTAGGTGGTCTAGTGACCTATTTGTAATTTCTATTACTTTTAAGGCTCTTTATACTGATGTTGATTGTTGATGATAATTAATAGATCGATGAAATTTCGAAAAAAAGTGTGAACTCCAAAAGAATAACTCCATCCATTTCAAGACATAAGATGTTTTAGACTTTTTTGAAATATATGCATCTAGATTCCTTTTATTGTACAGGTCCAGAGCAAAATAAGAGAATATACACATTTAAAAAACTCTAAATACATGTGTTTCAGAAAAAAATTAAAACATCATATATTTTTAGAACGAAGATAAATAACTTGACTTTGTCTAGATTCACATGTATCTATAAAAATATAGATAAAAATTCACTTATTTCGGAACGGAGGAGTACATATTTCGTGTGATTTATATTGGGTAATATATTTCTTCTGTATAAATTCTTCATATGATTTTTTGCGAGGTTATTTAGAGAAATAGGAACACTTTTTTTAGCAGATAAGTAAACGCATGTGTCCTTTTTGCCTTTTATCATGTTGCCTTTTTTAGGAGATTTTTTTTTGGCTTTTTTAGGGTTATGTGTTTTTCAGTTAAACTAGTAAGTATGCCCGTACAACGCATCTTTTCATTATGAAACACAAAACCCTTATAATCGTGAGACTAAATTTAAAATACATTGTATGCATCTATAGATGAATGCTACTCGGCATGACAAGAGAAAAATGAGTAACAAAGATCTTTAGATCAGTTGTACATATTGGAACCAAAAATACCATCAAGGAGTATATATAATATGGTCTATGGATGCTTATGTCCGGTAGCCTAATGTCTAAGGATGTGATTCATCAATTTCTAGGCCATTACTATACCTTCGTGTGTCCTTAATTTAAGGCATGTTTACGCTTCATCTTTTACGGTCAACAAACCGACATACCAATATTTCTGATTTATTCGTTGTTTTTTCTAGCTCTTGGGATCATGGTACTATTTTTTACTTGCATGGAAGGGCCATTAGAGTTAACTTAATTTCTTCATCAATTATCGGAACGTGTTCCTGCCCAGCAGGGAGAGGTGGCAGCTGCTCAAGACCCATCTAGGGTTTCCTTTCCTCCGTCGGCGACATCGCCGGTCTGTTCCGTCTCTGGTGGCTTTAGGGCCTTGGAGATGTGGTGGACCACGGATCTCGCCGGCGGGAGGTTTACGCTCATCGTTTAGGATGCTTTCTCGTGTCTTTTTTGGGATACATGGTGAGGCATTGGCTTCATCCTGAAGTCAGAATAAGGTCATCCCCGCCCTATCCTCGCTCCGCTGGTGCATCTAGCGCTGACGAAGGGCACGTGGAGTCATGTGTCCGACCGATCTCCTAGGATCTGGTCGATTTTCGTGTTAGTTCGTGTACTTTCAGGTCAGTCTCTTCCAATCTACTGATGTCTTCATTAGTGACGGTTGCTGCTCTACTGCGCAGTTTTTTAGGGTCTTAGCATGATGACTTCTCGTCTGTCTATTACAACAAGCTCTACTACGACAAGCTTTGCCTGGCTCCGGTGATGGAGGGGCGAGGACGGCGACACGCCTTCGGCTCGTGCTAGGGTTTGTAGTCGTCGCTAGGTGGTATGTCGACCTATTTGTAATTTTTATTACTTTTAGGCTCTTTGTACTACTATTGATGATTATTAATAGATCGGTGGATTTCGCAAAAAAAAATCAACAAGGTCAAAACAATAAAGCAAAATAAATATTAACTGTCTAGACTTGAGTGAGTGCAAGAGAAGACAACAAAATCAAGAGCAAGATGTATACATTTAGGATAAATGTTTAAGAAGAATGCGGCCAGAGGTCGTAAACATCAGGAGGTCGTAAACTAAATAAAAGCTTCTAAAAGAAGGTCATGTTCCCAACTCAGTGGTGTCGCATATATTACTTAGGAAGTACTTGCAACTATAAATCACAAATTCAGTTGAGAACATCAATATAGAGAAAATAAAATTAAACCTGGAAGTAGTATCTTAACAAGAATAGGATAAATAGGACAACCTTTTATTTCAAGATCATTAGTTGTCAATTTCTTATTTACCCAGAATGTTGCAAAATAATGTTATCTATACTATATATAAATGCATCATCTTTTAAAGTGATCACTACTTGACTCATAAAATAATGTAATTCATAATAACAGTGGAGGGTGGGAAATAAAGATTAAATTGAAAAGAACATAAAATAATATAGTTCATTCTAATAAGAGTGGATGGTGGGGGGTACAAAGTTTGGATTGAAAAGATTCAAGCATAACCTCAAACACTTGGAGGGTTGATAGTGATACCGTGGCCAATAGCTAGCTGCTCCGCATTTAAAGAACTGTTATTCACATTTGTACTTCTTCTAGTAAATTATGATACCTACACCAAAAGACAACAGTTCAAAGAAATACACCAGATAAAGAATAGACATGACTCAATCACCAATGAGACGAAAATATTAAAAGGGAAGGCATCAAAATTTGGGTTTTACCATGATGGGAAAACAACATAATTAATTAAGAGCATCAGTACACTTTCATCTCTTTCTAATGATCATCATCTGCTAATGAAGAAGGCACTTATGCTCTTTCATCGGCTTGATTCCTTCTTACTCGTCAACCATCTTATCCTCCTCCACCTAGTTGTGTCAGTATGGATACAAAATGCTCATACAACCGCATGCTCTACACTTCTGCAATAGTGACCATTGTAACTGAACCTGCACATTCACTCTAGCATATGCAACCTCTAGACTATTGTAGACAAGGGTGTATCTACAGATGAATGTAGAACTATAATATATAGAAGGCCCTTATTTGTCAAGGTCTATACCATTGTGACCATTAGCAACATCGTCGCCCTGTGAAATCAAAGTTCATTCAATCAAATTGAAGAAAACTAATCATTTTTTAATGCAACAGATAAATAGAGATATAGGAGAGGACATACTTCTATTCTCGAGAACTTAGAGCTTGCAACTATAATTTCCAACACTTTTAAGAAGAAAGGATAGAGTCCGGTAACTTGGAATAGCACATTCTTATACTGTACTATTATACAAGTTGTATAGGATATCCAAAACAAAAGAACTTCATGTCCGACTACTCCAAGTTTTTCATCTTAATTTGTGTAACACTACTCCCTAGAGATAGCAGATTGCACACAGAACTAATTCTATAAAACTAAGAATTAAAAATGCTTAAAAAATGGAATTTGGTCTGTACTACTACTACCACATGTAGCATCCCATCTGTCTAACATCTGTAATGCTACATAGTCTAATAATAAAATGCTACTTGCTACATATAATTATTGCATCATAATTATATCATGCTCATGTCATCATGCCACCTTGCATTTGAGCATCATATAAAACCCTTTCATTTGGTTCGTATTTCATATGCATTATTAATTGTATTTGTCTCTTGATATATTGTATTTGGTTCTTGATAAATGCTTGATGCCCAAGTTGAGTTGGGGGCATATCTTTTATTAACTCCACCACCTTTCTTTGTCACCACCCCATAATTCTACCATCCAACTATATATGAGCTTTGCATTTTAATTGGGTTACCTCTAGCTCATGTGGGTTGGGATGGATCCTATTACAATTCCACATGCTCCCATATATGCATCATGATGTTTTCACATTATTGATATGTGGAGATCCACATGGCCACCTTATATTCATGCATGATCTTTTATTTATCCCATGGGGTAAACAAGCTTCCTTTTTCCTTGTTGGGCCATGTACAAATTCTTGGAATCTTACTTATATAAATGCCATGAGAAAGTCTAGTGTTTTTCACTACTAGAGGGGCATTTATTTAATTATGCATGGGCCATGCAAGGTCATCACTCATTTTCCTTTTGGCTTTTTCTTTGGTTTTTAAGTGGAACATGGGTTCTTTGAAATCCATTCAAGTTTGAAACCAACCCATCCAGGGGCATCTCCTCTCCTTGTTTTGCTAGCCATAGTGCATGCATATGGCCTATGGAGTTCATGCCACATCTCCTTTTTAGCCAAAACCTCTCTCTAGCTATCTATTCACCTAAACCTATCTATCTCTCCCTCTCCCTCTTAAACCCTAGCTAACTAGGACAATACCTAGACTAATCCCTTGGTTCAACCTAGCCAAAACCCTAGCCTAACACCCTAACCTAGGGTCCCTGGCTGTCCAAACCGAGGCCTCCCTCTCTTTTTCCCTGTGCCGAACCAAAAGCAGCGCGCCCCTCCCTGCCGAGTGCGACTTGGCGCAACAGAGCCAGCCGCCGCACGCCTCTGCTCGGCCTGGTCCGTTGGCACCAGCAGGCGCAGCAGCTCCAGCCGCAGCCAGCCGGCGCCCCCTCACAAAACCTGGTGCTCCCGCTCACCGGAGGCGAACCCTCATGTCAAACCGCCACCGGAGCCGCCCGATAGCACCGTCGCTAGTCGGGGCCGCCGTCGTCTTTTGCCGACAGTCCCAGGCGTCGCAACCAGCTGTTCATCCGCTCGAGTCCCCTTCTGCCTTCGCGTTTTTCTCGTGTCTGTAGCCCCCCTCCGCGGTTGCTTCCTAAAGCTTTGTCGTAGATCTGTCAATCCTCTGCACTTTTCGTTTTTGTGGCACCTCCAAATTCTGCCTAGTTCCAAAGATATCTTCGTCGGTATATCGGTCCACCTAGACGTTTTCGTAGTTTGGCTTCAGTTTCGTCAGCCCAGGTCGATCTGGCCTTTTGCAGTAAACCCCCTCCAGTTCTGGGTCGAGCACGCGCAGATCCCTCCTCGGCCAGATGTCGCAACCCCGTTGGCTTGCGTGTTAGGTGGACCCGCAGCCGCTGGCCCACACGTCGGTGCCTATGGGTATATTGCCCCGGTGTGAGAAAAGTCCCACGCGGCCGCTGCGTCAGCTGTCGCTGACTCAGTGCTGGCCCACACGTCAGCGGCTAGGGTCAGCTAAGCCTCGGTGAAAAAAAATCTGTGTCCCCTTCTGTTTAATAAAAATGTTATTCAGAAATGTTTAATATGATTTTAAACCTAGAAATTAATAACTTTTATTTAATAAATCCAAATAATACAAATGATATATGTTTTTGAATCATAAAAATGTGAGGAATTCAAATATGCCATCCAAAACAATGTTTGACTATTTTAATTTTTCGAAATTGTTTAATTGCAATAAAAATGCCTTTTCTTAATTAATTAATAACTTTATTTCTAAAACTCCAAATTCGACAAATAATATGTCTAAATCGATCAGCGCGACGAGCCCGTTCTGATTATGCATTCCATGATATGAATTGAAGCATGCATCATGTCATTATCAAAAATCAGAACAGTTTATGGTAATAAAACTTAAACAAATAATTAATAAAATGAGTTAGTCTTGTCCCCACACCTCACCCTTGCCATGCTACATTATTGCCATGTAAATTGTGCATCATTCATCATGGCATGCTTGTTTGCTTGTCGCATTTTATTCATATGCTTGTGCACTTTATTTATATTGGCCCTTGTTTGTTTGATTCTTCTTTCGAATAGACGCCGAGCAGGGGAATTATCAAGAAACCCAGGAGTACTACCCAGATCCATCTCTCGCTTCAACTGAGCTGCCAGGAAAGCACTACCACATTCTTGCATACATATAGTACCTATTGCTTCTATCTTATTCTTGCATCATTGAGTCGCGATTGCATTAAATTGAATCCCAAGTACTGTATAGCCTTTACTTTAAATCCCACCGAGCTTGTTCCTCCATCCCATGAGCCATTACTACAGGAGTTGTTTGTGCCATGCGAGTCGTAGAACAACATGTGTAGGGTATGTGAGAGTCTGATGGATAACGAGGTACTTAAACAACTTAACCTGAGTAGTTTGGGATAACTAATGAAAGAGGCACCGATGGGCAATATCTGCTATTTGGGTTTTCATGCTCACTTGTGTCCCGTAGGACCCCGAGTACTTGATACCTGTTCCTTGAATATTCGCACTATCCACATACGGGAGACTCTATGAATCCCCCTTTGCAAGAGCTTGATTTGCACTGTATTTCTTGGGGCCACAAAGTAGTTTGGGGCTTTATTACTATCCTGTACTTATGCCATGCTTTACTATATTATTTAAGATTGTGCATGGAGCACCTGTACTGTTTAGGATTGTGGAGTGTTTTCGCGGTATCGACAAGCCCAGTCACACTTTCGGGTTCCCAGTCGTTTACAGCCATTGGCGCAAACCTTGGTTCCGTCTCGGAGCCGGCCAACTTCGTTGCGCGTAGCTTAATGGGGTGGCCCCCTGAAATATTTTATGAATGCTGTGATTGCTTTGTCGTGAAAGCCTTGTTGGGTTTTGATTTGGTTTTTCCGAGGTCGATCGGGTGTGTGTTGCTATTTGTGCACCCCTGCAGAGTAAATCTTTCTGAAAGCCGTGTCCGCGGTTA
Source organism: Avena eriantha (assembly GCA_910589775.1). Lineage (NCBI taxonomy): Eukaryota > Viridiplantae > Streptophyta > Magnoliopsida > Poales > Poaceae > Avena > Avena eriantha. The sequence goes on along the minus strand of OU342741.1, from coordinate 496,304,185 downwards.
TGGACGACTTGGAGCATAGTTTCTCGATCATAGACAAGTATAACTAAAGTACCGTCCTTAATTTGACTAAATATTTGACTAGTAAATAGTGCAATATTCATGGAATGAGTAATAAAACTGCCAACGGATGGGCTTTTCATCTGCTTTCTCGTTGGTAAGCAAGAAGGAGGATGGATCTGTTACTTTATACTGTTATAACTGTTGTTTCTAATTAACGGACATCCGTCTATCATTGGTTAGGCGGATGATTAGCGAGTATCTATAGACTTGTTAGTTATTATCTTTTGCTGCAATTGCGTCACCCCAGGTTATGTCCCCTTTAGAGGCATAAAGACTTGCTGAGAACCCCTAGGGTCTCACACGATAAATTGTTTGATTCAGATGAACAAGTGTATTCACAAGATGGATACTGGGTGGAGGAGACAGATGATGTTGGCAACGATCACTCTGTGTAGAGATTCCGGGGATGGGGATCCGTGAGATCTGTGGGCGGGAAGTGCCTATTTATGTGGCATCTTATGCCGATTTGCTTCTTGTCTGTACTCGGATCTTGTTTCCCGCTTCCGCTTGATACTCTGTTGATTGATGTATGAGGAGTTATCCTACACTATTACCTCTATCTAGGATATTTGGATCTTGCCGTATGGCGTTGCAATATTTCTATTTCTTTTAGATGGTATGGCTCTGAGAACTGTTGTAAGGTAGCTTGCATACATACTCACTTGTGTATGTATTTGATCTCTTCGCCTGTTGCCTACGCCGCTCGCTCTTGTCTCGATGTTCTTGGAAGTGGTTAGGGCGGCCGATGGGCCTACACTTGGGTGGCCCTGGGCCCCCGCTGTACTTCTTTAACCATTTTTGGTTCATCCAGGCTTGAACTTAGAGCGTAGGGTCCGAGGTTGTTACAATTGATATCAGAGTCATCCCGCCCTTCAGGGTCTCAGCCAAATGGTCGTTGTCAGTCTAGCAAATATTTTGGTAGCTATGTATACTAGGGAAAAATAAAATGTGAGAGTAGGACTGCTTCCATTTTTCTTCTTACCCACCCACCCACCCTTTTCTAGTAAGGAAGTGTAACGTTTTCAATCCTCTTCTAAAATTCAAACTAGGATTCACGTGTTCTGGGTTCCGTAGTACCATAGGTTGTGTGAGTGTGTGTGTGTGTAATTCCTTGTCTATCTATTGCATCCAACTTGTTATCGCTATCTGCCTTTTGGTTATCAACTGTTGGTACATTCCATACCGACAGGCTTTTGTAAACCGATGCGATCTATCTGATTCGTTGTAAACCGACGCGATCTGTCTTACTCTTTGTTATCCGACGCTATCTTGTTTGGGGTGTTTGTTTTCCGTAGTTGCTATTCTTTAGGTTCATCTTAAGAAGGAAGGGGATTGGGATATGTGTTTTACTTATTCTTGTGCGGAGTAATAATTTGAGTGCGAGATGGAGTCGCGACCATACCACTAGTTTTATCATTCGCTCTTGTATATTGAATTGGTAGAGTTACTAATCTTGATTCGTTAAGTGGTTTTGCGCATATAGTGGTATTTTAATGCCGAAATTTGCGAAAAAAAATTCTTTGATAGTTTTGTGTACCACACTCCTTGTTCAGTCGTGTGCGACATGCTTAATATCTCTAGGTGCTTCGGACTTTGTTGATATTCCAATTTGGTACTATTTTGGATTATTATTATTCTCCATTATGGTACTGACTTGAGTTTTATATCAATCCCAGGATGGCACCACCACGCCGCAATGAGGAGGACATACCACCTGAACTAGGGGCTGCGTTGGCAAGTATTGCTAATGCCTTGGGAACAATGCAACAGAACCAGCAACACTTTGAAGAAAGTGTCAGGAGGAATGAGTTTGTTCCGCTACCTCCACCTCCCAAGCGAGGAGACATCAAGGGTTTTCTGAAGTTCAACCCGCGCCACTTTGAGGTGTCTGATCAGCCACTGGAGGCTGATGATTGGCTGCGTGAGATGTCAAGGTTGCTGATGACTACTGATGTTCCTGAGCAAGAATGGGTAAAATGTGCCACTCACCTTCTGAAGGGAGACGCAGCTCTGTGGTGGGAGAATTACCTGAAGGCAAACCATTCTGGTTTTCAGCCTACTTGGGAGCAGTTCACTGGGGCTTTCAAAGAGCAATACCTATCAGAAATTGTCATGGAAAGGATGAAGGAGGTGTTTCTCAACCTTAAGCAAGGCAATGACAATGTCAATACCTATATCAGAAACTTCATGAATCTTTCTCGGTATGGTGGTGATGAGATCTCTGATGACAAGAAGAAGCAAAAGAGGTTCGGGCAAGGACTCAATGCATCTATCAAATATGCAATCACTCATGCAAGGTCGGGGTCTTTTCTAGAACTCCAACATACAGCTCTACAGGAAGAAGCCAGTAGGCAAGTGTTCGAGGAGTCCAAGAAACACAGCCGTGATGCAGCAAGCTCTTCAGCTATGACAGTTCCTTCTAAGCGCCGCGTGTGGGTTCCTAATACCGCACCGTCGCTCCCGGCTCCACCAAGAACTCCAAGCTACGCAGCAAGGCCACCAAACTCCTTCACCGTTGCTCCTAGGGGCTACAACCACAACTACCCTAGAGCGCCTGGCGGAGTCCCTGGCTACGCTGCTCCACGTCTACCTGGTGCTTGTTACACTTGTGGGAACACTGGGCATCAACACTGGAGTTGTCCATTGAACAACAAAGCTCTTCCTCCACCACCTCCAAGACCTGCAACAAGTTCTTCTATGGTTCGTGCACCTCCACCTCGGGCTCTCAACATCAACACCAAGCCTGGGTCCACTGTTGCTCGTGCCAACTGTGTCAACGTCGCTCAAGCTGAACATGCACCTGGAGTTGTGATGGGTACGCTTCCCGTTAACTCAGTTCCTGCACGAGTTTTGTTTGATTCTGGAGCATCGCATTCTTTTGTCTCTACAAGTTTTGCTGATGAGAATGGGTTACCTATGGATCCTCTCCCTAAACGTTTAATGGTTCTCTCGCCCGGAGCAACTATGGCATCTTCCAAGATCAGCCATGGCAATCAAATTGAGATTGGTGGTTCTTCGTTCCCGGCTTCTTTAATCATTCTGGGCAATTCTGACATTGATGTTATCTTGGGCATGGATTGGTTAACAGCAAATGCAGCTGTGATTGATTGTGCCGAATGCTCGGTTTCTCTGAAAATTCCTGAAGGCCATATAGTCTATTCTCCAAGTCTGACTCCTACAATTCAGCTTTTCTCTTTGGCGGCTCTGAATGATGATGCTATGGATGCTATTCAGAGTGTTCCGGTGGTCCGTGAGTTCCCAGATGTTTTTCCTGACGAGTTACCAGGTATGCCTCCTGACCGAGAGGTCGAGTTTGTGATTGAGCTTGAACCTGGAACCGCTCCTATCTCCAAGCGGCCTTATAAAATGGGTCCTACTGAATTGGCTGAATTCAAACGTCAGCTTGATGAACAAGAGAAGTTGGGTTTCATTCAGCACAACACTTCTTCTTGGGGTAGCCCAACCATCTTTGTGAAGAAGCGAGACCGGACTGATAGACTTTGTGTTGACTATCGGGCTCTCAATGCTAAAACCATCAAGAATAAATATCCCCTTCCACGGATCAATGATCTCTTCGACCAACTAGCTAGAGCTGTGGTGTTCTCTATGCTTGACTTGAGAAGTGGTTATCATCAAATCAAGATTCGCAAGGAAGATGTTCCCAAAACAGCTTTCACCACCCGCTATGGCCTGTATGAGTACACGGTCATGTCTTTCGGTCTCACCAATGCACCTGCCACCTTCTCGAGGATTATGAACTCGGTTTTCATGGAGTATCTTGATAAGTTTGTTGTGGTCTATCTGGATGATATTCTAGTCTATTCTAAGTCGAAGGAAGAACATGAAGAACACCTTCGGTGTGTCCTAAACAAGCTTCGTGAGAACCGCTTGTATGCAAAGTTCTCCAAGTGTGAGTTCTGGCTGCCTGAAGTCACCTATCTTGGGCACGTCATCTCTGCTAAGGGCATTGCCGTCAACCCAGAAACTGTTCGGACAATTGTTGAGCGGCTTCCACCCAAAAATGTCAAAGAAGTCCAGAGTTTCCTTGGTTTGGCTAGTTATTACCGTCGCTTCGTGCAGAACTTCTCGAAGATTGCGAAGCCTCTTACCGATCTCCTCAAGAAAGGCAAGAAATACATTTGGTCTCCGGCATGTCAAGCTAGCTTTGAAACACTCAAAGAGAAGCTCACTTCCACACCAGTCTTGGTTCCTCCAGATACATCAAAGCCTTTCCAGATATTCTGTGACGCCTCCTTGCAAGGATTGGGTGCGGTCCTTATGCAAGAAAAACAAGTTGTTGCTTATGCCTCTCGACAGTTGAAGACGCATGAGATCAACTATCCTACACATGACCTCGAACTCGCAGCAGTTGTCTTTGCTTTGAAAGTATGGAGGCACTACTTGCTTGGCAACCGTTGTGAGATCTTTTCCGATCACAAGAGTCTGAAGTATATCTTCACACAACCTGATCTCAACCTTCGTCAGAGGAGGTGGATTGAAGCAATTAATGATTTCGATCTGAGCATCAACTACACTCCTGGCAAAGCTAATGTCATGGACGATGCTCTCAGCCGAAAAGCTTATGTCAACAACCTCATGGTGGAAGAGCAACAGCCTCTCTTGTGCGAGGAATTCCGCCAGCTCAACCTTGAATTTGTGGATCAAGGGTATTTTCTGAATCTTCTGGCAACCCCTCTCTTGGAAGAAAAAGTTTGCTCCATTCAACTTGGTGATCCGTACACTAAAAACATCATCTCCAAGATTCAGCTTCCGAAGTATGAACCTTTCCACCTTGACGACCAAGGCACTCTATTCTTTAAGCATCGGATGTTCGTTCCGAAGTATCCGGGTTTGAGAGAGCAAGTTCTCAAAGAAGCTCATGATTCTGTTCTTTCTATCCACCCTGGCAGCACTAAGATGTACATAGACTTGAAAACACAATATTGGTGGCCTGGATTGAAACGATATTGTGCCAAGTATGTCTCCGAGTGTGATGTCTGCCGCAGAGTTAAAGCTGTCCATCAGAAACCTTCCGGTCTTCTACAGCCTTTGAAGCCTCCAGAATGGAAATGGGAGAAAGTAGAGGTGGACTTCATAACTGGTTTTCCAAGGTCGCAGAAGGGCAACAATGCAATATTTGTTGTCATTGACAAGCTTTCTAAAGTGGCTCACTTCTTTCCCGTCAAGGAAACAATTTCAGCAATTCAGTTGGCTGAGCTCTATATCAACATAATTGTCTATTTGTATGGGGTTCCTCTTGAGATCAGTTCAGTCCGTGGAAGCATCTTCACTTCCAAGTTCTGGGGAAGTTTCCAAAATGCTTTGGGAACAAAGTTGAACTTCAGCACAGCCTATCACCCTCAGTCGCAAGGACAAGTTGAAAGGATCAATCAGATTCTGGAAGATATGCTCCGTGCTTGCGTCATCTCTTTCGGCATGAAGTGGGAAGAATGCCTCCTTATGCTGAGTTCTCTTACAACAATAGTTTCTAGAAGAGTCTAAAGATGGCACCATTTGAGGTTCTCTATGGCCGCAAATGCAGAACTTCGATTGGTTGGTCGGGCGCAGGTGAAAGAACATTGTTTGGCCCCAACATTGTAAATCAAGTGGAGGAAAAGGTTCGCATCATTCCCGAAAACCTGAAGGTTGCTCAAAGTCGCCAGAAGAGCAACTATGACAGAAAGCACACGGACATGGAGTATGTCCCTGGTGATCTCGTTTACCTTCGTGTCACTCCCATGAGAGGCACGCACCGGTTTAGTATCAAAGGAAAGCTGGCTCCTAAATACATCGGTCCTTTCAAAGTTCGTGGAAGAAGAGGAGAAGTCGCTTATGCTCTTGAGCTACCTAAAAAACTCAAGGTCCATGATGTTTTCCATATCTCTCAACTCAAGAAGTGCTTTAAGGATCCCGACAGGACCGTGGACCATGAACTCATCAATCTCCAAGAAGATCTGCCTTATCAAGAACACCCCACATAAATCCTAGAAGTCGCAGAAAGAAAGACTCGCAACAAGTCTATCAAGTTCTGCAAGGTGCAGTGGTCGCACCATTCCGTTGATGAAGCCACTTGGGAACGCGAGGATGAGGTCCGTGCCAAGTATCCTACCCTCTTCGTGTATTCTTCGTCTTCCTAGAATCTCGGGGCGAGATTCCTGTTTAGTGGGGGAGAGTTGTAGCATCCCATCTGTCTAACATCTGTAATGCTACATGGTCTACTAATAAAATGCTACTTCCTACATATAATTGTTGCATCATAATTATATCATGCTCATGTCATCATGCCACCTTGCATTTGAGCATCATATAAAACCCTTTCATTTGGTTCTTATTTCATATGCATTATTAATTGTATTTGCCTCTTGATATATTGTATTTGGTTCTTGATAAATGCTTGATTCCCAAGTTGAGTTGGGGGCATATCTTTTATTAACTCCACCACCTTTCTTTGTCACCACCCCATAATTCTACCATCCAACTATATGTGAGCTTTGCATTTTAATTGGGTTACCTCTAGCTCATGTGGGTTGGGATGGATCCTATTACAATTCCACATGCTCCCATATATGCATCATGATATTTTCACATTATTGATATGTGGAGATCCACATGGCCACCTTATATTCATGCATGATCTTTTATTTAGCCCATGGGGTAAACAAGCTTCCTTTTTCCTTGTTGGGCCATGTTCAAATTCTTGGAATCTTACTTATATAAATGCCATGAGAAAGTCTAGTGGTTTTCACTACTAGAGGGGCATTTATTTAATTATGCATGGGCCATGCAAGGTCATCATTCCTTTTCCTTTTGGCTTTTTCTTTGGTTTTTAAGTGGAACATGGGTTCTTTGAAATCCATTCAAGTTTGAAACCAACCCATCTAGGGGCATCTCCTCTCCTTGTTTTGCTAGCCATAGTGCATGCATATGGCCTATGGCGTTCATGCCACATCTCCTTTTTAGCCAAAGCCTCTCTCTAGCTATCTATTCACCTAAACCTATCTGTCTCTCCCTCTCCCTCTTAAACCCTAGCTAACTAGGACAATACCTAGACTAATCCCTTGGTTCAACCTAGTCAAAACCCTAGCCTAACACCCTAACCTAGGGTCCCTGGCTGTCCAAACTGAGGCCTCCCTCTCTTTTTCCCTGTGCCGAACCGAAAGCAGCGCGCCCCTCCCTACCGAGTGCGACTTGGCGCAGCAGAGCCAGCCGCCGCACGCCTCTGCCCGGCCTGGTCCGTTGGCACCAGCAGGCGCAGCAGCTCCAGCCGTAGCCAGCCGGCGCCCCCTCACAAAACCTAGTGCTCCCGCTCACCGGAGGTGAACCCTCATGCCAAACCGCCACCGGAGCCGCCCGGTAGCGCCGTCGCAAGTCAGGGCCGCCGCTCGTCTTTTGCCGATAGTCCCAGGCGTCGCAACCAGCTGTTCATCTGCTCGAGGCCCCTTCTTCTGTCGTGTTTTTCTCGTGTATGTAGCCCCCTTCCACGGTTGCTTCCTAAAGCTTTGTCGTAGATCTTGCAATCCTCTGCACTTTTCATTTTTGTGGCGCCTCCAAATTCTGCCTAGTTCCAAAGATATCTTCGTCGGTATCTCGGTCCAGCTAGACGTTTTCGCAGTTTGGCTTCAGTTTCGTCAGCCCAGGTCGATCTGGCCTTTTGCAGTAAACCCCCTCCAGTTCTGGGTCGAGCACGCGCAGGTCCCTCCCCGTTCAGCTGTCGCAACCTTGTTGGCCTGCGCGTTAGGTGGACCCGCAGCCGCTGGCCCACACGTCGGTGCCTATGGGTACATTGCCCCGGTGTGAGAAAAGTCCCACGCAGCCGCTGCGTCAGCTGCCGCTAACTCAGCGCTGGCCCACACGTCATCGGCTAGGGTCAGCTAGGCCTCGGTGAAAAAAAAATTGTGTCCCCTTCTGTTTAATAAAAATATTTTTCAGAAATTTTTAATGTGATTTTAAATCCAGAAATTAATAACTTTTATTTAATAAATCCAAATAATACAAATGATATATGTTTTTGAATCAGAAAAATGTGAGGAATTCAAATATTCCGTCCAAAATAATGTTTGACTATTTTAATTTTTCGAATTTTTTTAATTGCAATAAAAATTGCCTTTTTCTTAATTAATTAATAACTTTATTTCTAAAACTTCAAATTCGACAAATAATATGTCTAAATCAATCAGCGCGACGATCCCGTACTGATTATGCATTCCATGATATGAATTGAAGCATGCATCATGTCATTATTAAAAATCAGAACTATTTACGGTAATAAAACTTGAACAAATAATTAATAAAATGAGTTATTCTTGTCCCCACACCTCACCCTTGCCATGCTACAATATTGTCATGTAAATTGTACATCATTCATCATGGCATGCTTGTTTGCTTGTCGCATTTTATTTATATGCTTGTGCACTTTATTTATGTTGGTCCTTGTTTGTTTGGTTCTTCTTTCGAATAGACGCCGAGCAGGGGAATTATCAAGAAACCCAGGAGTACTACCCAGATCCATCTCTCGCTTCAACTGAGCTGCCAGGCAAGCACTACCACATGCTTGCATACATATAGTACCTATTGCTTTTATCTTATTCTTGCATCATTGAGTCGCAATTGCATTAAATTGAATCCCAAGTACTGCATAGCCTTTACTTTAAATCCCACCGAGCTTGTTCCTCCATCCCACGAGCCAGTACTACATGAGTTCTTTGAGCCATGCGAGTCATAGAACAACATGTGTAGGGTATGTGAGAGTCTGATGGATAACGCGGTACTTAAACAACTTAACCTGAGTAGTTTAGGATAACTAATGAAAGAGGCACCGGTGGGCAATATCTGTTATTTGGTTTTTCATGCTCACTCGTGTCCCGTAGGACCCCGAGTACTTGATACCTGTTCCTTGAACATTCGCACTATCCACATACGGGAGACTCTATGAATCCCCCTTTGTAAGAGCTTGATTTGCACTGTATTTCTTGGGGCCACAAAGTAGTTTGGGGCTTTATTACTATCCTGTACTTATGCCATGCTTTACTTTATTATTTAAGATTGTGCGTGGAGCACCTGTACTGTTTAGGATTGCGGAGTGTTTTCGCGGTATCGACAAGCCCAGTCACACTTTCGGGTTCCCAGTCGTTTACAGCCATTGGCGCAAACCTTGGGTCCGTCTCGGAGCCGGCCAACTTTGTTGCGGGTAGCTTAATGGGGTGCCCCCTGAAATATTTTATGAATCCTGTGATTGCTTTATCGTGAAAGCCTTGTTGGGTTTTGATTTGGTTTTTCGAAGGTCGATCGTGTGTGTGTTGCTATTTGTGCACCCCTGCAGGGTAAATCTTTCTGAAAGCCGTGTCCGCGGTTATGGACGACTTGGAGCACAGTTTCTCGATCATAGACAAGTATAACTAAAGTACCGTCCTTAATTTGACTAAATATTTGACTAGTAAATAGTGCAATATTCATGGAATGAGTAATAAAACTACCAACGGATGGGATGTTCGTCCGCTTTCTCGCTGGTAAGCGAGAAGGAGGATGGATCTGTTACTTTATACTGTTATACCTGTTGTTTCTAATTAACGGACATCCGTCTATCATTGGTTAGGCGGATGGTTAGCGAGTATCTATAGACTTGTTAGTTATTATCTTTTGCTGCAATTGCGTCACCCCAGGTTATGTCCCCTTTAGAGGCATAAAGACTTGCTGAGTACCCCTAGGGTCTCACAAGATAAATTGTTTGATTTAGATGAACATGTGTATTCGCAAGATGGATACTGGGTGGAGGAGATATATGATGTTGGCAACGATCACTCGGTGTAGAGATTTTGGGGATGATGATCCGTGAGATCTGTGGGCGGGATGTGCTTATTTATGTGGCATATTATGCCGATTTGCTTCTTATCCGTACTCGGATCTTATTTCCCGCTTCCGCTTGATACTCTGTTGATTGATGTATGAGGAGCTATCCTTCACTATTATAACTATCTAGGATATTTGGATCTTGCCATATGGTGTTGCAATATTTCTATTTCTTTTAGATGGTATGGCTCTGAGAACTGTTGTAAGGTAGCTTGCATACATACTCACTTGTGTATGTATTTGATCTCTTCGCCTGTTGCCTACACCGCTCGCTCTTGTTCCGATGTTCTTGGAAGTGGTTAGGGCGGCCGACGGGTCTACACGTTGGGGGCCCTGGACCCCCGCTGTACTTCTTTAACCACTTTTGGTTCTTCCAGGCTTGAACTTAGAGCGTAGGGTCCGAGGTTGTTACACTACATGTGTCGATAGTAAAATGCAGCTTACCTTACAATTTTCAGATAACCAGATTCTCTATTGACATTCCTCACCTCTAGCATCTGGAGGAAGATAGCATACAGCATTACTGAGACCCACAAAGGTTTAGACCGACAATTCCATGGAGGCGTTTGTGTTCTCAGTGGCTCAGAGGAAAGACGGCAGTGTCTGCATCATCACCGGCTGCACGGTGGAAAGACGGTAGCGTCTTCATTGGGCCCGACCGTGTGGACGAAAAGCTGCAGCGTCCGCGTCTCCAGCCCCATGGATAAACGGCGGAGATAGCAACGACGCTGTCCCTCGGCTGCGCAGAGGAACAACTGCGAGTCTGCATCTCTATCTGCATGGAGGAACGATGGAGGCGACTCCGTCCCTATCGCGAGGATGATGGGAGATAGCGGCGCGTCCCCAACCGTGCGAGCAAATGACGACGGCGGCGTCGGGTCCTGCATCCTGACGAGCGGGGAACGATGACGAACCTCCCGCGTCCCTGGCACACGGCAGAATGGAGGCAGCGTGTGGATGCTAGGCGAAGTTTTAGGCGATTTTCTCGGAGATTACTACCGCCGTCTAGCGTTATCAGCGGGTGGAGGAAAATTGGCAGGGGAGCGATCGTGATCTGATCGTGGGAGGGAGTTATTTGCTGCGGTTTCCTCAGGGACTGACTTTCGTCTGGCCGTCGGAGCATAGTCCGTCGAAATTAATTGCTAAGTGCACCCATGGAATTCAATCAGACTAATCTAAGCAGTTAGATCTGGTTGAGTTGGAAAATCCGTGGATAGTAATCAGCCTTGGTGCACATACCGGGTGTTTCTAAGAAAGATAATATTCGCTTGTTTAATAGTACTCCCTCCGTTCCAAAATAGATGTCTCAAATTTATTAAAATTTGGATGAATCTAGACTTTATTTAGTATATAGATTTATCTAAATTTTGAAAAGTTTAAGACATCTATTTTGAAAAGGAGGGAGTAGTATAGATATAGATATAGAAAAAGGGTTATGTGTAGTCTTCAACAGGTCTGCTTAAGCAGTTAAGCTGCCTAAATTTTTAACTCGCAGGCCCATTAGCCAAATTACATCTTCCGCTAAACGAAGCCCATTATACCTCCACATGTCAGTTTGAGGAAAACGAAATGTTCAGGCCTCTCTGAATTTCGAAACACACTCACTCTGCTCGCCACCGCCGCCGCCGCCGACCAGAGCCGGAGATGAAGAAGATCTTCGGCGCCAAGAAGAGCAAGGACCCGGCCCCCACCATCCAGGATGCCACTAACCAAGTTAGCCCTCCTCACTCTCTTCTCCCCATCCACAAATAGGTTCCCTCCATCTCAATCCCCAGAAATCCAATGCTTCTCTGCTCTGATTGATTGGGCAGATAAACAAGAGGGGGGAGAGCGTGGACGAGAAGATCAGGAAGCTGGACGAGGAGCTGGCCAGGTACAAGGAGCAGATCCGCCGGACCCGGCCGGGGCCCTCGCAGGAGGCCATCAAGGCCCGCGCTATCAGGCTACTCAAGCACAAGCGCATGTACGAGGAGCAGCGCAACATGCTCTACAACCAGACCTACAACCTCGACCAGGTCGGCTTCGCCGCCGACGGCCTAAAGGACGCCCAGCAGACTGTATGTGTGCCCACTCAAGTTTTATCCTATCACAAAATTCAGAATGTCGAATGATTTTGTGTGTGTTGTGTGTGTGTCAGATGAATGCGATGAAGGCGGCGAACAAGGAGCTGAAGGGGATGATGAAAACCGTCAAGATCGAGGACATCGATGTATGGCGTTTTAGCTTTTGCCAATTAGTTGCTGTGGCTGCTACCTAATTTGTACTCCCCTGTATGGTCTGTCAGGTTTTGTGTTGCTGCCATATTAGTATCCCCTGTTCAGTGTTTTTCCCCGTCATACTCATACGTATGATGTATCCCTCTAAGTTAGTGTAAATAGCTCTCCGGCATGCTATTACAGCAGTAACCATCCTTGACTTGCAAAGTCCCAAGCCTTAGCTCAATAATAGTGAGCTGGGCAATGGAAAGTACTATTCGATAGGCCTATCGTCAGATGTGGTACATCAGAAAGTTAGGACCCTACTTAAGTCACAGTCCATCCTTGTGATTGGCTAATTTGGGATCACATTACCTAGCTGTATCCACGAGCTACATGAAGAACCATACAACAGGAAAATTTTATTCTTCTCTTTTCTTCTGTTCATCTGGCTAGGATATTGGATTGACAAAGACCCTTGGGTATCCTACATCCTGCTGCCATCAATTTATTTTTTAACGAAAAGTGCATAGGATGTGAATTGTGATCAAAGAGCCATGGCCATGCCAATAAGGACTAACTTCTTCTGAGTGCTACCAAAAAAGTGGCAGAGTTAGTTATGGCCTAATCAAAACATGCCTTATTATCCATAGTGGGATGTGCAACTAAATGAGATGATGAACAGGCTTAAATATTTTCCTTCCTATGTTGTTGGTTACTAACTTACTGTTCCATCTTCAATTTATGGTAACACAAGTTTCTTTACTCGTGAACTATAATTTGTAGAATATGCAAGATGAAATGACGGATCTGATGGATGTGAGCAACGAAATACAAGAATCTCTTGGTAGAAGCTACAACATCCCCGATGATGTTGATGAGGAAGAGCTAATGGGAGGTACGGAAGCTGTATTTTCAGCTAGACTATGCTAATGCTGTAACTTTAGATGGCTTTATTGCTCTTTTGGTAGTTGGCCCTTAACTCTTCATGGATAGTTATAGACTATAACAACATAGCTCTGTGTCATAAATAGCTTAGGTTCATTTCTTTGGCATTTTTGTCCTAGGAATGTCTCTTGTCTCTTTTGGGGGGCCATTGCCATTGCAGAGTTGGATATTTTCCTCGATATACTGTCCTCATTTTTTGTATTGATAATTGCAGAGCTGGATGGGCTGGAAGCTGATATGGAGTTTGAGTCTGCTGCAGTCCCGTCATATCTTCAGCCAGACGAGGAACCCGATCTTAACTTGCCCGCTGCACCTACTTATCCTACAGCAGTTCCAATGAACAGGCGCCAGGTAAGCGAGTTCCATGTGCATCTACCATGCCACAGCATAATGCAATCTGCACAGCATTCTTAACTTGGCATTGCGTTGTTCTGAATTTCTGGTGTTCCTTTCCTTGGGAATGAATTACCATGATAAAAACAATGCATGGGTTCTGAAATCCATGCTCAATGTTTAGTACTCCGTATCTATTGCCAATTTATGCCTGTGCCTGTCACGCTTGTCGTTTGTGACCTGATCCCTTGTACGACAATTTTACATGATTTGCTACCGTTTACTGGCAACTAAGCGGCCATGTTATTATGTGATGAGTCGTTTATTTTGTTATTATCTGGTGCAGGAGGATGAGCTAGGGCTGCCAGCGGTACCTCGAGCATCACTGCGTAGTTAGAAGTACTTTCCGTACCATGTTCTTAGTGTTACCTTGTTGTTAAGGTGAAGTTGAGAAGCCTTTCGTCTATCCGTCCGTGTAAGCTATTTGTACTGCCTCTGATGATGGACAAGCCGTTGTGGTAATAATGTTCGTGATAGTTGTGGTTTAACTTGGTTGTTCGCAAGTTGCTGAAAGAAGAAAATAGCAAAGCTTGCATTGTCCCTATCATTTTTTATCTGTGCGTATTTTTCCGCATCTGTAACAAAACATCGAGTCAAGATAAGTATGAAGACGGTGGCAGAAATATCTTTAGAATGGTACAAAATTAGGCCCCTCTCTCATTGAGGTAGACAGCCAATAGGAAGATAGCACATGGCCCCAGTGTTATCCAAACTGGACTCCCACTCGTAGCAGCAGTATATAAGCACCCCCTGCTTAGCCTGATCGTCAGGCTAACACAGCACAACCTAGTATTCTTGATAGACAGACAGAAGCAGATCAGGATCAGACCATCTATCAGAAGATGCAGGCTGCCACTGGTTTCCTGGCCGTGCTGCCTGTCGCTGCAAGGGGCAGCAGGCTGGCGGTGAGGAGGAGGAGGAGCATCATCGTTGCTGGCACGGGAAGGTTGGCTGGCGGCGGCGTCGTTCGTGCAGCGGCCACTGGGGCGGCGGAAGTGGACTACAGCTCCGACGTCTCGTACGTTCTCTCACTGCCTCTCTCGGTTTGAGCTTGAACTGAACTGATGGTGCAAATTCGAGAGGTGCAGGGTGTTCCCGATGGAGGCGTGCGACCTGGTTGGCGGCGAGGCGTGCGAGGTGGCGGAGATGTACCCGGAGACCAAGCTCGGCTCCTCCGCGCCTGCTGTCGCTGCAAGTAGGGTGCCGGAGGAGGTGGAGAGGGAGTACCTATCCTATGACGATGCTAAAACGTAAGCAATATATACACAGAAAAGTGTTTTGGTTTGCCAACATGGATCGTTCTGTGAGCCAACTGATAAGATTGGGAATGGATGGAAAAAAACAAAAAATGCAGGGTGTTTCCGGGTGAGGCGTGCGACGATCTGGGCGGCGAGTTCTGCGAGACGCCCTACCAGACGGGAGTCTCCAAGGAGTAAAGCTCTCCGTCCAACACATCTGCTTGATGATCATGTACGTGGTGACTTATGAAGCTTGTGTAGACCCAAAAAAAGGTTGAAATTAACTTGAAATGGAGAGATGTATATGTGAATATTTGTCAGTCACATCTTCCTGGACTGTATGATTTTCGGAAAAAACATTTCCTACAATACTACAAGGATTGTATGCGAAAAAGCGAAAACCTCGGGGACAGATTGTTGGATAATTAGGCACAATTTTAATGATTAATTTCAAAATATTAAACATGATAAAATCAACTACTAGCACATGTAACTCGAACATACTAGATGTACTAAACAACAAGATGAACGGAAACAAGCAGTTGCTAAACATGTACTCGCAGAACATGGTGAATAACCAGACAACAGCACGTCGCACGTACCGTTCGATTGTAGAAGTAGTCGCAGCAGTAACCTTGGGAAAGATTGATCAAAGCAGACGGCGGCGAAGACGATGATAGGCAGCACCGTCCGACTTAGATGGAAGACGACCTGTGATGAAGAACTCGAGCAGTGGCGCAGAGCGCTTCCCAAAAACCTTATTCGCCCTCTCCCATATAGGATCGCAAAGGCGAGTGATTTCGGAGACCCGCTCTCCTGTTTGCCGGTGCATGCCGGCAAGCGGGATGGAGTAGGCTATGGTGGCGGCGCAAGCAGAGAGGTTGGCAAAACCTTAGATTGGATTCGGTGTGTTCTATGACGGTAGCCGCGCACGACTTTATATAGAGCGGCTCAGGAAACCCTAACGGAGACAAACGTGGGCCGAGTCCATGTTGCGTATGTTTGGATCGATTACAGCAGCCCACGATTCGGAAGCGATCCGAATAGGCTGACTGTTGACACGTCTGTCAAAACCTCACTGGTTTTTCCTAAGTAACAAAAATAAAACTTGGCTCGGCGAGATTCCCGCAACCCGCGACGCACGCGTCATGACGAGACGAGCGGCCGGTGCGTGCGTGCGAGCGGCGGCATCGTCGGAAGAGGAGCACACGTGTAGCTCTCTTATTGTCACTCATTTACAAAGTGGTGCAACACTTTACCTTATAAGCTGGTGTAACTTTCCTCTAATTTTCCATGTGGGACTAAACTTTAGCTCTCACTCCACTCCCATGTGAGCTGCCCCAAACATGAGCCCAAACACATGTGAGCTACCATCAAACATGGGATTTGAGATTTAAGGGAAAATCTGAATCTATATGGGCTTATTTGTATTGGTCCATTATTTCTAACAATCCCCCACCAGATCTCAAATGCCCATTTGAAGATTTGCCAATCCTCACTACTTGTTTATATACCAGTGTTTCAGCAGAGAATAGAGACTGTTAAGTTAAACTTCCGCCTAGAATCTTGGGCTACGTCTATCAACAACTTGAACAATGGACGAACCTTAAATTGCAAGTTTGGTATCAACAGATTTCACTCAAAATCATAACTAGTACCTGACTGCCAGTAGCCTGCCCCATAGGTTGGAGCATATGCGTCATATTCTCTGGTCTCTTCATGAGTTTACTAGAGACTACCCAAGTCTCATAGACCGCGACGTTTACAGTCGAGCTCATATAGGTGTGTTCTTTCAAGAATGCCCTGTAGGACGACATCTTTGCTAGTTATAGCCAATAGAAACACATTAAGGCATGTTGCCAACCTGCCTTACATATTTTGACAGTCATGCATCTTCACATAGAGAGGGTGATGACCCACAAGTATAGGGGGGTGTATCGCAGTATTTTCGAGGGAAGTGAAACCCAATTTATTGATTCGACACAAGGGAAGCCAAAGAATATTTATAAACCTTAACAACTGAGTTGTCAATTCAGCTGCACCTAGAAACAATCTTGCTCACATCAGTTTATCAGTAGCAACAGTTTTGTAGTAGGAATAGTAAAGTAACAGTAGTAGTAAAGTAAAGACAGCAGTAACAATTGCAGCAACAATAGGATTTGAGTGCGGTAGGCATAGGGATGGATGGACGTGCATTGCATGGACAAGACAATTCACATGACAATCAGAATATAGGACAATTGCAGATAAATAAGATAAAACATCCAAGTACTAGATAATCCTAGGCATGTGTTCCATATATAATCATACGTGCTCGTAGTGAAAACTTGCACAACATGTTTTGTCCTGCCAGCCCGTTTGCAGCGGGGCCTCAAGGGAACCACTGGCAATTAAGGTGCTCCTTTTAATAGAGCACCGGAGCAAAGCATTAATACTCCATGAACACATGTGATCCTCACATCAAAGCCATTCCCTCCGGTTATCCCGATTTCTGTCACTTTGGGGCCATTGGTTCTGGACAACAACGTGTGTATACAACTTGCAGGTAAGACCATAAAAAATACTATCATAATGAATCAATAATATGTTTAGATCTGAAATCATGGCACTCGGGCCCTAGTGATAAGCATTAAGCATAACAAGACGCAACAAAGTCAAAAAGCACTAATAATAGATACTAGGCACCATGCCCTAACAATCTGATGCCATTACATGCACGACCTCATCCAATCCCTACCATCCCCATAGCCTACAGCGGGGGATTACTCACTCATAGATGGGGGAAACATGGATGGTCGATGGAGAAGCGATGATGATGATGATGATGATGATGATGATGATGGCGATGATCTCCTCCAATTCCCCGTCCCGGCATGGTGCTGATGTCTACGCACTTCTATTCTTGTTGACAGTTGTTGTGCCTCCAAGTGCAGAGGTTTGTAGAATAGTAGCAAGTTTTCCCTTAAGTGGATCACCTAAGGTTTATCGAACTCAGGGAGGAAGTGGTCAAAGGTATTCCCTCTCAAGCAACCATGCAATCAAAATACAAGAAGTCTCTTGTGTCCCCAACACATCCAATACACTTGTCAGGTGTATAGGTGCACTAGTTCGGCGAAGAGATAGTGAAATACAAGTGGTATGGATAATTATAAGTGGTAATGGTGATAGAAAATAGCCTAATGGCGTGGAAAAGACTAAAGTAAAACTGAAATAAAGATGGCAGCAAGCAAACATGTAATAGATCTAATTGCAAACGGTGTTTTAATGCTTAGAAACAAGGCCTAGGGATCATACTTTCACTAGTAAACACTCTCATATAAATATCTTCTCTTTATGATACTACTCTTAACTACTCTTCGGTTTGACACTCTAATCCATGGTAGGGCTATAACAGCACACCTCAAAGTTCATCTTTCTCATATTGATAACCCCACACTGTCACCTTGAGTACTAGATCGGTCCAACAAACACCACAATTTCATAAAGACATCCAACTCCAAATATAACTCATAACAAGTATTTGTAATCTCTAGCCTAAGTGCCACCATGGTGTGCACACTGTCACTTTCACACACATGGGGAGAGCAGAGATCTATTAAAGCACTTGAGTAGCAAGGTGGATCTATAGATTACAAGCTCGTGATCTCAATAAGATCATGCATAGAGAGAGATGAACACATAGCTACCGGTAGAACCCTTAGCCTCGAGGAAGAACTACTCCCTCATCATCATGGGAATCAGCAACGATGATGGAGATGGTGGTGGAGATCGATGGAGATGGCTCCGGGGGCACTTCCCCGTCCCGGCAGGGTGTCGGAACAAAGACTTTCTGTCCCCCGAATCTCCCCTTCGGTGGCGGCGGCGCTACGGAACTTTTCGTGGATTTCTGATTGACTCTTTAGGGTTTTGGAATCGAGAGGCTCTTATAGGCGAAGGAGGCAAGGTCGGTGGCCAGCCAGGGGGCCCACACCATGCCCTGGTGTGGCCTGGGGGTACCCGCGCCTGGGGGTGTGTGGCCAGGCCCTGGCCCTCCTCCATCTCGTATTCTGGCTCCATGAGTCTTCCGGGAAAATAGGAACTTTGGCTTTTGTCCCGTCCAATTCCGTGAATATTCATTTTCTGACTTTCCTGGAACCAAAAACAGCAGAAAACAGGCAACTGGCACTGTGGCTCTTGTTAATAGGTTAGTCCAAGAAATCATATGAAAAGTACTCCAAAATGTGGACAAAACAAAAGAAAGTAGATATAAACCAAGCATGGAACATCAAAAATTATGGATACGTTAGCAACGTATCAACATCACCAAGCTTAACTCCTGCTCGTCCTCGAGTAGATAAGTGATAAAAAGAAAGAATAATTTTTGAGGTGACATGCACCATCATAAACTTGATCAAAGTATTTGTAAAACATTGATAGCTGGGATCATAGTACTTCAACATAGCATGAAAGACAAAGTTCTAACAATAAGACATAGCAACTATGTTGCAACATGAAAAGGCATAAACACAAGATTCATGAATAACAATGCTTTGCAAGACGTTTGTTTGTTTCACATAAAGAAAACATAGCATAGTGGCATTCAGCTTGTCCCTCATAGAGTAGCAAACATAAATGCATAGGACACCTTCAAAGTTCATAAGAGTGACTAGATACAAATAGTTTAAAACAAGCAATATCAAAGCTATGCATCAATCAACAAGTCTTGGGAAAATGCACATAGAACTAAGAATGGCCACTATTCTCTCAAAGTAAGTGCATAAAGATAGAAGGTGGAGACTCAATATATAAGTGGAAGAAATGCCTTCAAAGAAGGAAGTAGAGACTCAAGTTTCATAAAGAGCTTCCAAAAATTATGGTACTTAATAGCTTTCAGCTCTCATTGCCCCTATCATAAGCATCTTGAAGGTGATTAAGGTTAAAGTGACACAACTAAGAGGATATGCTTGACAAGTTATAAACCAAAATCTCATGCCCCTTACTTACGAAGACCGAACCTCATGATACTCAACTTTAGTCACAAGTAAGCTCTTGTCATTGTAAGTACATATGTATCATAAAGAACCGCCAACGGGGTACCCCTTGCACATGATACAGGAGCTATCCCATAAGCAAAATGACAAGGCAAGCAGACAGTGAGAATCTCAGCGATCTTTTTATTTGCTATTTGCATAGGTTTTTATTGAGGATGCTTCATAGAGTGCTTATTATGGTGATGCTGCAAGTTTCCACCATGATTAGGCATGGCTTAGGATAGCGGCCCAGGCGTTTCTCTAACACACATACAAACTCCATGATATTACATGTTCCACTTTTATTTCACACCACCGGGATCCATAAGCAAAAGAATATGATATCAATGGGGTACAATGTACAAGTGCAATGCTGAAAGCGTTCACCATGATACATGGTTCTGCTAATTTCAACTTATAAAGCACAAGCATATACGCAACAAAGAAGGACCCAATGGTTCAAGTTTATTAAATGCAAGAAAAGTAAAGTGTGCCATCAAGTTCGTGAGAGCCTTAATCACTAGTTTTCTCATAACAAGTTGGAAGGTAGATAAAAACATGAATATACTTGGAATAGAAATTGCTAATAGGTAGGTATGGTGGACTCTTTGGAATAACTTGGTTTAAGGAGTTGGATGCATGAGTGGAAATCATACTTGGTTACGGAGGCTAGCAAAATACTAGGAGCGACAAACTAAGAGAGCAATAATGGCTATAATCATGCAGAGCGACAAAACATCATTGATCAAAGCATAAAGTGATATTACAAGTTGAAAACTAAAGGATCATCAAGGCTATGGTAACTTTGGATAGCCATAACATGGTGTGAGCATGCGCCAAGTCAACCCAAATAAAGCATCAAAGGAGAATACCACAATACTATGCTTTAATATGCTAAAACAACGCATGATTCATCCAAAGCACATTAAGCAATCTCAATTGTTTATAACAAGTCATGCTACATCAAAGAATACTAAGAATAAAGCCAAAACAATATCAAGCATGGCATGACAAAGCATAGGCCACAGTCAAAAACAAGCTCTTTTTACCACTTAAGCATGAACTTTCCTACTCTTTTCCAATCCAAACCAAACTATTTGAAAACCAGTGTATGAAAGAGTGGGTCAAACCAATTTATTCAGCAAACTAAGAAAAGAAAGCAAGCAAAAAACAAAAACAAAAGCGAAAAAAGACGCTCCAAGAACAACACAACTGTGCATGAAACAATAAAAATAAAGCGTTTGGAAGAAACCTAGGATTTTTAATGATGAAGAAGGGGATGCCTTGGGCATCCCCAAGCTTTGATGCTTGTACTTCTTGGATATTTCTTGGGGTGACACGCGTGGCATCCCCAAGCTTGAGCTTTAGTCCATCCTTCATCTCATTACTCATTCCTTCCATACACCTGAATTTTTTCCTTCATACAAAACTCCACACAATCTTCATTAGCAACATTAGTGCACTCAAGATAATAAATCTTTAGGTTCAGTTATAACACTAATAAACTTCCATTAAAACACTAGCTACTATAGAAATTCCCTCAAAAATCTCAATTCCCCAAAAGAACTCAAAAAGGAACCAATAAGAAGCAAATGCAGAAAATGGCAGAAATCTGTCAAAACAGACCAGCAGGTAAAGACGAATTTTTTCAAAGACCTTATGTTGCTCAAATCAAAAAGTGTTGAACTAACGAAAGTTATATAACAACCTGGGGCAGAAGAAAAAAAATTCACGCCTCAAAAGGACGTACAGAGATTTTACACGAATTTGTACGGTGAAGCACATAAATCTGTTTCGGGACAGGAACTTTCCCAATCATTACTTCTCTCTCATTAGAGGTTACTATTGGCACAAAAAGCAAATAAAAAGGATAAGGAGCGGTTATTACTGAAGTAATAACTTCCAAGACTCATCTAAAACTTTTGGGTTATCTCCCAATAAGTACTTTTCTTTAACGCCTTTAAGTTAGGCATGATAGTTTGACAAGATGCTCACATAAGAAATATGAATTAAAGTAAAAGAGAGCATCAAGAAGCAAATTCAAAGAACATTTAAGTATAACGCACTTCCTATACATAGGAATCTTGTAAATAAACAAGTCATGAAAGCACAAAGCAACAAGCATAGTAAAGAAAAACAAGTGCAACTTTAAGACTTTCAACATAAAGAGGGAAAATTTAATATTGTTGAGATACATAAAACCATGTTTCCCTCTCTCATAATAACTTTCAGTAGCATCATGAATAAAATTAACAATATAACTATCACATAAACCATTCTTATTATGAGCCACATGCATAAAATTATTATTACTCTCCACATAAGCATAGTCATTCTTATTAATTGTGGTGGGAGCAAATTCAACAAAATAGCTATCATTATTATTCTCATCACCATAATCATCAAATATAGGAGGCATATTGTAATCATAATTAATTTTCTCCTCAATAGTAGGTGGACTGAAAATATCATATTCATCATTGTAATCATCATATATTGGAGGCATAGTATCATCAAAGTAAATTTTCTCCTCCATGCTTCGGGGACTAAAAATATCATGCTCATCAAAACTATCTTCCCCAAGCTTAGAATTTTCCATAGCATTAGCAATAATGGTGTTCAAAAAATTCATACTAATAATATTGCTATTAGCATGCAAATAAAGTTCCATAGGTTTTTTAATTTTCTATTCAAACACTTCATGTCCTAACTCAAGATAAATACTATAAAGCTCTCTAATTTTGTTGTTGTTTTCCATTAAGCCTAACTAGTGAAAAAAAGAAACAAAAAGACAAAATTGCAAAATCTAAAGGAAATAACTTCGAGCACTCACACCGGACGATGTGAGTATCTTTTACCTTACCTCCCCGGCAACGGCGCCAGAAAATAGGCGTTTGCCATGGGAAGTTCTTCTTCTTTAATCCTCCGGTGTGAATACCTTTTACCTTACCTCCCCGGCAACGGCGCCAGAAAATAGGCGTTTGATGTGGGAGGTTCTTCTTCTTTAATCCTCCGGTGTGAATACCTTTTACCTTACCTCCTCGGCAACGGCGCTAGAAAAATATCTTGATGTGTACGCACTTCTATTCTTGTAGACAGTTGTTGGGCCTCCAAGTGCAGAGGTTTGTAGAACAGCAGGAAGTTTTCCCTTAAGTGGATCACCCAAGGTTTATCGAACTCAGGGAGGAAGTGGTCAAAGGTATTCCTTCTCAAGCAACCCTGCAATCAAAATACAAGAAGTCTCTTGTGTCCCCAACACACCCAATACACTTGTCAGGTGTATAGGTGCACTAGTTCGCCGAAGAGATAGTGAAATACAAGTGGTATGGATAAATATAAGTGGTAACGGTGATAGAAAATAGCCTGATGGCGTGGAAAAGACTAAAGTAAAACTGAAATAAAGATGGCAACAAGCAAACATGTAACAGATCTAATTGCAAACGGTGTTTTAATGCTTAGAAACAAGGCCTAGGGATCATACTTTCACTAGTAAACACTCTCATATAAATATCTTCTCTTTATGATACTACTCTTAACTACTCTTCGGTTTGACACTCTAATCCATGGTAGGGCTATAATAGCACACCTCAAAGTTCATCTTTCTCATATTGATAACCCCACACTGTCACCTTGAGTACTAGATCGGTCCAACAAACACCACAATTTCATAAAGACATCCAACTCCAAATATAACTCATACCAAGTATTTGTAATCTCTAGCCTAAGTGCCACCATGGTGTGCACGCTGTCACTTTCACACACATGGGGAGAGCAGAGATCTATTAAAGCACTTGAGTAGCAAGGTGGATCTATAGATTACAAGCTCGTGATCTCAATAAGATCATGCATAGAGAGAGATGAACACATAGCTACCGGTAGAACCCTTAGCCTCGAGGAAGAACTACTCCCTCATCATCATGGGAATCAGCAACGATGATGGAGATGGTGGTAGAGATCGATGGAGATGGCTCCGGGGGCACTTCCCCGTCCCGGCAGGGTGCCCGAACAGAGACTTTCTGTCCCTCGAATCTCCCCTTCGATGGCGGCGGCGCTGCGGAACTTTTCATGGATTTCTAATTGACTCTTTAGGGTTTTGGAATCGGGAGGCTCTTATAGGCGAAGGAGGCAAGGTCGGTGGCCAGCCAGGGGGCCCACACCATTCCCTGGCGCGAATTGGGGGTACCCGTGCCTGGGGGGGTGTGGCCAGGCCCTGGCCCTCCTCCGTCTCGTATTCTGGCTCCGTGAGTCTTCCAAGAAAGTAGGAACTTTGGCTTTTGTCCTGTCCAATTCTGAGAATATTCATTTTCTGACTTTCCTGGAACCAAAAACAACAGAAAACAGGCAACTGGCACTGTGGCTCTTGTTAATAGGTTAGTCCAAGAAATCATATGAAAAGTACTCCAAAGTATGGACAAAACATAAGAAAGTAGATATAAACCAAGCATGGAACATCAAAAATTATGGATACGTTAGCAACGTATCAGGTGGCAGAACAGAGTTTCTGGTTTCGAATCATGGAATCTGGTGGTGGCGGCGGAGTGGAACTCCTTCTGGAAAAACGTCGACCCCCCCCCCCCCCCGAGTTTTTAGGTCAGAAGGCATCTTATAGGCGAAGAGGGAGACCGAGGGGGTGTCTGGGGCGGCCATACCACCCCCTGGCGCGACCAGGCCCAACCCGCACGGCCAGCTGGTGTGGCTAGGCCCTAGCCCCACTCCGTCTCGTATTCTGGCTCCGGGAGTCTTCTGATGAAATAGGATTTTTGGCATATTTTCTGGGATTTTTCCTGATAGTTGATTTTCTGTACATAAACTAGACACCAAGGCAATTCTGCTGAAAACATCATTAGTCCGTGTTAGTTGCATCCAAATCACACAAGTTTAGAGGAGAAACAATAGCAAAAGTGTTCGGGAAAGTAGATACATTTTGGACGTATCAGAGGGTTACAAAATACTCTCCTCAATCAAACCACTAGCTTGTTCTTCCCAGATCCTAATTCACGGGATCTCCGATCACATAGGTTGGGTTACCACTATGGTGTGACATCCATGGGTCTCAACCCCATCTCCCTATATGTATTTTCTATCACAATTCGTGATAGTCCCTTTATAAATGGATCTGCCAGGTTTTTATCTATTTGAATATATGTAACAGTTATTACTCCGGAGTTTCTCAATTTCCTGACAGATTTCAAACGTCTCTTGACGTGTCTTGATGATTTCATGTTATCCTTAGAATTGTTCACTTTGACAATAATAGTTTGGTTGTCACAATTCAAAAGGATTGTCGGCATAGGTTTTTCAACCACAGGCAAGTCCATCAAGAGTTCACGCAACCATTCTGACTCAACAGTGGATGTGTCTAAAGCAGTAAGTTCTGCTTCCATAGTTGACCTCGTCAATATGGTATGTATACGAGATCTCCATGACAACGAGCCACCTCCAAGGGTAAACACATACCCGCTCGTGGCGTAGAGTTCATCAACATCAGAGATCCAGTTCGAATTACTATATCCTTCAAGCACAATAGGGTGCCTTGAATAGTGAATCCCATAGCTCATTGTACCACATAGATAGTGGATGACCCTTTCAAGTGCATGCCAATGATCAATACCCGGGTTAGACATGAACCTACTCAACTTGTGAAGGAAGTATGTCCTGAGAGGCAATAATAAAGTTGTTATTATGTATTCCTTGTATATGATAGATGTTTATTTTGCATGCTATAATTGTATTGATTGGAAACGTCAATACATGCGTGTTTAATAAACAAATTTAATACATATGAGTGGGATTTTTGAGTGGAGAAAATGGAGGGGCAATTTATGTGAGTGGAGCTCCCTCCGCATGAATGAGGAAGAGGTGGGGGCACCCCATGGTGCGCCGGCCATGGGGAGGGGTTTCCCCCCTCTCCTATATCAAGCCCCCCTCTCACTCCTTCTCACTCACACCTCCTCGTGAAGGATCTCTCTCCCGCTCTAGAATTATTCCCTATGGTCTCGGATTAGCGAGATACATGTTTCCGGTGACATTTCGTCTGGAAGGACTTGCTGCTTCCGCTGCTTCGCTGGAGCGAGGAGGTGGATGTTGTCCGATGGCCTGAACGTGTGTGCGAGGATGGATGCGCTGCTGATTTGCGTCGCTAGGACTTCCACACGATCTTGAGATCGGCAAGCGTTCGGCTACTTCATCCACGAGTTCAATATCGTTACACTTTGTCGGTCTTCGAGGGTATGTTCTCTTTGGATGTATATCCACATGTTGCTTGTATCTAGTAGATAGATCTTGGCGTAGAATAGTTCTCATCGTAGGAATTTTTTTGATTTCCATGTTGCAAACCCAACAACTTGCTCACCGCAAAAGAGATATCAGGTCTTGTAGCGCTTGCTAAGTACATGAGAGAACCAACATTTTTTGAATATTTCAACTGGTCTATTGGTTCCTTCCTATTATTTCGCAAAGTCAAACTGGGATCATAAGGTGTTGGAGAAGTCTTGCCATCAATAAAGCCAAAACGGATCAAGATCTTCTCAACATAATAAGAATGTGTTAAAGTAATCCCATTCTCGTTCTTAATAAGTTTGATGTTCAGAATCACATCAGCCTCTCCTAGATCTTTCATGTCAAAACTCTTTGACAAGAAAGTCTTAACTTCATTTATTAGATTCATGTTTGTACCAAAGTTTAGAATATCATCCACGTACAAACATAATATAACACTATCGCCCCCACCATGGTGATAGTACACACACCTATCAACCTCATTGATGACAAAGCCAACAGAAAGTAGGGTTCTGTCAAACTTCTCATGCCATTCCTTAGGTGCTTGTTTCAGGCCATATAAAGATTTTAACAACTTGCACATCTTTGTCTCTTCACCTGTTACCACAAACCCATCTGGCTGATCCATATAGATCTCCTCTTCCAACTCTCCATTAAGGAAAGCTGTCTTCACATCCATTTGATGAACGAGAAGACCATAAGAGGCAGCCAGGGACAGTAGTACTCGAATGGTGGTTAGAGTAATCTTCGCCTTCTTTCTGTTTGTAGCCCTTTGCTACAAGTCATGCCTTGTACTTCTCAATAGTACCATCAGGCCTTAGCTTCTTCTTGAACACCCACTTACAGCCCACAGGTTTACAACCATAGGGACGTTCTGATAATTCCCAAGTTCCATTAGAAAGAATCGAATCCATCTCATTTTGGACAGATTCTTTCCAATCATCTGCATCAGGAGATGCATATGCCTATGCAATGGATCTGGGAGTATCGTCCACAAGGTACACAATGAAATCATGACCAAAGGATTTTGTAATCCTCTGTCTCTTACTCCTCGTGGGAGGTTCATCGTCATCCTTCTCTAGGACTTCCTCATGTGGTTGTTCAAAATTCTCAATAGATGCACTAGATTCAAGAAATATTTTAGAAGAAATTTTAATAGTGCTATGGATATCTTTCAAAGGAAACATATTCTCAAAGAATGTTGCATCACGAGATTCCATTATAGTATCAACATGCATATCAGGAACCTCGGACTTAACCACTAGAAATCTATAGCCTATACTCCGTGGAGCATATCCTAAAAAGATACAATCCACTGTTTTAGGTCCAAGTTTGCGTTTCTTGGGAATTGGTATGTTGACCTTAGCCAAACACCCCCAAGTGCACAAATACGCAAGTGATGGTTTTCTCCTAGCCCACTCCTCATAAAGGTTCTTTTCTTTATTCTTGTTAGGAACTCTATTCAGGACATGACATGAAGTCAACAAAGCCTCCCCCACCATGCCTTTGGTAAACCAGTAGTGGCTAGCATGGAATTCACCAAGTCAGCCAGCGTGCGGTTTTTCCTCTCGACAACCCCGTTTGATTGGGGTGAGTAGGGAGGCGTCCTCTCATGAACAATGCCATGTTCCTCACAGAACTCGTCAAAGATTTTGGGAAAATATTCACCACCACGATCCGACCTAAGATGTTTGATCTTTCTCTCTAGTTGATTTTCAACTCTGGCTTTATAAACTTTAAAGTAGTCTAAAGCTTCATCTTTAGTGTGCAACAAATAAACATAGCAGTATCTAGTCGCATCATTAATCAATATCATGAAATATCTCTTTTCACCTTTTGTCAACACACCATTCATCTCGCATAGATCAGAATGTATGAGTTCTAGAGGTGACAAGTTTCTCTCCTTGATAGCTTTGTGAGGCTTTCGAGGTTACTTTGATTGCACACAACTATGGCACTTAGAACCTTTGGCAATAGTGAAATTAGGAATTAAACTCATGTTGGACATCCGAGACATCAAGCCAAAATTAATGTGACATAAATGAGAATGCCAAACACTGGTATCATCATTAACATCACCACAAATATGATTCAAGGATTTATTACAAAACTCTGAAAGAGAGAAACGGAACAAGCCTGCAAACTCATAACCTTTACCGATAAATTGTCCATGTTTCGAAACAACGACT
Source organism: Avena eriantha (assembly GCA_910589775.1). NCBI lineage: Eukaryota > Viridiplantae > Streptophyta > Magnoliopsida > Poales > Poaceae > Avena > Avena eriantha. The sequence goes on along the minus strand of OU342741.1, from coordinate 496,276,028 downwards.
TTATTAGACTCTAACACAACCTTGAACCCATCTCTGCATAGAAGGGAGCCACTAACGAGATTCTTGTTCATAGTAGGGACATGCTGCACGTTCCTCAGATGCATGATTTTTCCGGAAGTAAACTTCAGATCCATCATGCCAACACCACAAACAGAAGCATGTGATCCATTCCCCATTAGGACGGAAGAATACCGTGCGACCTGATAAGAAGTAAACATAGATATGTCAGCACACATATGAACATTAGCACCCGTATCAATCCACCAACATGGTGACTGAAACACTGAAAGAACAACAAATAAATTACCATACCCATCCGTGTTGCTCGCGGTCACGCCGTTGACAATCTTTCCACTTTTCCCTCTACGATCTTCATGTTCTGGACAGTCCTTGGAAAAGTGCCGAGCTCTCCACAGGTAAAGCAACCTAGCTTGGCCTTGTTCGGCTTCTTCTTCTTCTTCTTGAAGGTTGTAGTCTTATCAGGCTTGTTGAAGGAGGGCTTATAGTTCCCTTTGTTCTTGCCGAAGGTCCTCTTCTGCACCATGTTGGCGTTAGACTGACCCTCGCCTCCTTTCATAGCAGTGTCTTAGCCCGAGCCTTCTCCTCAACATCAAGATACACTATCAGGTTTTCAGCCGATATCTCTTGTCGAGTTGTGGAGAAGTTCCTCCATAAAGAAGGCAAGTTTGCAATGATGCACCCAGCCACAAACTTGTCGGGTAAGTTACACTTAAGGATTTCAAGCTCCTTGGCAAAGCATTGTATCTCATGAGCTTGTTCGACTACAGAACGGTTGTTAACCATCCTGTAGTCATGAAAGCTCTCCATGATGTATAGTTCACTGCCAGCATCTGTTACATCAAACATAGCGTCCAGTGTCTTCCAGAGCTCTTTTCCATCTTTGATGTGCATGTACACATCAAACAGCTTGTTGTCAAGAACACTCAGAACGCATCCCATAAAGGCAAGATTGGTTTCCTTGAACTTGTTCTGATCTTGTTCATATATAGTTCCTTTAGGTAAACCCTCACTAGCCTCGAATAATTTCAGATTTTCCAGCCACATAGTGGTCTTACACTGCCACCACTTAAAATAAACACCGGTATACTTTTCCGACTTCATCGCATCAGGCAAGTGTCCCATGATTATCTCAGAAAATAGCCTATAATAAGGTTTTTGGATTGTTGGATAATTAGGCGCAATTTTCATGATTAATTCTAGAATATTAAACATGACAAAACCAGCTACTAGCACATGTAACTCGAACATACTAGATGTACTAAACAACAAGATGAACGGAAACAAGCAGCAGCTAAACATGTACTCGTAGAACATTGTGAATAACCAAACAGCAGCACGTTGCACGTACCGTTCGATTGCATAAGTAGTCGTAGCAGTAACCTTGGGGAAGATTGATCGAAGCAGACGGCGGCGAAGACAACGATAGACAGCACTGCCCGACTTGGATGGAAGACAATCCGTGATGAAGAACTCGAGCAGTCGCGCAGAGTGCTTTCCAAAAACCTTATTCGCCCTCTCCCGTACAGGATCACAAATGTGAGTGGTTCCGGAGACCTGCTCTCCCGTCCGCCGGTGCACGACGACAAGCGGGATGGAGTAGGCTATGGTGGCGGCGCAAGCAGAGAGGTTGGCAAAACCCTAGATTGGATTCAGTGTGTTCTATGGTGGTAGCCGCGCACGACTTTATATAGAGCGGCTCAGGAAAGCCTAACGGAGACAAACTTGGGCCGAGTTCACGTTGCGTATGTTTGAGTCGGTTACAGTAACCCACGATCCGTATTGACACGTCTGTCAAAAGCTCACAGGTTTTTCCTGAGTAAGAAAAATAAAGCTCGGCTCGGCGAGATTCTCGCAACCCGCGGCGCGCGTTGTGACGAGACAAGCGAGCGGGCGGGCGGGCATTGTCGGAGGAGCGCGTGTGTAGCTCTCTTATTGTCACTCACTTACAAAGTGGTGCAACATTTCACCTTATAAGCTGGTGTAACTCTCCTTCAACTTTTCATGTGGGACTAAACTTTAGCTCTCACTCCACCCCATGTGAGCTGCCCCAAACATGGGCCGAAACACATGTGAGCTACCATCAAACATGGGCTTTGAGATTTAAGAGAAATCTAAAATCTACATAGGGCTTATTTGTATTGGTCCATTATTTCTAACACAGATTAAGCACCAGGATAGACCTGGGTAATGAGAGATGTGACTGACACAAGATGATGGAGTAGTATGTTTGTAACTACACACGGCGATCGATCGAGCCACGGTAGCAAATTTGACAGACACCCATGCGCGATACAATCGTACCGAGTTTCCATGTAACAAAACTAGCGATCGATCCATCTATCATGGACGCGGCGGCAGTAGCAGTTGACCTCGACGTTGACGACGACTTCATCGGATAGAAGTTAGCGGAAAGTATCTCGTCATCATCAGTTTGCGAGGGGCTCATCCATGCCAATGTTTTCACCCGAAAAAACCTAACCTAACACACAGAAATCTTTGCAAAAGTTAGCCAACAAAAGCTTTGTTGAAAGCCAAGGAACAAGGCTCCGTTTACTCGGAAAAAAGGCTCTGTTTGGTAGTTCCGTGTTTTCAAAACTAAAGTATTGCAAAACTACAGTATTGCAACGAGTTGGACAAGCAATCAAGTTTGTTGAAAAACTCTAGGTTTTTAAGAAACCGAAAAATGAATTGGATCCCGATCGAGCTCACAGGGACCCTTTACTTTAAAATTTTGAAATGATATTTAAAATTTCAAAAATTCTGAAAAATATGTACATACATCCAATAATTCATACTTCAAGTGTACAAAGTCTCAATCTGAAATAGGTTGTACTATGGGGGTACATAAAAAGACAAAATCCCATAAGATTTGAAGATACAATATTCGCACACCCAGATCTACAATTTTATCTTTTGTGTGTAGTGTATAATACACCACATTTCTTTGGAATTTTTATAAGATTGAAAATATCTTTTTTGAATGTTCACAATAGAGGTCTCCATGGAGCCTGGGAGACAATTGGACGAACTCATAATTTATGATGGTTTAACGGTAATGTATTAAGCTTATTTCACAAATTCCTTTCAAAATGTTGTCCTGGAATGGATGGATATATTTTTCACTGAAAAATCGAATTAGAATAAAGTTAATGCCAGAAGTACAAAGAAAATGAAGCTTACCATAGTACGGTATTTCTCTTTTATTCTACTCTTAGATGAGGTCCAACTTAACAACCTATCATATGGAAATGAAAATAATGGAGCTTGTAAAAAAACTAGGGTAAGCCCATGTGGGGTTCCTCCCTCCGTCGGCGATGCCACCGGTCCATCCCGGCTCCGGCGGCCTTAGGGCCTTGGAGGCATGGCGGACCACGGCCCCCTGCCGGCGGGAGGTCTTCATGTTTTTCTTAGACTGTTTTCAGTGTCTTCTTCAAGATGTTAAGACGATGGTTACGTCCTGAAGTTAGAATAAGGTCCTCCTCGTCCTATCCTCGCTCTGTTGGTGCGTCTAGCATCGATGGAGGGCGCGTGGAGTCGTGTATCTGGTGGATCTTTTGGGATCCGGTCGTCTTTCGTATTCGTTGGTGTGATTTGAGGTCAGTCTCTTCCGATCTACTTTTGTCATCTTTGGCAATAGTTGCTGCTCTAGTGCGCTGGTCCCTTGAGACCTTAGCATGACAACTTTCCGTCTGTCTACTACAATAAGCTCTACTATGGCAAGCTTTGCCCGGCTCCGGTGATGGAGGGGCGAGGACGGCGGCGGGTCTTTGGCTTGTGCTAGTGTATGTAGTCGTCGCTAGGTGGTCTAATGACCTACTTGTAATTTTTATTACTTTTAGAATTCTTTGTACTGTTGTTGATGATTATTAATACTAATAGCTCGGTAGAATTTCACAAAAAGAAAATAATGGAGCTTGTGTGTTCTCGGCGATGGGTCCCAAACTCCTGATAGTGGAGGCATGGAAAGTGATCTACACTGGGAGTTAATGGTCTTCGGGTCCCTACTCCGTAGATTGATGATACTCGATCGCATAAATCATCGTACAATGCTTTGATCTAATTTTCCCGTAATTGTATCGGATGAACTAATAAATGATAACAAGTCAGCCCGTGCTGAAATTTGGAATGTCCACTAAGATATTCTCCTACTCCATCTTTAGAAGATATGCATTCAAATTGGAATGATATTAGACTTAGAGAATCTTTAGAAGATGTGCATTCAAATTGGAATGATATTAGACTTAGAAGGTAGGCTTTTCACTAATGAGCGGAGGTTTAGGAGAGGCATAGCATCCTCTGATACCTGCACGTTCTGCTCTCAGGCCGAGTCTACGGTGCACCTGCTTCTTCACTGCCCGTCGGTCTCTCCTTTCTGGGATGTTGTGCCCGCCTTGTCTTTAGATGTTATGTCCTGCAACTCGCTCAGAGATCTTTAGGATGGTCCCAATGCTTGCAAAATGAGAACCTCCGTGCTAATTTGTGTTCTCTGGAACATTTGGAAGCGGCGAAATGCAAAAGTCTTAAGGGATGAGGTTGAACCCATCCACCTCGTCTTTCGCATATGTGCGGATGACCTCTCCCTTTGGTCCCATAGAACTTCTAACCTTACTTCTCCCTTTGGTCCCATAGAACTTCTAACCTTACTCTTAAATCTTTAGCCACTGCTTGGGCGGTTATGTTCACCCACCTAGCTGCCAATGGGTAGCCCTACTCTCTGTTAACTATTCATGTACAACTACTGTTTCTTTGTATTCTTTCTACAGCTATGGTTCTTTGTATCCTCTCCCACCACCTCCCTCTCCTTAGCCAGGTTTTGTACATAGGTGTAGGTAGCTTTTTCTGCTTTTGAGTCATCTTCTGTAAAGTCTGTTTGTAACTGTCTTTTTATTGCAAATTGGTTCAGGCCGGCCTCGTGCCTGCCATTGATTTCTCAAAAAAAAAAGACTTAGAGAAGTGCATAATTTAGTGGAGATACCGGAGGAAGGATTTTATTGTTTGTTCCTTATCCGAGTTTTATTGAAGTTTCTCGACACAAGGTTTTTACTAAGGCAATTTGTGCAATACAAGCTTAGTATCCAAATACAAATTCTCTATTTTTTCCATAATAGGATTTTGAGAGTTTTACGCGGTCTAGCTGGCGTTGTCCCTATGGATTTGCCCCCTCTCCCAAATAAGTACACGTGAATTCCTAGGAAAACCTATTACTCCCTCTTTTTAAAATATAAAATATTTTAGCTTTTGTGAAAAAAGTGTATTTTGACACATTTTAGTGTGTAAGTTCACTCCGAACATGGATTAGTGAAGTATTGAGAGTAAGGGTTATTTGGTCACTTTTCTTCGAGAAATTACACCAATCTATTAATAATCATCAATGGCAGTACAAAGTGTTGGATTATTAGGCATAATTTTCACAATTAATTCTAATATATAAATCATGACTACAACAACTACAATCATGTGAAACTCTAACATACTAGATGTATTAATCAACATGAACAGTGACAGTGTATACGCAAGAACAATCATGGTATGACAATAGATCAAATCACACTATACGTAGTTGCTGATGAAGTCACCGTTGGGCAGAGGTTGCTGTAGCCTGTCGAAGAAGACGACGTAGCAGACGCCATGCACGCGGATGCTCTTGACGCCCAGGAAGACGCGCCGTGATGATGAACTTGAGTAGTCGCGCGGAGCGCTTCCAAACCTTATTCGCTCTCTCCCGTACAGGATTGCAAAGGCGAGTGGTTCCGAAGACCCGTTTTCCCGTCTGTCCGGTGCACGCGGGATGGAGTAGACTACGTTGGTGACGCAAGCAGAGTGGAGGAAAAACTCGAGGCTCATTCCGCAAACCGCGCGGGCACCGAGACGAACAAGCGAGCGGCGTCGAAGGAGGAGGAGGACTGTGCGTGTAGCACTTCTCTTCTCACTCACTTACAGAGGGGTGAGACACTTCACCTTATAAAATGATGTAACTCTCCTCTAACTTTTTATGTGGAACTAAACTTTAGCTCTCACTTCTTTTGTCACACATACATGTGAGCTGACACCAAATTGGGCTAGATCACATATGAACTTCCACACACATGGGTTTTGAGATTTAAGAAAAAAATCTGAAATCTACAATGGGCAAAATTATTTAGCCCAAATATTTCTAACACAAAGAAGCCCAAAATTGATAAAAATAAATACAAATAGATCGTTGGACCACCTAGCGACGACTACAAACATTAGAGCGAGCCGAAGGCGCGCTGCCGACCTCACCCTTCCATCACTGGAGTCGGGCAAAGTAGACGAGAAGTTATCGTGCTAAGTCTACAAAGGCCAATGTACTAGAGTAGCCACCATAACCGCAGATTGACCTGAACACAAACCAACGCTGTTAACTGAGTGGGTGGGCGTGTTCTTTATTAGCCAGTCCATGTTTTATTGAAATCGATCAAGAGATATAACCCTAAATTTATCTTTTTCTCGCACTTATCTTATATTTAATTCCTGCAACTTACCCAATTTATATCCAATCAGCGATCCAATTAGGGTTGACACTTGCACAATCACCGGGATGTAATATAATTGTTCCTACTTCATATACTGTATAGAGATTGTGGTGAAGGATGGTGGAAATTCGTATGGAATAGCGGTGACAGTCTTTGATGATTGTTACAACCTAATTTTAAAAAGTTCAGTTCGAGTGTATATATATCGTACGTAAAGGTCAGCTAGACTAGATCACGAGTCGAACAAAAGAATTTGGCTTAGATTCCCAACTTGCTTGGTATTATGGAGAAACTTTTTTGAGAGTCGATGTAACTTATTTCCAATAAATAAAACTGTATTATTTGTTTTAGAAAAATCCTATATACCCGCACCACCTTGGCGGAGAAAGCAAGACCAAATCTAGTCTAGGAATGACAAAGGCGTCTAAGAGCATCTCCACTCGCCCCCTTTCCCCCCCATACGGGTCCGGAGTTTGGCCGGGGGGGGGGGGGGGGGAGGGAGGGGACGCAGGTACCTCCTATCGGGGGTCATCGCCTCGCAGCCGCCGCCCCTAAAACAGCCCCCAGAAACCGCAATTGAAAATTCAAACATTCAAAGATCGCCAGACATTAAACATAGTTTTGTCGCCCCCGTGCACAACATAGTTCAGGCGATGCAATCGCCGCAAGTCACCGAAATACGAGTCCATCGGTGATCAAATAAACATACATGGAACACGAAAATCAAACAAGGAGGGGATCATCCGCCGCGGTAGCAGGCACCTCCGGGGTCGCCGGCGGCGGAACGGTGGTGCTAGCATGGGTGCACATCGGGGTCGGGGTCGTAGTCGCCAGTGTCGGGCTGCTGTTCTGGTTGGCGGTCCCTAGGTTCTCGGAGAGGATTAGGGCGCGCTAATCAACACACCACGCCCTCACCTCAGCGTCCATGTCCTTCGTGTTGACCATCAAGATCGCCAAGCCCTCCCTCCTCTTCTTTGCCACCATGTTGGCCTTGATGAGGCCGAGCTTGATATCCTGTCGCTCGATGACCGATGCCCACCTTGCCGCGGCAATCTCCTCTAACCTGGTGCCCTGCTCCGCCCTCATGGCGGCGTGCGCAACGATGTCGACCATGCAAGCTAGGATGGATGAGTGTAGTTTCTCGATGGCCGACGCCACGTCCCTCATGGCCTTGGCCTTCCTATGGCCGACGGGTCGGCCCTCCGATGCCGCAGATGGCGCCGCCCTTGGGTCGTATTTGTTGGACTTGGACTTGGCCTTGGCGAGAGAGGTCCGCGTCTCCGCCCACTTGTCGCACCCCTCGATCCGTGCGAAGACATGGATGGACTTAAACTCGTTGTCGTCGTTGTCCTCGCGGTAGGCGGAGATCATAGCGCGCATCTACGAAAAACACAAGTCGGACACAAGTCTGAAATGGGCGGGAGCGGGCGGCGATGGGGACTATTTACCTGATCGTCGTAGTTGGTGCCACTGACATGGACGTGGTGCACATCTTCCACGATGTTGTCCACTTGTTGCAGGCGTGCTAGATCATGGACCAACAGTGAGACATATCGGAGTCATTGCGGTCGTGGTACAAGACCTTGAAGTAGGGATCCAACAACCGTCGCTCACCGTACGCTGCCTTCACCCTCTTCCAATAGCAGTCTGAGTTCTAGTTGATGCCGGTGAAGGGGTCTATGTTGGCGGTCTTCCAAGCCTTGGCAAGGCACTCATCCTTCCTCGAGCTTCACTTGGGGCCGCGTCCGCTGCCTCCTTTCTTATTTTTCTCCCCCTTCGCCTCCACGGCCTTCTTCCTATCTTTCAGGTCGACCGCGATGGTCACCGTTACCTCCACCACCTCATCCTCAGCCTCGGCTACCTCCGCGTTCGTGTAGACCTCGTACTCCCTGTGTCACCGTCGTTCTCCTCATATGCAGCGGCTTCCTCTTGCGTGAAAGTCTGGGTGGATCTACCGTTGATCATGTCGGCCATGATGGACTCGTTCGTGGCGCGTTCCCTGTAGTGCGATCCGTCGAATAGTTTGGTGGCGCTCTGGCTGCTGCCGGCACCAAACAGGTTGGGGACGCTGGTTGCTGCCCACGACAAACTGGCCAAAGCTAGTCCTCTGCGTGAAAGTAGGGAGGCGGCAATGGGCCGATGAAGTGTCGTTGGCGAGGGAGTTGGGGTCGAAGCCACCGAGCGGGTCAAAGTCATTGTTGCCCAGTGAGAAACGAGGAAGGTGCGGTGCCGTGTTCGGGTGGCTAGACGGTGATGCACTAGACGACAACAGGGAGGAGACGCTTCTCTGGCTCCCAAGGATGTGGAGCCCAGTGTTGTAGGCCGGTGCCGCCATTCCCGCCATGGCGGCCGCATGCTATGTCACAACAGTGGTCGCATGGGCTTGCTCCGCCTGCGCCTTCTCCGCCCAGCGCAACCTCGAGTTCTTCTCCCTCAGCCGCCGGCTGGCGTTCTCCACTTTTCGGTGCTGGATGTCGAACACCCACTCTATGTTGGTCATCCCCCCGACCGCTACTTGTCAGCCTTCCCTTTCTTCACGGGCGCCGAGGCGCGGGGAGTTTGGTACCTCTTCGGCAGCATGGTGGTGGTGGCGGTGTCGCACGGGAGGGGAGGGGTGGGGCGGGGAAATGGCGGGAGTGGGCGGCGATGGGGGGGGGGGGTGGCAGGATTGGGCGGCCTGAAGGGAAAAGGAAGGAAAAAGAGAGGAGAAGGGGGAGGAAAAAATTTGGTGTCCCGCCGACAAGGCTGGCCTGCCAACTTTTTTTAAGTTACGTCAGCGCCCCCGATTGACCCCCTCACGTTGGGTTCAGCCTAGGGGCGCTGAATATTTGGGTGGGCCGCGCAGACACAATTTCGGTTTTGCGGGGGAGAGAGCCGGGAGGGTTTTTCTGCACCGGCGCCCCCGTTTCACCCTTAGGGAGACTTTAGGGGGCGAGTGGAGATGCTCTAAGAGTTTGTTTGTGTGAACACCCGTATTTTTAAGTCCAGATGCCTGTTATGCCGTACATCGCAATCCCAGGATTACCATTTTTGCGAGACATAACAGAATTGGTAGCACAGTAAATAATCCATTACAAACCATAACAGTCTTACAAATAGTTGATCTCATGATCAAGTCTTAATACACATAAAAGCAGTGGAAATAAACGTAGTAGACTCCATCTTCATTATCACAGACAATGCTGACGATGGGAGATAATCCTAGTTATCATAGACCTCTTGTTGTCCATCCTCCGGGTAGTCCTCTTCATATTCTGGCCATGGGAATAGCCAGGGACAAAGTCATGGGTACTCTTAAAGTACTCGCAAACTATCACTAACACAAGTAAGGTAATTCTAGTAGGAATCCTAAGCTCTAGTCTTGTTTGCAACAAGCCAATTTTATTTCAAAAGTACTTAGTAGTAAAGACCTGTTTTAGTTCTCTAGATTACTCAAGTGGGAACCTAGTTTTCATTTTCACAACCCTGTTGTGGTCAAGTCAAAGTCATAGTTTAAGTCATAAGTCATTTTGAAAACATCTGACAACGGAACAGTATGGCCACCCCAACTGTCCATGACCGCGGACGCGGCTATTCGAATAGTTTGACACTCTGCAGAGGTGGTACACTTTTACCAAAAAATCGATACATCCGTCAGGGATAACCCTGAATCATCATACTTGGTATGCGGATAATTAGTCATAACCTTTCAATTACACAACCTAGTATAGGCACCTACCCTATGAGCTTGGCCTCTGATGGCCCAAAATATATCGAGCTCGTTGGGGAACCCCAAGAGGAAGGTATGATGAGCACAGTAGCAAGTTTTCCCTCAGTATGAAACCAAGGTTTAATCGAACCAGTAGGAGCAAGGAAACACCCCAAAGGTGTTGCTAGCTGAGCCTTGGCAGGACGCACTATCGGTGCTAGTAGCAACGTGGAGACCTGCACAACATAACCATAGAACTTTGTCCCCAACTTGCGATGAGGTTGTCCATCTCACCGGTTTTGCTGACAACAAAGGATTAAACGTATCGAATGGAAGGAGGTAATAGTTTGTAGAAAGTAAACACAAAGCAGTAAACAATTTGTAGATTGATAGTAAAAGAAAGGACCGGGGTCCATAGTTCACTAGAGGTGGCTCTCCTTAAGATAGATAACAAGCTGGGTGAACAAATTACAGCAGGGCAATTGACAAACATCGAGAAAGCATACAAGCATATACTACTCATCTTGACTCCTTTGAGATTCGATTGGGCATTATAACATTATACATAGACCGCCATCCAACTACATCTATGACTAATAATCCACCTTCAGGTTATCATCCGAACCCCCTCCAGTATTAAGTTGCAAGCAACGGATAATTGCATTACGAATTGCGTGTAAAGTAAACAATATGATTGCTCTATGAACAAAGGATTGTTCTTTTCTCCCTAGTAGCAACAGCACATCTAGTACCTTAGAGATTTCTGTCACTTCCCTAGATTTCCAGAGGCATGAAACCACTATCGAGCATAAATACTAACTCTTGGAGTTGCTAGCATCTACTTGGCCAAGATAGCTACTAACAACGGAAAGAATGCAAGGTCACAAATAACAAAGACATGATAGAATTAATAATCAGTCTGAAATAGCATCTCAATATCCATCGGATCCCCGCAAACACGACATGCATAATTACAAATAGATGATCTTGATCATGAATGGAGCTTACAAGATCTAAACATGAAAGCACAAAGGAGGAGAACCAGCCATCTAGCTACTACATGGACCCGTAGTCCAGAGATGAACTACTCACGCATCACACCGGAGGCTTGCATGATGATGAAGAAGGCCTCCAGCGTGAATTCCCCTCTCCGGCAGGGTGTCGGGAAGAGCTTTAGATCCCTCCTGATCTAGGGATGGAGATGACGATGGCTACAAACTCTTTCGTGGAATTTTGATCGGGTACTTAGGGTTTCCGTATCAGAGGCAATATATAGGCGGAAGGAGAGGCCGAGGGGGTGCCTAGGGAAGCCAGACCACCCCCTGGTGCGGGCCAAGCCTGGTCGCGTGGCCAGGTGGTGTGGCCAGGACCCATCCCCTCTCCGTCTCGTATTCTGGCTCTAGGTGTCCCTCGGTAAAATAATGACTTTGGCTTTTGTCCCGTCCAATTCCGAGAATATTCATTTTCTGACTTTCCTGGAAGCAAAAATAGCAGAAAACAGGCAGCTGGCACTGTGGCTCTTATTAATAGGTTAGTCCAAGAAATCATATGAAAAGTACTCCAAAGTGTGGACAAAACACAAGAAAGTAGATAAAACCAAGCATGGAACATCAAAAATTATGGATACGTTTGCAACGTATCATCCTCCCAGCCATGGCCATCTTCCATCCAGGAAACTGCATAGGTGGACATTCATATTCACGAGGTAGCCTTAGCTTAACCTCTTTCCGCAAGGGAACCCATACTAATACATATAAACTTCCAGTTAAGCCCTACACAATTCGGGTATTGTTGTTGTACGGTAAAGCTGGAATGGTATCGCATCCGAACCCAACCATCAGTTTTTATCAAAGTCAAGGCACATGCCTCATTCATCATCATTTTCATATCAATAGGTTTCATAACCCATGTCAAAACATTTCAATAGAATGACTCATCATTCCAAGGTTTTCATAATCATTTGTTCCAAGTGTTCCCATCTAAAGTGATCAAGTTTAGTTTATCACTAGCAACTATCAATCAGAGTATCACTATTGAGGGGTGCTAATCAAGTGTCACTACCCAAGTCTACTTCTATGCTCTTGATAGCATCTATCCTATTTTTCCACTAAGCACAATTAATTAACTAGGTAGGAAACTTTGGTAAAGGTAAAAGAATAAAGCTTGTAAGTAAAACTTGGGATTAGTAAAGTTGTAGGGTATTCTGCATAAGTCAGCTTGCATAGTGATGGCTTGCCTTGGGTTGTGCAGTTGTTGAAGTTCTCTTCTTCTTCGTATTACTCCTCCTCTTCATAGCCCAGGTCGGTACTAGTGTCTATAAAAAAATACGAGGTATACAATCACCAAACAATACTTAGCTACTTTTATTTAGCACACAAAGGCTCACACTAGATGATCTAGTATCATCTCAATCACTTCATGAAACATTGACATAGCCTTATTTATATTATTTTGGAAAATGCAATTTCTACTCATTGAAAAACACTTAAGATTTAATATTCTCCAATTAAAATATGGGATCATGTTGACACATGTCATCACCACATACTCCAATACTTGGGAATGTGATTTAAAGGGTTTGGTATAAATTACAAAGTTGAATATTACTATTTGAAATAATTAGAAGGACTAGAAAAGATTATATAGCATTCTTTTAATACTAGTCCATGATTACTGCATGTAAAACTAAATATTTTTATATATTCAGATAGAGCATGGCAAATGTGATTTTTGAGAATTGGAATCAACTCAAAAGCATTTATGGTTGATTTTAGAAAAAATGTTTGAAGTTGGAAAAGTATTTGTCTTGTTATTTTTACTATGGGTGATCCCTAATTCCAAAGTGTTTGAATCCAACGGGAGTGTGTAGATATTTTCAATACCTTTCCAACAAAATTGGAATCATGCAATTTGGTTAAGTAAATCTCTTTGAATTCAATTTTGAAATCACTGACAGAATAGGATTTTGAATTAAAAAGGAAAATCTAAGTTTGAATTCGTGGGAGTGCGCGGGAATGCTAATGGGTCGGCCCATCTACGTGGCGCGGGCACAACGGGCTGCACTCAGGCTGCTCCCACATGTCAGCGGCTGTGTCTAAGCGAAACGGTATGGGTGAATCTTAGCCGCGCGCTTAGAGAACGATCAACGGCTCAGCGTCATCGTCTCCGTCGCACTGAGCGTGCGAGATTCTAACCCTAGCGCTATGGTGGGGGTCGTAGGGGGCTTACTAGGGCTCCATCTAGGTCTGGTAATGGGGGCGAACAAACTGGTAGACGACGGCGAGTCGAATGGTGCTCGTGGCAGCTCCTGGGGCGGCTCCAATCTCCAGCTCCATTCCACCACAGCAGCGGCGGGCTGCGGTGAAATTCTGGCAATGCAGTGCTCGCCTTGCTCCGGGGAAGGGTTAGAGGGGTTTTTGGGGAAGAGGTGATTCGAGTGGTGTGCATTTGGAGGCAGAGGAGGGGTATATTTATACCCCAGCGAGAAGAGCGGTGAGGCATGGCTCGGGCTCATCGGCGACGTCGCTACAGGGCGCTATCGGCATGGCTGGGGGCATAGGTCGACGCGGTGCTCGTTAGCAATCGTCATGCGCATAGTGGCACGGTGAGGCACGGTCTTAATCGGTCGGGGGCGTCCATGCTCTGTTCGAGTACCGCGGGTGTTCGTCATGGCGTACGGTTGTCACGGGGCACGCGACGTCGAACAGTCGTGTCTGGGAGGTCGCTGGTGTCGTGGCGAATGCATTTACGCAAGGAGAGAGCGAGGCGCGACATGGCTGCACGACGCGGTGATGGCTCAAAATATGTAGAGCTCGTTAGGAACCCCAAGAGGAAGGTATGATGCGCACATTAGCAAGTTTCCCTCAGTTATGAAACAAAGGTTATCGAACCAGTAAGAGTAAGGAAACAACTCCAAGGTGTTGCTAGCAACTTGGAATCCTACACAACACAACCACAGAACTTTGCCACAACTTACAGTGAGGTTGTTAATCTCACTGGTTTTGCTGAAAACAAAGGATTAAACGTATAGTGTAGAAGATAGTAATTAGTTGTAGAAAGTAAACAGTAAATAGTAAACAGTAGATGGTATATTAATGGTAAAGGAATAGACTGAGGTTCATAGTTCACTAGAGGTGTTTCTCCTTAAGATAAATAGCATGTTGGGCGAACAAATTACAGCGGGGCAATTGATAGATTGAGAAAGCATAACGATGCATATACTAGACATCTTGACTCCTATGAGATTTGATTGGGCATTACAACAAATACATATACCGTAATCCAACTGTATCTATGACTGATAATCCACCTTCTAGTTATCGTCCGAACCCCTTTCAGTATTAAGTTGCAAGCAACAGATAATTGCATTAAGCAAAGTATGTAAAGTAAACAATACAATTGCCCCATGTACAAAGGATTTCCGTTTTCTCCCTAGTAGCAACATCACATCTACAACCTTAGAGATTTCTGTCACTTCTCCAGATTACTAGAGGCATGAACCTACTATCGAGCATAAATACTCCCTCTTGGAGTTACAAGCATCTACTTGGCCAAAATAGCTACTAGCAACGGAGAGCATGCAAGATCACAAATAACATAGACATGATAGAATCAATAATCAATCTAACATAGTATCTCACTATCCATCGGATCCCCGCAAACACAACACATAGGATTACAAATAGATGATCTTGATCATGAACGGAGCTCACAAGATCTAAACATGATAGCACAAAGGAGGATAACCAACCATATAGCTACTACATGGAACCATAGTCCAAGGGTGAACTACTCATGCATCACTCCGAAGGAAGGCATGGTGATGAAGAAGGCCAATAGAATGATCTCTCCCCTTCGGCAGAGTGCTGGGAAGAGCTTTGGATCCCCTCGATATCGGGTTGGAGATGGCGGCGGCTACAGACTCTTTCATGGATTTATCGGGGTTTAGGGTTTTTGTCTCGGGGTACTTTTATAGGCGAAGAGGCAAGGTCGGTGGGCTCCCGTGGGGCCCACACCACCCCCTGGCGTGGCCTGGGCTGGCCCGCGCCACCAGGTGGTGTGGCCACCGCATGGTCCCTCTTCGTCTCGTCCTTTGGCTCCGTGAGTCTTCTCGTAAAATATTGGCTTTGGCTTTTGTCCCGTCCAATTCCGAGAATATTTCCTTACTAGCTTTTCTCAAACCAAAAATTGCAGAAAATAGGCAACTGGCACTGTGGCATCTTGTTACAAGGTTAGTTCTAGAAAATGTATAAAAATTTGATATAAAAGTCTAAACATACCATAAGAAAGTTGATATAAAACAAGCATGGAGCATAAAAAATTATAGATACGTTTATGACGTATCAAGCATCCCCAAGCTTAACTCCTTCTCGTCCTCCAGGAGGTAAGTGATAAAAAGAATAATTTTTGAGGTGACATGCACCATCACAATCTTGATCAAGGTATTTGTAAAGCATTGATAGTTGGGATCAAAGTACTCTAAACATAAGCATGAAAGATAGACTTCTAACAATAAGACATAACAACTATGTTGTAGCATGCAAAGGTACAAACAAAAGATCATGAATAACAATGCATTGAAAGACGTTTGTTTGTTTCACATATAGAAAACATAATAAGAGTGGTATTCAGCTTGTCCCTCATGGTATAGCAAAACATAAATGCATAGGACACCTTCAAAGTTCATAAGGGTGACTAGATACAAATAATTTAAGAACAAGTAATATCAAAGTTATGGATCAATCAACAAGTTTTGGGACAATGCACAATAAACTAAGAATGACCACTATGCTCTCTCAATTGGTGCATAAAGATAGAAGATGGAGACTCAACATAAAAGTAAAAAATAAAGGCCCTCCATAGAGAGAAGCAGGGATTTCAAGTTTCATAAAGAGCTTCCAAAAATTATGGTACTTATTAGCTTTCAGCTCTCATTGCCCCTATCATAAGCATCTTTAGGTGATTAAGGTTAAAGTGACACAAATATGAGGATATGCTTAACAAGTTATAAGTTGAAAATCCCACGCCCCTTGCTTATGAGTACTGAACCTCATGCTACTCAACTTTAGTCACAAGTAAGTTCTTGTCATTGTAAGTACATGTGTATCATGGAGAACCGCCAACGGGGTACCCCTTTCCCCATGAAACAGGAGCTATCCCATATCAAAATGACAAGGCAACAGACAATGAGCATCTCAATGATCTTTTTATTTGCTATTTGCATAGGTTTTTATTGAGGATGCTTCACGGAATTCTCACTATGGTTATGCTGAAAGTTTTCACCATGATCAGGCATGGATTAGGCTAGCGGCCGAGGCGTTTCTCTAACACACGTACAAACTCCATGAGCTTACAAGCTCCCCTTTTATTTCACACTGTCGGGATCCATAAACAAAAGAACATGATATCAACTGAATAATAAGTGCAATGTTGAAAGTGTTCCCCATGACAGCATGGTTATGCTAATTCTCAACTTATAAAGTGCAAGCATATGCGCAACATAGTTGGACACAATGGTTCAAGTTTATTAAGTACAAGAAAGTAAAGTGTGCCATCAAGTTCGTGAGAGCTTTAATCACTAGTTTTCACATAACAAGTTTAATTTGGAAGGTAGATAAAGACATCAATATACTTGGAATAGTGTAAAAACACCATGCATAGGAATTTATAGTGGACACTATGGAATAACTTGGTTTTCTTGGGAGTTGGATGCATGAGTGGAAACTCGTACTTGGTACATGTGGAGGCTAGCAAAAGACTGGGAGCGACCTGTTGGGTCCGTAGCATAGAAAACAAAAAAATTCGTACGATGTGAACTACACGCCAAGATCTATCTACTAGGTACAGAGCAACGGGTGGACATACATCCAACGAGAACTTACCCTCGAAGACAACGAGTTTTTTTAACGAGTAGGAACTCGTGGTTGATGTAGTCGTACACTTTCCGATCTCAAGATCGTGAGGAAGTCCGAGCGCCGCAACTCAGCAGCGCATCCGTACTCGCACACACGTTCAAGCCACCGGACAACCTCCACCTCCTCGCTCCAGCGATCCAGCGGAAGCAGCAACTCCTTCTAGACGAAATGCCACCGGGAACATGTATCTCGCTAATCCGAGACCATGGGGAAATAATTCTAGAGGGGGAGAGAGATCCTTCACAAGGAGGTGTGAGGATGAAGGAGGAAGAGGGGGGCCTTTTATAGGAGGAGGGGGGTGCCCCTCCTTCATGGCCGGCGCATGGAGGAGGTGTCTCTTCACCTCCTCCATTCATGTGGTGGTAACCCCTCCACATTAAAATGCCTCTTCACATTCCCTTTTAAAGTCTCCACTTTAAATGCATTAAATTTCTCCAAATTTAATGCTCTCTCATTTAATAAAACTCTTTTATTAATTTTATTCAGAATTTTGTTAATTACTTTAATTAACAAACATTCACATAAAACCCCTTGCAATATTTCAATATCACATGTAGAACCACTTTCTGCAATTTCACCCGAAACAATTTCCGGTTTCTATCGAAACAATTCCTGCGCTTTGCAATTCTTTCGTCTGAAACATATGTGCTCCAAAATGGTGTCCGGTAACTCTTAAGTATGTCACCCTACGGTTCGCGAATAATGCAGACATGATCGAGACCCCTCTCCGATCAATAATCAGCAGCGGGACCTGGAGATCCGTACTGACTCCTACACATTCAATGAGGACTTCTGTGATCATGTGAACCTTTAACACTAGTAACTAAATCCCTTTGTCTCGCGATATATTACATGTCCGAGATTCGATCATCGGTATCTCCATACCTAGTTTGATCTCGTTACCGACATGCACTCTTTTCTCGTTCCCGTGATATAACATTCTAGTGATCACATCACTTGCTTGCAAGCTATTTCAATGTGATATCACCGAGAGGGCCCAGAGTATATCTATCCGTCATCAGGATTGACAAATTCCACTCTTGATCCATGAGCCTCAACATAACACCTTCGTAGCATTGAACCCATCTTTATAGTCACCCTGTTACGGTGTGACGTTTGATGTTATCAAGATACTCTTCTGGTGTTAGCAATTAACATGATCTCATGGTCTAAGGATAAAGATTACTTCGTATGATGTTATAGCAATATAAACATAATGACTTTGATCGTAATGCTATACTTCAGATGAATGTTCATCACATCATTCCACCAATGTTGTGACCTCGTTATTAACAACATCCAATGTCCATGATCAGGAAACCTTGATCATCTTGTTAATCAACGAGCTAGTCTATAAGAGAGGCATAACTAGGAACCTTTTATTTGTTTATTAAACACACATGTATTGACGTTTCCGATCAATACAATTATAGCATGCAAAATAAACATTTATCATAAACATGGAATAAGATAATAACCACTTTATTATTGCCTCTCGGGCATATTCCCTTCAGTCTCCCACTTGCACTAGAGTCAATAATCTAGTTTGAAAAACTTTGCGTATTGAACACCTATGGCTTTCTGGTGTTGCATATACGCTATTGCTAGTGGTTAACATAATCTCCGGATCTGACAGTTTGAGGTCCGTGTGTATTTGCATGTCTTTGCGTCTCTACGCATCACTCATTCTCAAATGAGATGGCATTGTATAAATTTGGTCCTTTGGTGAGACCTTTAGTTTGTTCCAGTTAAAATATGTTGATATTATTGTCACACAATATATCTTCATAGTATTAGCCCACTTTGAACCACACCTAGTTTGATAACAAACTACTTAACAGAAATGCCCTCCTATGCTGCTACTATAGCAATCATATACTTAGCCTTTTGTTGTAGTATCCGTCACAATGTCTCAACTTTGGAACTCATGCAAATCCATCATGGAACATACTTTTCATTACATTGTGCCACCCATAGTCTAAATTGAGATAAATTTAATTTGTATCTTGTGACAAAACTAGTATCAATGTAACACTTTACAATGAACTACCTTTAACTATTTGTCACTTATATATTATATATTCTTAGTTCTTCCAAAGGTCAGAAGAATATCTTTACTATCATGCAATGATCATCTCATGAATTATTCTGGTATGGGCTCATAACATTTAGAGCATATGACATTCTGGATATATACATATCATCATATAATCGATCAAAATCTTCATGTGATTTTACTCACCAAGTGATGAAACACTTGAATTTTGATACAATCCTTTCCATGCAGCAAGAACCTTTCTTGTTGTTTCCATATTGAACCCTTTCAATATCTCATATATGTATGTCTGGCACAACCATATAAGCGCCTTAATCTATCCATATAGATATTGATGCCTAATATTCCGGTTTTGCCCAAGTCTTTCATCGAAATCTTATTTTAATGAAATTAACTTGTGTCAATACAAGATACATCATTTCCAATCAACAATATGTCCTCTACATAATGTATTAGAAATATGTCTCAGCGCTCCCACTTAATTTCTTGCAAATTCAAGCATCTTCATCATCTCCGATGAATTTAAACTCTTTTAACAGTTTCATCATGGTGAAGATTCCAACTCCGCTATGCTTACTTCGACTATTGAAGTTTGCATGCCCTTTTAGCACCCTTTGAATTAACAAAACCCTTTGGACCGTGTCATGTACACGTCCTAGGTAACCGTCTTATTAGAAGAACATTGTTTTGTTTATTCAATTACCATATACCAAATTATATGTAGTGGTTGCTACATTAATCCGTCAAGACTAAATATCGCTATGAAAGATCAAATCTTGTCATAGTCAACTCCTTGAACATTGTCGTAAACTTCTTTCCGACATGTCGACTATTTTATAGATGTTAAACATCCATGTCTTATTTCTTTATAGATCCAAACACGACCGATAGGCTTCACACCTTTCCGGAGGGTCTTCCAAGTTCAGAAACTTGATTTCTCGTGTATGGATACTATCACGGATTCTATGACTTCTAGTCATTTTATGGAGTCAGGGCCCATCATCGCTTCTTTGCATGTAGTCGGTTCATCATTGTCAAAACAATAATGACTTGCTTATCAAATCTTACTATTTGATTCTTACCGACCCACACGGTTCTATAGGAACTCTAATCTCCGAGATCACACCTTTTGTAATCATGAGAGCCATGAGCATTGTGGCCGCCACCGGGACACTTTCCGGCGCTGCGCTACTTAGCACATATAGCTAAGGTTCAACAACCTTATCAAAGTTCTATTGTCCTCCCACTTAACTTTTCACGAAAAATTCCTTCTCAAGAAACTTGACGTTCCAAGTAACAAACTCTTTTGTCCTCGGTGTTATGGAGAAATTCCCAACAAATTCTTTGGGATAACCTACAAAGACGTGCTTATCCGACTTTGGTTGTAAACATTTTACTTATGCATAGCATACCAAAATTTAAGAAAAGACAATTCGGGTTTTATCCCAAACCATAACTCATATAATGTCATTTCAATGGATCACGATGGTGCTCTTTTCAGTGTAAAAGCGGTAGTCTATAAAGCTTCAATCCTTAAAACATAATGGCAGTTTTATAAATGACACCTTTGATCTTACCATGTCAAACATGGTTTGATTTCATCTCTCGAACATACCATACTCCTGTGGTTTATCGGGAAATCCAAATTCATGGAACGATTCCTCAAATCTTAGGTATTTTGCTAAACATGTTACTCAAATATCTTCCTTTATTATCGAATCATAAATTCTTTATTTTCTTGTTACAATGATTTTCCACTTCATCTTGAAAGTCTTTGAACAACTTCCAAATGTTTCATACGTCTTCCTTATTAAGTAAATATACAGATATATTCACTCAAATTTTTGAAGAAAGCATATGAAGTAAAAAGATCCATCGTATATGGCTACACATAATGGACTATGCACATCAGCATGCACAATTTCCAATAAGCCAGTCATCCGTTCCTCTCTGGCCTATGGACGGAGTTTCAATTATCTCGAGGAAAGTCTCACATGCGTCAATTGATCAAATTCAAAGACTCCAAAAATCCATCAACATGGAGTTTCTTCATGTTTTCTTTCCAATATAATTTAAATAGCGATGTCACTTCATAAGTGATCTTTCAATCATTTGTCTTGCGACATTTTAGCAATAGTGTTTATGGATGTGATTTCTCCCACTAGACTTGTAAAAGTTCATCCATCCTTTATGGAATACGGTAATTATTTGAACAACCATTGTTCTCGTAATACCGGAACAAAATAAAAATTATTAAAGCAAATCTTGAAGGCTAGGTTTGACGACAACAAAAAAGCACAATAACACTTTATTTGTTTTCGATGATCATCATCACTTATTCTCTTGCTAGTTACTTAGGCCATTGCAGTTCATGAATTGCATTGTCCTGTATGACACTTCATACCAACCAATTCGGTATCCAATACCAGTATCCAATACCTAAGAACCACATTGTTTAATAAGCAAGGAATACAACCATAACATGTATATCTTCTATATACCCAAGTTAGACATCTCCAACCTTTTATTTTCTGCCAAATATTTTATAGATTCTCTTTCAGCAATTCCTTTTCTTTTAAAAGAATCTATCAACATCAATAGTGGTGTCATCAACATGACACATGGTACAAAGCTTGTATATAGTCAAATACTAATACCTTTGGACTTGCACTTTGAAGTGGATCACCATCATCAAATGTTTGGCATTCTTTCAAAAATCCATTCTTTAGTAATCTATTAGTGTAGTAAACATTTTACTTACTTACATCTTCTATTCATCCTTATCATGACAACTTTCATGATCAAGCTACTATAGCCTCTAAGGAAGAATTGCGAGTATAATATCAGTTCCCAAAACCTTTTTGGTAGATTCGGATGCCTAGCATCTCCAACCTTCACAAATTCTCATACAATATTAGAACATGTATTTTGCTAAATTATACTCTATCATAATGCAACCAAAAACATTGTTTCAGATATCACAATATCTTTCACACATGCTGGTTTCTGAAACAATTTTCAGCCCAATATAATCTTGATATTAAAACAACTTTTGAATATCAATAATCATGGAGGCAAACATGATACTTTAGATACTAACATTGGAATTCTTACTCTTGATTTAATACTACTTATTAAACTTCATGGAGTAAATAGAGTTTGCTGAAAGTTTGCAATAGGACTTATAAACTTTAAATTGACATTCAAAACAATACGATACCAGTTCGTAAAGTAAATATCCAGAATTCTATAGTTCTATTATCTCAAATAAAAAACTAAGCATAAGGTAGAAAACGAATGCCAATGACTATAACAAACTATGCAAATTCACTTTGATTTAATTTATGACAAATTTGGTTCGACTAATCCAAATTAGAAATGAACTCCCACTCAAAAAGACATCCCTCGTGCCTTTTTGGTGATTACATGAACCAAATCCACTACACCAAGTCTGATCATCATGTGAGTTGATGTAGCTTCAAAGGCGAGCATCTATATGGGCATCATATCAACTATATGACTCATGCTTAACCTTTCGGTCCGTGTTCCGAGGCTATGTCTGTACATGCTAGGCTCGCCAAGTAAAAACCTTAGTATTCGCGTGTGTAAAACTGTGTTACACCCGTTCCTATGAAAGCGTAGATTCGAGTACACCCGATCATCACGTGATGTCTCGAAACACGATCCACAGAACGGTGCATACTTAAGGAAGAACACATTTTTATCTTGATATCTAAATGAGGGATCATCTTATAATGCTACCAAAAGTGCCAAACTAGCAGTATAAGATGCTAACATCTAATGTGTAAAGTGAGATGATATGGTCCATGCATTTGATCTCTATCACTTGCATCGTGGTATGATCTCTATCATTCCTTTGTGTGTAAGGCCAAGGTCTATGGAACTTACACGTTGAGTGTGTTGTAAGAGTATCTATCATACATCTACTTACAACAATACCATATCAATACACTAGCCCAACAACGATCTAAACTAGACGCCTCTAATTTATCAATTGCAAGTTTTACGTGGCTTAGGGCTTTCGGAGATAGAACCGTTCTTACCTACGAACGTGAACCACAACGAGGATAACCAAGTTATTAGCAACTCGTTGTAAATCAGATATTGACTATAGTAGGAGAGACAGACACCCGCCAGCCACTTATGCAAAACAAGTTGCATGTCAGTCATGGAACCGGTCTCATGTACGATGACATGTAAGGTTGGTCCGGGCCGCTTCATCCCACTATGCCACCAATATCCAAAATACATAGAAGATGCAATAACATGATCATCATCGCCCACATATAAACATATGTGTACTACCCGTGCAAAGCACCTACGCATAGATCAGGCTCTGATACCACTATTGGGTCCGCAGCATAGAAAACAAAAAAATTCCTACGATGTGAACTACACGCCAAGATCTATCTACTAGGTACAGAGCAATGGGTGGACATACATCCAACAAGAACTTACCCTCGAAGACAACGAGTTTTGTTAACGAGTAGGAACTCGTGGTTGATGTAGTTGTACACTTGCTGATCTCAAGATCGTGAGGAAGTCCGAGCGCCGCAACTCAGCAGCACATCCGTACTCGCACACACGTTCAAGCCACCGGACAACCTCCACCTCCTCGCTCCAGCGATCCAGTGGAAGCAGCAACTCCTTCCAGACGAAATGCCACCGGGAACATGTATCTCGCTAATCCGAGACCATGGGGAAATAATTCTAGAGGGGAGGAGATCCTTCACAAGGAGGTGTGAGGATGAAGGAGGAAGAGGGGGGACTTTTATAGGAGGAGGGGGTGCCCCTCCTTCATGGCCCGCGCATGGAGAAGGTGTCTCTTCACCTCCTCCATTCATGTGGTGGTAACCCCTCCACATTAAAATGCCTCTTCACATTCCCTTTTAAAGTCTCCACTTTAAATGCATTAAATTTCTCCAAATTTAATGCTCTCTCATTTAAGAAAACTCTTTTATTAATTTTATTCAGAATTTTGTTAATTACTTTAATTAACAAACATTCACATATAGCCCCTTGCAATATTTCAATATCACATGTAGAACCACTTTCTGCAATTTCACCCGAAATAATTTCTGGTTTCTATCGAAACAATTCCTGCGCTTTGCAATTCTTTCATCTGAAACATATGTGCTCCAAAATGGTGTCCGGTAACTCTTAAGTGTGTCACCCTATGGTTCGCGAATAATGCAGACATGATCGAGACCCCTCTCCGATCAATAATCAGCAGCGGGACCTAGAGATCCGTACTGACTCTTACACATTCAACAATGACTTCTGTGATCGTGAGAACCTTTAACGCTAGCAACTAAATCCCTTTGTATCGCGATATATTACATGTCCGAGATTCGATCATCGGTATCTCCATACCTAGTTTGATCTCGTTACCGACATGCACTCTTTTCTCGTTCCCGTGATATAACCTTCTAGTGATCACATCACTTGCTTGCAAGCTATTTCAATGTGATATCACCAAGAGGGCCCAGAGTATATCTATCCGTCATCGGGATTGACAAATTCCACTCTTGATCCATGAGCCTCAACATAACACCTTCGTAGCACTGAACCCATCTTTATAGTCACTCTGTTACGGTGTGACGTTTGATGTTATCAAGATACTCTTCCGGTGTTAGAAATTAACATGATCTCATGGTCTAAGGATAAAGATTACTTCGTATGATGTTATAGCAATATAAACATAATGACTTTGATCGTAATGCTATACTTTGGATGAATGTTCATCACATCATTCCACCAATGTTGTGACCTTGTTATTAACAACATCCAATGTCCATGATCAGGAAACCTTGATCATCTTGTTACTCAACGAGCTAGTCTATAAGAGAGGCATAACTAGGAACCTTTTATTTGTTTATTAAACACACATGTATTGACGTTTCCGGTCAATACAATTATAGCATGCAAAATAAACATTTACCATAAACATGGAATAAGATAATAACCACTTTATTATTGCCTCTCGGGCATATTCCCTTCACAACCAACTAAGAGAGCACTAATGGCCATAATCATGCAAAGCGACAAAACATTATTAATTAAAGCATAAAGTGATATTACAAGTCAAAAAAACTAAATGATCATAGAGGCTAAGGTGACTTGTTCATAGTCTTAACATGGTGAAGCATGTGCCAAGTCAACCAAAATAAAGCATCGAAGGAGAATACCACAATATTATGCTTTTTGTATGATAAAACAACGCATGATTCTTTCAAGGAACATTATGCAATCTCAATTGTTTGGAACAAGTCATGCTACAGCAATAATTACTAAGCATAAAGTCAAATAAACATCTAACATGACATGATAAAGTCTAGGCCACAGTCAAAACAAACTCCTTTTGTACCAGTTATAAGCATGAAGCTTCCTACTCTTTTCCAACACTAATCAACTTATTTGAAACAACCTATGAATGCGGGGGTCCAACCAATTTTATTTAAGTAGACCAAATAAAAAAACTAAAAACTAAAACAAAGACGCTCCAAGAACAACACAATTGTGCATGAAACAATAAAAATGAAGTGTTTTGGAAGAAAACCTGAGATTTTTATTGATGAAGAAGGGGATGCCTTGGGCATCCCCAAGCTTTGACGCTTGTACCTCTTGAATAATTCTTGGGGTGACACGGGTGGCATCCTCAAGCTTGAGCTTTTGTCCATACTTCATCTCATCACATTATTCTTCCCTACACTTAAGAATTTCCTTCATAAAAAACTTCACACAATCTTCATTAGCAACATTAGTGAATTCAAGATAATAAGTCTTTGGGTTTAGGTTCAACACAAGTAAAAATTCCATTAAAACACAAACTACTGTAGCAATTCCTTCTAAAAGCTCAAATGATCAAAGAGAACTCAAATAGAAAGAGATTAAGAGGCAAATGCAAATAATGGCAGAAATCTGTCAAAACAGACCAGCATGTAAAAACCGATTTTTTCAAAGACCTTTTGTTGCTCAAATCGAAAAGTGCTAAACTAACGAAACTTAGATAATAACCTGGGGCATAAGAACAGAAAATTACAGCTCATTCCAACCTACAGGGAGTTTTCATGATTTCGTACAGTGAAGCACAAAAATCTGTTTCGAGACAGCAACTTTTCCAAGTCTTACTTCTCTCTCATTATAGGTCATTCTTTGCACAAAAACCACACAAAAAGGATAAGGAGAGGTTATTACTGAGGCAATAAATTCCAAGACTCAACAAAAAGAAAACTTACTGAAAGTTAAAATAATTTGGGTTATCTCCCAATAGTGCTTTTCTCAAACTCCTTTCAGCTAGGCATAGTAGCAAGATTCAAGTATTTTCAAATGGAGAAGCATTAATATCAAATTTTGCTTTAATAGGAGAGGCAAAAGGCATCTTATCTCTCTTCCTAGGGAAGTGTTTTATACATTTCTTGAGTGGGAATTAATATTTAATGTTGCCTTCCTTCATATCAATAATGGCACCAACAGTTCTAAGAAAAGGTCTTCCCAAAATAATAGGACAAGAAGCATTGCGTTCAACATCCAAAACATAGAAATAAATGGGGACATAGGTATTGTTAACCATAATAAGAAAATCATTAATACTCCCCATGAGTTTCTTTTTAGCATTATCATCAAGTTGGACATCTAAATAACAATCTTCCAATGGTGGCAAATCAAGCATTTCATAAATCTTTCTATGCATAATAGAGACACTAGTACGAAGATCACAGAAAGCTTTGAGGTCAAAATCATTCACTTTCATAGTAATGATGGGTTCCCAACCATCTTCTAATTTGCTAGGAATAGAGGCTTTATGTTTCAATATTTCTTCTTTAATTTTTATGAGAGCATCTGTAATGTGTTTTGTAAAGGCCATATTCATAGCACTAGGATTAGGACTTCTAGAAAGCTTTTGTAGGAACATAATTACTTCAGAAATATTGCAACCATCAAGATCAAAATCAAAATTACCATCCAAGGTAGTAGAACTATTGTTTCCCATATTTCGAAGAATTTCAGCATTTTTATTGTAAAAGGTTCCATTGGTTTTAGGCATTGTTGCAAAAGGAATGGGGGTTTCACGTGGTTTGTTAGCATCAACATTGGTGGTGGTAATAGTAAAAATGCTACTATTTCTAGCAATTTCATCTTCTCTTTACCACTTAGCATGCAATTCAGCTAACAGTCTAACATTTTCATCAATTCTAACTTGTATGGCATTAGTAGCAGCAAAGGGGTTTTCCATAGTTTCAGGTTTAGTAGCCATTTTATTAATCAAAGAAGATTGTGCTTCAGACAAAGATGATATTTTTTTCAGTATTCGAAAGTTTTCCTCAATAGTTTTATTGAAAGCAGTTTATTTACTAATAAAATCCTTAAGCATGACTTCAAGTTCAGAGGGTGCACTTATATTGTTGTTGTAGGAATTTCCATAAGCATTACCATTATTGGGAGGATATGACCTATAATTAATACTACCAAAATTATTCCTATAGACATTGTTGCTAAAATTATAATTTCTAATGAAGTTCACATCAACTTGCTCTTCTTGAGCAACCAAAGAGGCTAAGGGAACATGATTTGGATCAATATGAGCTTTTCCATTAACAAGCATAGACATAATAATATCAATTTTATCACTCAAGGAGGAGGTTTCTTTAACAAAATTTACCTTCTTACCTTATGGACCTCTCTCAGTGTGCCATTCAGAATAGTTAACCATCATATTATCAAGGAGCTTTGTTGCAGCACCCAAAGTAATGGTCATAAAGGTGCCTCCAGCAGCAGAATCCAACAGATTTCTTGAAGAATAATTTAGTCCTGCATAAAAAGTTTGGATATCCAAGTAGTCATTCCATGAGTGGGGCAATTCTTTACCAAAGATTTCATTCTTTCCCAAGCTTGAGCAACATGTTCATTATCAAATTGTTTAAATTTCATTATTTCACTTCTCATAGATATAATCTTAGCAGGAGGATAATATTTTCCAATGAAAGCATCTTTGCACTTAATGCAAGAATCAATACTATTTCTAGGTTGGGATAGCAACCATTCTTTAGTTTTTCCTCTCAAAGAGAAAGGAAACTATTTAAGCTTAATAATATCTCCATCTATATCCCTATGTTTTTGTATCTCACAAAGTTCAACAAAGTTATTAAGGTGAGCAGCATCATCCTCAATACCAGCACCAGAGAATTGTTCTTTCATAACAAGATTGAGCAAAACAGGTTTAATTTCAAAGAAAGCAACTTTAGGAACAAGTGGAGCAATAGGTGTGCACATGAAATCATTGTTGTTTGTGCTAGTGAAGTCACACAACTTAGTGTTTTCAGGAGTATTCATTTTTTAAGATTAAAGCAAGCCAACATAAATAGAAACTAAAATAGGAACTAATTTTTTTGTGTGTTTTTGGTAAAAGAAGAAAACCAGTACAACTAATTTTTGTGTGTTTTTAATAAAAAGAAACAAGCAAACAAAGCAAAAATAAACTAAGCAAAACAAAAACAAAGTAAAGAGATTGGTTGTGAAAGACTCCCCTTGCAAGAATCTTCTTTCTCCCTGAAAAGTGATTGACGAGGAGGAAGAGATTGAAGCTGTCATTAACTCCCCAGAAACGGCGCCAGAAAAAGTGCTTGATGGCTCAAAATATGTACAGCTCGTTGAGAACCCCAAGAGGAAGGTATGATGAGCACAATAA
The DNA here is from genome assembly GCA_910589775.1 of Avena eriantha. Lineage (NCBI taxonomy): Eukaryota > Viridiplantae > Streptophyta > Magnoliopsida > Poales > Poaceae > Avena > Avena eriantha. The sequence goes on along the minus strand of OU342741.1, from coordinate 496,247,143 downwards.
CAAGTTTCCCTCAGTTAGGAAACCAAGGTTATCAAACCAGTAGGAGTAATGAAACAACTACAAGGTGTTGCTAGCAACTTGGAATCCTACACAACACAACCACAGAACTTTGCCCCAACTTATAGTGATGTTGTTAATCTCACTGGTTTTGCTGAAAACAAAGGATTAAACGTATAGTGTGTAAGATAGTAATTTCTTGTAGAAAGTAAACAGTAAATGGTAAACTGTAGATGGTATATTAATGGTAAAGGAATGGACTAGGGTCCATAGTTCACTAGAGGTGTTTCTCCTTAAGATAAATAGCATGTTGGGTGAACAAATTATAGCGGGGCAATTGATAGATTGAGAAAGCATAACAATGCATATACTAGACATCTTGACTCCTATGAGATTTGATTGGGCATTACAACATAATACATAGACTGTAATCCAACTACATCTATGACTAATAATCCAGCTTTCGGTTATCGTCCGAACCCTTTTCAGTATTAAGTTGTAAGCAACAGATAATTGCATGAAGCAAAGTGTGTAAAGTAAACAATACAATTGCCCCATGGACAAAGGATTGTTGTTTTCTCCCTAGTAGAAACAGCACATCTACAACCTTAGAGATTTTTGTCACTTCCCCAGATTACTAGAGGCATGAACCTACTATCGAGCATAAATACTCCCTCTTGGAGTTACAAGCATCTACTTGGCCAAGATAGCTACTAGCAACGGAGAGCATGCAAGATCACAAATAACATAGATATGATAGAATCAATAATCAATCTGACATAGTATCTCAATATCTATCGAATCCCCACAAACACAACATATAGGATTACAAATAGATGATCTTGATCATGAACGGAGCTCACAAGATCTAAACATGATAGCACAAAGGAGGAGAACCAACCACCTAGCTACTACATGGACCCATAGTCCAAGGGTGAACTACTCATGCATCACACCGGAGGCAGGCATGGTGATGAAGAAGGCCTCTAGGATGATCTCTCCCCTCTGGCAGGGTGCCGGGAAGAGCTTCGGATCCCCCTGATCTAGGGATGGAGATGGCGGCGGCTACAGACTCTTTCATGGACTTTTGATTGGGGTTCAGAGTTTTTTATCTCGGGGTACTTTATAGGTGAAGAGGCAAGGTCGGTGGGCACCTGAGGGGCCACACCACCCCGTGGCGCGGCCTAGGCTGGCCCGCGCCACCAGGTGGTGTCAACACCCGGATTTTTAATCCCAGATGCCTGTTATGTCATTCATCGCAATCCCAGGTTTACCGTTTTTGCGAGACATAACAGATTGGATATCATAGTACATCATCCATTACAAACCATAAATAAGGTCTTACACAAATAAGGATCTCATGATTCAGTCTTAATACCCGGATTTTTAATCCCAGATGCCTGTTATGTCATTCATCGCAATCCCAGGATTACCGTTTTTGCGAGACATAACAGATTGGATATCATAGTACATCATCCATTACAAACCATAAATAAGGTCTTACACAAATAACGATCTCATGATTCAGTCTTAATACAACAAGCAGCGGAATAAAAGATAAGCGTAGCGGTGGGGTCCATCTTCAGGGGCACAGACAATGTTGACGAAGGCAGATAGTCCTAGTTATCATAGTCGTCCTGCTGGCCGTCATCTTGGTAGTCTCCTTCATAGTCTAGCCATAGGAATAGCCAGGGACAAAAGCCATGAGTACTCTTTAAGTACTCGCAAACTACCACTAACAAATAGGATAGTACTAATGGAAATGCTAACTCTAAGTTTAACTATAAAGTTAAGTTTGAAACCTAAGCTGAGTTCAGAAACAAAGAAAGATAAAATAAAGTTCTAGACTCACTTAAGTTGGGAAGCTAGTGTCATAGTCACAACCCTATTTTGGTCAAGTCAAGAGTCAGCAGTCATCTCATAAGTCATTTTGAAAACATCTGACAACGAAACAGTATGGCCACTCCAACTGTCCATAACCGCGGACGTGGCTATTCGAATAGTTTGACACTCTGCAGAGGTGGTACACTTTCACCACAAGATTCGATACATCTGTCAGGGATAACCCTGAATCATCATACTTAGTATGCAGATAATCAAACATAACCTTTCCTTTACACACCCTAGTATAAGCACCTCTCCTATGAGCATGGCCTCCCAACCATGACCATCTGTCATCTTGGGCACTGCATAGGTGGACAACATTGAGAGGTAGCCTTAGCTCAAACCTCTCCTGCGAGGGAACTAATACTAATGCATATAAATTTCCGGCTAAGCCTTACCCAATTCAGGTATTGTGGTTGTATGGTAAATTTGGAATGGTATCACATCTGAATCCAACCATCAGTTTTGTAAAAGGGTTAAGGCTCATGCCTCAACATTTTCATCATCATAAACCTTTTGTGTTTCTCAACACATGTCAAAACATCTCAATAGAATGACTCATCATTCCAAGGTTTTCATAATTCATTTTCACCAAGTGTTCCCATCTAAAGTGACTGAAGTTTTTATCTAGCTCTAAGCTACTAAGTTAAGAGTGTTCACTAAGGTGGAAAGGTAAGATCAATCTCATGCCATAGAATGACATCTAAGGTTATCTAGATAGGTCAAGTTTTATACTTTTTATGCTACCTTCAAAACCAGTAAAGGACTTTGATAAAGTAAGGAAAAGTAAAGCTTGGAATTAAAACTTGGAATAGGTATAAGTCCAAAATGGTATAACCAAAGCATGCCTAGTGCATCTTGCTCAAATTATCTAGCTTAATTCTAGCTTGCTAAGCATTATACTTGCAAGTGTTAGCTTGCCTTGGTTGGTGCAGTGGTTGAAGTTTTCTTCCTCCTCTTGATAGCACTCCTCCTCCTCGAAAGCTTGGTCGGTACTATCGTGTATAAATACATACGGAGTACACAATCACCAAACAATGCTTAACTAGTCTACTTAGCGCTCTAAGGCACACATTTGATGATCTATTATCATCACAAGCATCACAAGGTTTTATTAACTAGCTTCATCCTTTTTATTTAAGAAAAGTAATTTCTACTCATTGAAATAACTAAGATTTAATATTCACCAATTAAAATATGGGATCATATGGACACATGTCATCACCACATATTCTAACATATGGGAATGTGATTTAAAGGTTGGATCACCTTTTAATAAGTCTAAGTTTAGAATTTAATGATTTAAAGTGACTAGAAATGCCTATATAGCATTATTTTGGTACTAGTCCAAATTCACTGCATGCAAACCTTAATATTATTACATATTCAGATAGGTATGGTTAAATGTGATTTTTGAGAGTTGGAATCAACTCAAAAGCTATCATGGTTGATTTTAGAAAAATGTTTGAGTGTGCAAATGCTTCTGTCTTGTTATTTTTACTAGGAGAGATCTTTAACTCTAAATGAATTAAATCCAACGGTCTTGGATAGATCTTTTCAGAAGCTTTCAAACCCAATTGGAATCACTCCATTTGGATTTGTAAATCTCTCTTAAATGATTTTTAAACTAAGGGACAGAACTAAGTTCAAACTAAATTAGAAAAATCTAAGTTTGAATTAAATGGGTCGTGCGGGAAAGCTAATGGGCCAGCCCAGCGGCACTCCGCGGCGCAGAGAACTGCTGATAGTGGGATCCACATGTCAGCGGCTCTTTAAACGTGAAGCGGTACGGAGCAATGTGGACCGTCCGATTAAAAGTGAGATTTACGGCTGAGGAGCATCGTCTCCGGCGAACAGGTCGCCGGCGAGAGCTAACCCTAGCGGCTCGGTGGGGGTGCAATGGAGGCATACCAGGGCTTCAGCTAGCATGGCGATGGGGGCGATCGAACGTGCTATCGACGGTAGACTCAGGGGTGGTCGCGACAGCTCCTGGGGTGGACGAAATCGACATCGCCTTCTCCTCCTCTACAGCGGGCTCCTCTGGCTAAATTCCGGCAAAGTATGGCTCGAGCGGCTCCGGCTAGAGGTGGGGAAGGATCAGTGAGGAGAGGGGAGTGGAATGGTGTGAGGAGTTTGTGCTGGGGAGGGATCCTTTTATAGGGCGACGAGGGGACACACCGGCACGACGGTGAGCTCGTCGGTGACGCTGATACATGCGGCTAGAGGAATGGGCGATGTTGGCGGACGATGGCCTGCCTCCTGTTGATCATCTACGGCTTGAATGCGCGGCTAGGGGCGGTGGCGTTTGGTCGGGAGCGTCCCGCGTTCTGGGAGATAGAGGTAGTGCTCGACGCGGCGCATGGCGACTGTGAGTCGCACGACGGCGCACGGCCATGTCTGGCGGGGTGCTGGGGTCGAGGCGGAGCGGCGTGCAGGATTTTATGTCAAGTGGTGGTCTGCTGCGTGCTGGCGATGATCGCTCTCTGGCGCGCTCTGGAGAGCTCGCAGAGAGAATGGGCGGCGGCGCTGGGGTGTGGTCTAGGGCCTGGCTGGGCTTGGGGAAGGGGCAGGGAGGTGCGGTAGGGTTAGGCGTAGCTAGTGGTGGTGCTGGAACGGCGCGACGTTGTCTGTGGCGCATTCCCCTCTTCTGGCTGGCGGTGACCAAAAAGGGGCGGCGCTGCACTGCTACTGCGGCTTAGGGGTAGGCCGGTGATCACTTGGTTGGACTCAGGGGGACAGGGGAGAGTAGAGACGGTCAATTGGGGGACAATGGCTTTAGTACAAATAGTAATAGTTAGGCAGTTTATTTTCTGCATGCCACTTGTTCCACACAATGGCCGCATGAGAAAAGTTTTTGAATTTTTGGTTGAATTTTGGTGGAGTTGTTGATCATATGCTTGAGCATCTGTGGTTGCTTGGGATTTGAAAATGGAGCTCATTTGAGTGGGTTTTGAATAAGTGGGATCTTCTCATATGAACTACATTCAAATTTCAAATGCCATTTAAAATAAGTGTTTGCAAGTTTTTGGTAGATCACAAAGTGGGCCTTGGTACACTACTAGATGTACTACCAAGGGGTGCAAAGATCCATATTTGTTTCTGTTAAGAATTGAGTCCTAGGAATAGCCAAAGTAGGCATGGTAGTTAAAATGGCACAAATAACCATTTCTTTCTTTTATTCATTTTGATTTGTTTTTCTTTGGGATTTGTTTGGGAATGATCTAGATGATGTTTATTTCACCTAAGAATCATTTTACAAGCAATGGATCACTTAATCATGGCAATTCAAAACAACTCCTATTTAAATGCACACACATATGAATGCTTTAATATTTTTAATGGGAAAAGTTTTTGTTAACTCTAATTTTGATGATTTGGATCTTAATAATCTTGGATTAAAGTTTTGGGATGTTACAGGTGGTGTGGCAACGTTGTGGCCCCTCTCCGTCTCGTCTTCTGGCTCCGTGAGTCTTCTGGTAAAAAATTGACTTTGGCTTTTGTCCCGTCCAATTCCGAGAATTTTTGCTTGCTAGCTTTTCTGAAACCAAAAACAACAGAAAATAGGCAACTGGCACTATGGCATCTTGTTAATAGGTTAGTTCCAGAAAATGTATAAAAACACCTCAAAGTGTAAACAAAACATAAGAAAGTTGATATAAAACAAGCATGGAGCATTAAAAATTATAGATATGTTTATGACGTATCAGGCGGCTCTGTGCTCTGCCGTGCGCTCGACATGGGAGAGAGATAAATGGGCGTTGTTACGTAATGTGTACGCACGCTTCTATTCTTGTAGACAGTGTTGAGCCTCCAAGTGTAGAGGTTTTTAGAACAGCAGCAATTTCCCCTTAAGTGGATCACCCAAGGTTTATCGAACTCAAGGAGGAACTGGTCAAAGGTATCCCTCTCAAGCAACCCTGCAATCAAGATACAAGAAGTCTCTTGTGTCCCCAACAAACCCAATACACTTGTCAGGTGTATAGATGCACTATTTCGGTGAAGAGATAGTGAAATACAAGTAATATGAATGATTATAAGTGGTAATTGCAATCTGTAATAAGAGTGGAAGCGAGCAAACATGTAACATGACTGATTGTAAATGGTGTTTCAATGCTTAGAAACAAGGCCTAGGGATCATACTTTCACTAGTGAACACTCTCATATAAATATCTTCTCTTCATTATGCTACCCTGAACTACTCTCCGCTTGGACGATGTAGGGCTATAACGGCACACCTTAAAGTTCGCATTTCCCATCTAGATAACCCCTCAATGTCACCTTCAGCGCTAGATGGTTCCAACAAACACCACAATCTCATAGAGACATCCAACTCAAATTATACTCATGATAAGTATTTATGTAACCTTAGCCAAAGTGCCACACGGTGTGTACACTGTCAACTTCACACACGTGGGGATAAGGAGAGATTAATTAAAGCACTTGAGTACCAGAATAGATCTATAGATTACAAAGCTCATGATCTCATAAGATCACGCATAGAGAGAGATGAACACATAGCTACCAATAGAGTCCTTAGCCTCGAGAGAGAACTACTCTCTCCTCATCATGGGAGTCAGCAACGGCGATGGAGATGGCGGTGGAGTCGATGGAGATGGCTCCGGGGGCACTACCATGTCCCGGCAGGGTGCCGGAACAGAGACATTTGCCCCCCCCCCCCCCGCCGAATATCCTCTTTGGTGGTGTTCGCGCTGCGGAACTTTTCGTGGAATTCTGATCTTATATTGAGGGTTTTCGTTTCGGGGAGAACATATAGGCAGAAGGACGATGTTAGAGGGTGGACCAGGGGCCCACACCACCTGGTGGCACGGCCAGGGGGACCCGCGCCACCCTATGGTCTGGCCAACCCCTGGCATTCCTCCGTCTCTACTTTGGACTCCATCTCGTGTCGGGAAAATAGGAACTTCGGGCTTTTTTTCAGCCAATTCTGAGAATATGTCTTTACTAGCTTTTTTGAAACCAAAAATAGCAGAAAACAGGCTGTCACATCCCAAAATTTTCCAAATTTTGAAATGTGAAAAAAAACGTAAATCAAGTGAAGAATCAAGTTCTTTGAATTCAGAAGGAACAAAAACTTTTGGAACATTTAATATAATGCCTCCAAAACCCAAGCCCAAGAAAATGATTTTTGTTTGTGAAGTGGTGTGCATGTTTTAAAATCCCAAATCATGAAGAATGCATGAGCATCTTGACTTGGTTGCATTTTAAAAACCTAAGAGAAGTGAAAAATATCTCAAACCCTAAAACTCTAATTATTGGTTAACACTAAGAACAACACAATACTATGGATATACTCAATATTTATATTAAACAAAAGAACTCCTATGAGGGCTAAAAAGATAAAGGACAAAATAATAAAACAATAGAGATTGGTTTCATCCAATTTGGAGCCATGGATAAAAGATATAAATTATTTTGAGAATAGAATTAAGAAAGGCAATATTAGCTATTAAAGCCAAAGTGAATAAATTTGGTTAGAAAAATTTGAGTTGGAAATTAAATGTGTTCTGTAATGCCCTAAAAACCTAAGTTGAGTTTTACAAATTTTTAGAAATTTGTTTGATTCAAATTGGATCATTAAATCAAAAGTTATTTAAGAAAACAGAAAAAGAAAAAGAAAAACTGAGGGAATAAAAAAAATCGCAGCAGCAGCATAGCCGGCTTGCTCGGCCCACACCCTAGCCCAACAACAACCCACCCGGCACTCCTCTTCTCCCCCTCTCTTTCTTTCTCACTGACCCCTCCTCACACCCCCTCGCTGAAGGCTCGACCCCACCTCCACGTCACCCTCCACCCCACGTTCTTCCACCGTGACGAACAGCCCACTCCCTCCCTCTGCCGTTTCCAAATCGGCTCGAATTCGAGCGTTTCCGCGTTTAATTCTCCACTCCGAGCCCTGCCTCTTAACCGCCACCCCTCCTCTCCGTTTTCCCTCAAACCCCACAACCTCGGAGCCACTAGGCTACTCGGAATCAAGCTCGAACCACCGCGGCCACCGACGAGCTCCGGCGAGGATTCCGGCAAGAACTCACTGTCCCGTGCCCTCCCCTCTGTCCTGTTAGCCTCGCCATGCTCTAGCGCACCTACTGACACTTTCCTGTGCTTTTCCTGTGCCTAGGTCGTTGCCACGGTCACCACCGGCGTCACCCTCTGCCGCCGCTGTTCACCGGCGATTTCCAGCGAGACACAGCTTTCCGCCGCCCTCTTTTGGCCACAGCCAGCTTCTATACGACCAGGCGCATTCCTCTGACCTTCTGTTTGTCTGCTCGAGCCCCAGGTCGATGACACCGTCTTGGAGACACGAGCTCCACCGTCGACAGAACTCCGGCGAGGAATCCCCGGCGAATCTGAGCGCCCCTTCATCGACCGCGACCATCCCCGAGACCACCTCGACCGCGGCGATCGCTGGTAATAGTCCACGAACCCCTACCCCGCTAGGAGCACCGGAGCACCACCCTCCCGACACGCCGCCGCCGCGCGCAGTCGCCAGCGCCGCCAGTCTGTGGTCGACACGCTGAGCGCCGTCCGATCTGTCGCCAGCGGCCAGGATTAGATCCTTAGCCGAAGCGGTACGGGCTAATCTGGATCGCTCGTTGCCACTTATAATCCAACGGCCCACGTTAATCGATCCGCCCGAAATGGTACGAGCCAATAAGAACATGCCACGTAGGCATGAGCGTCTGTTTAAATTAGAAAATAGGCAGAATTTGTATTAAACTTAGAAATTTAATAACTTTTGATCCACCAATCAGAAAAATGCAAATTTGGTGTCTATGGATTCAGAAAAATGAGAGCTTCACTGCTGAGGCCTTATTTCACCCTTTAGCTTCTGTAAAATAGAAGTTTTAGGCAGAACCTTTTTAGGAGTATTTACCCATAAAAATTGTTTTGTAAATTATTTTTGGATGAATCTTTTTGCTATGGATTGCAAATTGAACCCTCTGTCTAGTAAGACCAAAATATAAATTTGGTTGACTATACTGAATAGCATGGGAATTATTTAGTGAGTATAGCCTTTCTAAATGCTAGAAATTATTGCTAATTATTACAATTGCACAAATGGTTGCACTTGTAATCTTGCAATTGTAAATTGTTCAGAAAACACTTAGTATTGTTCAAAACCTTGTTATAACAATTTGTACAATAAAAATTGCCATCTTGCATATTTTGCATGATTTTTGTATTGCCATTAGTGTTGATCTTGTGCATGTTTTGTCTTGGTTGTTTTGTTTGATAGATTGTGTAGATTGTCAAGTGTGTTATTGCGAAGAGTGTACCAACACCACCAACTACTAAGGCAAGTGGCACTATCATCCATGTCCTACTATTTTCATTACACTTAGTGGCTTTTTGTAGTATGCATGATATGACTACTATGATACTATGCTATGCTATGTCATGTTTAGGATATCCTTTATATCTTCCTTTGCGGAAATACTGTACTTGTAGTATGCTTAGCCCTGCTATAGATTCAGGGTGGAATATACCATATTGTGATTATTTGAAGAGTTGGAAAATATATGTTTTGTATAATAAAACAAGTACTCAATGAATCACCTGGGTGGAAAGTGGATACTCAGTTGTGAATAAGGTGGCAACGAAGGGAACCATGTCTATGGCTCTCTCTTTCGTGTGTGCACTAGGAGAACACCACCTAGGAACTTAGAGATTGAACATGTTTCTCGTATAGTGGCTTTCGTGTACAGTCACATGCCAAATGGGCTCTGGCCTAGTCAATTACATAGTGGGAGACCTATGCATTGGTACCTCTTCAGGTTAACTAGAATTATGCATTGGAGGTTTATCCTTGCATTGGTGCCTGGTAGATGTGCTGGCATTATGTATTGGGAGGAGTTCTATGGAAAGACTTTGTCACATTCTCGATCTGTCGGTTCTCCATCTTGGTGAGTACTAATCCAGCGGCCACTGGTGGCGTCAAGACGAGATTGTGTCTTGTGGGTAAAGTGTACAACTTCTGCAAAAGATTAAATTCTAAGTACTTAGTTGTGTCCCCGGTTATGGACAACTCTGAGCAACTAAGGCCTGAAGCTATGGAAGATCTCGACATTCCAATTTCTCAAAGTAAAACTTGATGGTGACAACAAGAGATTAGAAGCACTTGGAGTTTGCCAAGGAGTTCAGAATGTTGTTGAAAGATCAAAACTATTTTACAAAGATAGGATAAAACCATGTTGCTTTCTGTAAATAAGCCTAAGCTCTACTTAGCCAAATATGCATGTAGTGATAGTCCAACTTACATTCTCCAACTTGTGACACTTGCCAATACATTCAAAGTATTGACCCTTTGTGGATGCAACTTATCATGTTGCAGGTTATTCTATTTATGAGTGTGGATTGATGATAGAGGTTATGAGTCTACACCCAACATGTTTGCCTGTGGCACATGAAGATGAAGGACTCCATGCTTTACTTGTATTCTGCTGCTTTGTATTAAGATAGCCTATGGCTATGAGTATGTAATAAAGTATTCATATTCTGGATCATGCGATGTAATATGACCTTTGTATCTTGATATTACGTCTTGAACTGTGAGTGCAAGCTATTCGATCCAGGGACTAGCACTGTAATCACAGGGATTCGAACCAAGCCAGGTTTGGGTCTTTACACAGGCAACTGGCACAATGGCATCTTGTCAATAGGTTAGTTCCAGAAAAATGTATATACATTCCTCAAAGTGTAGACAAAACATAAGATAGTTGATATAAAACAAGCATGGAGCATCAAAAATTATAGATACGTTTCAAGCATCCCAAGGCTTAACTCCTGCTCTTCCTCGAGTAGGTAAGTGATAAAAAGAATAATTTTTGAGGTGACATGCACCATCATAATCTTGATCAAGGTATTTGTAACACATTGATAGCTGGGATCAAATTACTCTAAACATGAACATGAAAGATAGAGTTCTAACAATAAGACATAGCAACTATGTTGCAACATGAAAAATGTACAAACAAAAGATTCATGAACAATAATGCATTAAAAGACGTTTGTTTGTTTCACATATAGAGAACATAATAAGAATGGTATTTAGCTTGTCCCTCATGGTATAGCAAAACCTATATGCATTGGACACCTTCAAAGTTCATAAGGGTGACTAGATAAAAATAATTTAAGAACAAGCAATATCAAAGTTATAAATCAATTAACAAGTCTTGGGACAATGCACATTAAACTAAGAATGACCACTATGCTCTCTCAATTGGTGCATAAAGATAGAAGATGGAGACTCAACATAAAAGTAAAAAAGAAAGGCCCTTCATAAGAGGGAAGTAGGGATTTCAAGTTTCATAAAGAGCTTCCAAAAATTATGGTACTTATTAGCTTTCAGCTCTCATTTCCCCTATCATAAGCATCTTTAGGTGATTAAGGTTAAAGTGAACAAATACGAGGATATGCTTGACAAGTTATAAGTCGAAAATCTCATGCCCCTTGCCTACGAGTACCGAACCTCATGCTACTCAACTTTAGTCACTCGTAAGTTCTTGTCATTGTAAGTACATGTGTATCATGGAGAACCGCCAACGGGGTACCCCTTGCCCCATGATACATGAGCTATCTCATATAAAAATGACAAGGCAATAGACAATGAGCATCTCAGCAATCTTTTTATTTGCTATTTGCATAGGTTTTCATTGAGGATGCTTCACATAATGCTGCCTATGGTTATGCTGCAAGTTTCCACCATAATTAGGCATGGCTTAGGCTAGCGGCACATGCGTTTCTCTAACACACATACAAACTCCATGAGCTTACAAGCTCCCCTTTTATTTCACACCGTCGGGATCCATAAACAAAAGAACATGATATCAACTGAATAATAAGTGCAATGTTGAAAGCGTTCCCCATGAAAGCATGGTTCTGCTAATTCTCAACTTATAAAGTGCAAGCTAATGCACAACATAGTTGGACGCAATGGTTCAAGTTTATTAAGTGCAAGAAAGTAAAGTGTGCCATCAAGTTCATGAGAGCTTTAATCACTAGTTTTCACATAACAAGTTTAATTTGGAAGGTAGATAAAGACATGAATATACTTGGAATTGTGTAAAAACACCATGCATAGGAATTTATAGTGGACTCTATGGAATAACTTGGTTTTCTTGGGAGTTGGATGCATGAGTGGAAACTCATACTTGGTACATGTGGAGGCTGGCAAAAGACTGGGAGAGACCAACTAAGAGAGCACTAATGGCCATAATCATGCAAAGCGACAAAACACTATTAATTAAAGCATAAAGTGATATTACAAGTCAAAAAAAACTAAATGATCATAGAGGATAAGGTGACTTGTTCATAGTCTTAACATGGTGTAAGCATGTGCCAAGTCAACCCAAATAAAGCATCGAAGGAGAATACCACAATATTATGCTTTTTGTATGCTAAAACAACGCATGATTCTTTCAAGGCACATTATGCAATCTCAATTGATTGGAACAAGTCATGCCACAACAATAATTACTAAGCATATGGTCAAAGAAACATCTAGCATGACATGATAAAGTCTAAGTCACAGTCGAAACAAGCTTCCTTTTATACCACTATAAGCATGAAACTTCCTACTCTTTTCCAACACCAATCGACTTATTTGAAACAACTCTGAAAGATAATAATCAATAAAGATCCGAGAGCATGACTCACCCATCTACAAAGAAGAACTAAAAATTTCTAAGCCGAAAGAATAAGAAAACTAAAGCTAAACGTAGTGCTAGCAAAGGAGAACACTCACAGAACAATACGAGTGAAAACTAGAGTATTCTAGGCAATGAATAACAGGGTGTGTCTCTCTCAAGAGAAATGTGTTGGGATCCAACCAACGTATTGTGGCAAAGAAAGCAAAAGAAAACTAAAAACAAAGACGCTCCAAGAACAACACATAGTGCATAAGGTAATAAAAGTAAAGTGTCTTGAAAGAAGACGTCGGATTATTGATGAAGAAGGGTATGCCTTGGGCATCCGCAAGCTTTGACGCATGTACTTCTTAAATATTTCTTGGGGTGACACAGGTGGCATGCCCAATCTTGAGCTTTTGTCCATACTTCATCTCATCACATCATTCTCTCCCTACACTTGAAATTTTCCTTCATACAAAACTTCACACAATCTTCATTAGCAACATTAGTGTATTCAAAATAATAGGTCCTTTGGTTTAGTTTCAACACAAGTAAAACTTCCATTAAAATACAAGCTACTGTAGCATATCCTTCTAAAAGCTCAAGTGATCAAAGAGAACTCCAAGAGAAAGAGATTAAGAGGCAAATGCAAATAATGGCCGAAATCTGTCAAAACAGACCAGCAGGTAAAACCAAATTTTTCGAAGACCTTCTGTTGCTCAAATCGAAAAGTGCTGAACTAACGAAAGTTAGATAAAAACATGGGGCATACTCACAAAACATTACAGCTCTATCCGACGAACAGGGAATTTTCACGATATTTTATAGTGAAGCACAAAAATCTGTTTCGGGACAACAACTTTCCCAAGTCTTACTTTTCTCTCATTAGAGGTTATTCTTGGCACAAAAACTAAACAAAAAGGATAAGGAGAGGTTATTACAGAGGCAATAACTTCCAAGACTCAACAAAATAAAAATAAACTGAAAGTAAAAACATAATGGGTTGTCTCCAAAAAGCTCTTTTTTATAGCCATTAAGATAGGCATGATAATTTAGATGATGCTCACATAAGAAATATGAATTGAAGTAAAAGAGAGCATCAAGAAGCAAATATGGAACAAACTTAAGTATAACCCATTTTCTATGAAAAATAATCTCGTAAAGAAACAAGTCATGAAAGCACAAAGCAACAAGCATAGGAAAGCAAAACAAGTGCAACTTCAAAATTTTGAACATAAAGAGAGGAAACTTAATATTGTTGAGATGCATAAAAACATGTTTCCCTTTCTCATAATAACTTTCAGTAGCATCATGAATAAAATTCACAATATACCTATCACGTAAAACATTCTTATCATGAGCCACATGCATAAAATAATTATTACTCTCCCTATAAGCATAGTCATTCTTATTAATCGTAGTGGGAGCAAATTCAACAAAATAGCTACCATTATTATTCTCATCACCATAATCATCAAATATAGGAGGCATATTATAATCATAATTAATTTTCTCCTCAATAATAGGTGGACTGAAAATATCATATTCATCATTGTAATCATCATATATTGGAGGTATAATATCATCATAAACAATAGAATAGTTATCTTCCAAAGTGTGTTCATTTGTAAACATATCATCATTGGAAGGAACATGGATAGTACTAATAGTATAGAAATTATTAACATCATCATTTTAAGAATTGGTACCAAAGAGATTTTCAATATCAAAATTAGTGTGCTTTTCCCAATCATGATCACTACTATAGGTAACAGGCATAGGAACATCATCGAGTTCAGACTCATCAAAAACTATAATAGGAGCAACATGCTTAGGGAAAAATACCATTTCCTCCCTCCTTTTACTCCTCCTTTTCTTCTTTTTCTTCTTCTCTTTAGGAGGGAGAGGCTTGAAAGGAAGCTTCTCCATATACCCAAGTTTATTGTTAGAGACAATAGAAAGAACTTTGGAGGATTCCTCCTTTTCATTAATAAGAACAAAACACATAATAATCCTGTCATATTTTGGTAAAATCTCATCTTTTATAATATTTTGTATGTAAGTATTTGTGTGGCAATTATCAACACAATAAAGATGGCAACCATGCAGGAAACTATTCATATCAAAAGCACTCATATCTACCAAAGAAGTTTTTCTTGATAACTCTTCACACCCCAAAAATAACGTAAGTTCATCATGCTGATTAGGAGTGATCATGTTATCACAATAAAAACTTGCAGTACTCATTGGATTAGAAGGGCTATTATTATGGTCTGAGCATTGAAAATTGAAATGACCCACTTCAAAGCAAAGTTCACAAATAAAAGTATAGAGGGCACAAACTTTTTTACCAAGATCATTTAGAGCCCTATACCACATTCTAGTTTTTTCATTCATGTGGGTGATACAATATTCTTCTTCAATTTGATTCTTTTCACAATGTCTATGTACTCCACAATAATTAACATGATTATAAGGAATAATACTTTCAAAGGTTTGAGCATGTTTATTGCTATCATTAATAACAATTTCATTTTTCATGCAAGTGTCTTTAAAAGGCTCATGATACATGTCTCATTTTTCTTTAGGAGCATTAATATGAGAAGCAAAGGCTCTACAACAATCAACAAGAAATTGAGGATCAAGACCATATTTAGCACTAAGCTCTTGAAAATCAGCAGTTTTAGCGAAAGACTTAATGCAATCATACTCATAGTTTATACATGGTTCTTTACCTTTGCCGTTATTCCAATCTTCGGTATTGCTTTGAATTGTTTCAAAAAGATCCCACTTAGCTTTGACATCCTTCCTTGTGAAGGATCCCTCTAAACATGTATCTAGGCAGTCCTTGTAATGTCCTGAAAGCCTTGCATAAAAATTATTAATAGCAATATTACTGGGGAGCTCATGAATGGGACACTTGAGCATTAGTGACTTCAATCTCCCCCATGCTTGGGCAATACTTTCTCCATCATGAGGATTAAAAATATAAATATAATTCCTATCTTTATGAATCTCATGAGGAGGATAAAATTTAGAGTGAAAGAGAGATTCAAGTTCCTTCCACTCCAAATGATGAGGATCGTCTAGTAGCTCATACCACTCCCTTGCTTTGCCCTTAAGTGATAAAGAGAATAGCTTCCTCTTAAATTGGTTCATTGAAATACCTGCACACTTGAACAACTCGCATAATTCATGTATAAAGAGTAAATGATCACCAGGATGGACAGTTCCATCTCCAAAATAACAGTTATTCATAACATGTTCAACAATTTCTATAGGTATTTTAAAAGGGATGATTTCAGTATGTGGATTTAAAATATCACAAGTATCATTAGAATTACCACATAAGGGAGATAAAGTACCATCAGAGAAAATTTTCTCCTCTAAAGCTGGGGAACTAAAAAGATCATTTTCATAAAAACTAGCTTCTCAAAGCTTAGACGTTTCCAAAGCATTAGTAACAAAGGTGTTCAAAAAATTCATACTAATAACATTGTTATTAGCATGCAAAGAAAGTTCCATGGGTTTTTTAATTTTCTTTTCAAACCATTCATGTTCTACCTTAGGAAAAATACTAAAATTCTCTCTAATTTTGTTGTTGTTTTCCATTAAGCCTAACTAGTGAAAATAAAAACAAGAAACAAAAATATATAATCGCAGAATCCAAAGGAAATAACTTCGAGCACTCACACACCAACAACCGCACTAGAATATAGCTTAGTAGCTAGAGGATGTGAGTATCTTTTACCTTACCTCCTCGGCAATGGTGCCAGAAAATAGCTTGATGTCTATGCACACTTCTATTCTTGTAGACAGTGTTGGACCTCCAAGTGTAGAGGTTTGTAGAACAGCAGCAAGTACCTTTTACCTTACCTCCCCGGCAACGGCGCCAGAAAATAGCTTGATGTCTACACAAACTTCTATTCTTGTAGATAGTGTTGGGCCTCCAAGTGATGGCTCAAAATATGTAGAGCTCGTTGGGAACCCCAAGAGGAAGGTATGATTAGCACAGCAGCAAGTTTCCCTCTGTTATGAAACCAAGGTTATCGAACCAGTAGGAGTAAGGAAACAACTCCAAGGTGTTGCTAGCAACTTGGAATCCTGCACAACACAACCACATAACTTTGCCCCCACTTATAGTGAGGTTGTCAATCTCACTGGTTTTGCTGAAAACAAAGGATTAAACGTATAGTGTGGAAGATAGTAATTGCTTGCAGAAAGTAAAAAGTAAACATTAGATGGTATATTAATGGTAAAGGAATGGACTGGGGTCCATAGTTCACTAGAGGTGTTTCTCCTTAAGATAAATAGCATGTTGGTTGAACAAATTATAGCGGGGCAATTGACAGATTGAGAAAGCATAACAATGCATATACTAGACATCTTGACTCCTATGAGATTTGATTGGGAATTACAACATAATACATAAACTGTAATCCAACTACATCTATGACTAATAATCCACCTTCCGGTTATCGTCCGAACCCCTTTCAGTATTAATTTGTAAGCAACAGATAATTGCATTAAGAAAAGTGTGTAAAGTAAACAAGACAATTGCCCCATGGACAAAGGATTTTTGTTTTCTCCCTAGTAGAAACATCACATCTACAACCTTAGAGATTTTTGTCACTTCCCCAGATTACTAGAGGCATGAACCTACTATCGAGCATAAATACTCCCTCTTGGAGTTACAAGCATCTACTTGGCCAAGATAGCTACTAGCAATAGAGAGCATGCAAGATCACAAATAACATAGACATGATAGAATCAATAATCAAACTAACATAGTATCTCAATATCTATCGGATCCCCGCAAACACAACATATAGGATTACAAATAGATGATCTTGATCATGAACGGAGCTCACAAGATCTAAACATGATAGCACAAAGGAGGAGAACCAACCATCTAGCTACTACATGGACCCATAGTCCAAGGGTGAACTACTCACGCATCACTCCAGAGGCAGGCATGGTGATGAAGAAGGCCTCTAGGATGATCTCTCCCCTCCGGCAGGGTGCCGGGAAGAGCTTCGGATCCTCCCCGTTCTAGGGATGGAGATGGCGGCGGCTTCAGACTCTTTCGTGGATTATTGATCGGGGTTTAGGCTTTTAGTCTCAGGGTACTTTTATAGGCAAAGAGGCAAGGTTGGTGGGCGCTAGAGGGGACCACACCACCCCCTAGTGCGGCCTGGGCTAGCCCGCGCCACCAGGTGGTATGGCCACCACGTGGCCCCTCTCCGTCTTGTCTTCTGGCTCCATGAGTCTTCTAGTAAAATTTGACTTTGGCTTTTGTCCCATCCAATTCTGAGAATATTTCCTTACTAGCTTTTCTGAAACCAAAAATAGCAGAAACAGGCAACTGACACTGTGGCATCTTGTTACTAGGTTAGTTCCAGAAAATGTATAAAAATACCTCAAACTGTAAACAAAACATAAGAAAGTTGATATAAAACAAGCATGGAGCATCAAAAATGATAGATACGTTTATGACGTATCAGGCGGCTTGGTGCTTTAGCGTGCACTCGACATGGTAGAGAGATAAATGGGCGCTGTTGCGTGATGTCTACGCACGCTTCTATTCTTGTAGATAGTGTTGGGCCTCCAAGTATAGAGGTTTGTAGAACAGCAACAAGTGTCCATTAAGTGGATCACCCAAGGTTTATCAAACTCAAGGAGGAAGTGTTCAAAGGTATCCCTCTCAAGCAACCCTGCAATCAAGATACAAGAAGTCTCTTATGTCCCCAACACACCCAATACACTTGCCAGGTGTATATGTGCACTAGTTCGGCGAAGAGATAGTGAAATACAAGTAATATGTATGATTATAAGTGGTAATTGCAATCTGAAATAAGAATGGTAGCAAGCAAACATGTAACATGACTGATTGTAAATGGTGTTTCAATGCTTAGAAACAAGGCCCAGGGATCATACTTTCACTAGTGGACACTCTCATATAAATATCTTCTCTTCATTATGCTACCCTGAACTACTCTCCGATTTGACGATGTAGGGCTATAACAGCACACCTTAAAGTTCGCATTCCCCATCTAGATAACCCCTCACTGTCACTTTGAGCGCTAGATGGTTCCAACAAACACCACACTCTCATAGAGACATCCAACTCAAATTATAATCATGATAAGTATTTATGTAACCTTAGCCCAAGTGCCACACGGTGTGCACACTATTAACTTCACACACGTGGGGATAAGCAGAGTTTAATTAAAGCACTTGAGTAGCAGAATAGATCTATAGATTGCAAAGCTCATGATCTCATAATATCACACATAGAGAGAGATGAACACATAGCTACCAGTAGATCCCTTAGCCTCGAGAGAGAACTACTCCATCCTTATCATGGGAGTCAGCAACAGCGATGGAGATGGAGGTGGATTTGATGGAGATGGCTCCGAGGGCACTTCCCCATCCTGGCAGGGTGCTAGAATAGAGACTTCTGTCCCCCGAATCGCCTCTTCGGTGGCGGCGGCACTGCGGAACTTTTCGTCGAATTCTGATCTTGTATTTAGGGTTTTCGTCTCGGGGGGAATATATAGGCGGAAGGGCGATGTCAGAGGGTGGACCAGGGGCCCACACCACCTGGTGGCACGACCAGGGGACCCACGCCACCCTATGGTGTGGCCAGCCTCTAGCCCTCCTTCATCTCTACTTTGGACTCTATCTCGTGTCGAGAAAATAGGAACTTCAGGCTTTGTTTCGTCCAATTCCGAGAATATGTCTTTACTAGCTTTTTTGAAACCAAAAACAACATAAAACAGGCAATTGGCACTGTGGCATCTTGTCAATAGGTTAGTTTCAAAAAATGTATAAAAATGCCTCAAAGTGTAGACAAAACATAAGATAGTTGATATAAAACAAGCATGGAGCATCAAAAATTATAGATACATTTACGACGTATCAACCATCCCCAAGCTTAACTCCTGCTCGTCCTCGAGTAGGTAAGTGATAAAAAGAATAATTTTTGAGGTGACATGCACCATCATAATCTTGATCAAGGTATTTGTAACACATTGATAGCTGGGATCAAAGTACTCTAAACATGAACATGAAATATAGAGTTCTAACAATAAGATATAGCAACTATGTTGCAACATGAAAAAGGTACAAACAAAAGATTCATGAATAACAATGCATTAAAAGACGTTTGTTTGTTTCACATATAGAAAACATAATAAGAATGGTATTCAGCTTGTCCCTCATGGTATAGCAAAACATAAATGCATAGGACACCTTCAAAGTTCATAAGGGTGACTAGATACAAATAATTTAAGAACAAGCAATATCAAAGTTATAAAGCAATCAACAAGTTTTGGGATAATGCACATTAAACTAAGAATGACCACTATGCTCTCTCAATTGGTGCATAAAGATAGAAGATGGAGACTAAACATAAAAGTAAAAAAGAAAGGCCCTTCATAAGAGGGAAGTAGGGATTTCAAGTTTCATAAAGAGCTTCCAAAAATTATGGTACTTATTAGCTTTCATCTCTCATTGCCCCTATCATAAGCATGTTTAGGTGATTAAGGTTAAAGTGAACAAATAGGAGGATATGCTTGACAAGTTATAAGTCGAAAATCTCATGCCCCTTGCCTACGAGTACCGAACCTCATGCTACTCAACTTTAGTCACGAGTAAGTTCTTGTCATTGTAAGTACATGTGTATCATGGAGAACCACCAACGGGGTACCCCTTACCCCATGATATAGGAGCTATCCCATATCAAAATGACAAGGCAATGGACAATGAGCATCTCAGTGATCTTTTTATTTGCTATTTGCATAGGTTTTTATTGAGGATGCTTCACAGAATGCTCACTATGGTTATGCTTCAAGTTTCCACCATGATTAGGCATGTCTTAGGCTAGAGGCCTAGGCGTTTCTCTAACACACATACAAACTCCATGAGCTTACAAGCTCCCCTTTTATTTCACACCGCCAAGATCCATAAACAAAAGAACATGATATCAACTGAATAATAAGTGCAATGTTGAAAGCGTTCCCCATGAAAGCATGGTTCTGCTAATTCTCAACTTATAAAGTGCAAGCATATGCGCAACATAGTTGGACGCAATGGTTCAAGTTTATTAAGTGCAAGAAAGTAAAGTGTGCCATCAAGTTCGTGAGAGCTTTAATCACTAGTTTTCACATAACAAGTTTAATTTGGAAGGTAGATAAAGACATGAATATACTTGGAATTGTGTAAAAACACCATGCATAGGAATTTATAGTGGACTCTATGGAATAATTTGGTTTTCTTGGGAGTTGGATGCATGAGTGGAAACTCGTACCTGGTACATGTGGAGGCTAGCAAAAGACTGGGAGCGACCAACTAAGAGAGCACTAATTTCCATAATCCTGCAAAGCGACAAAACACTATTAATTAAAGCCTAAAGTGATATTACAAGTCAAAAAAACTAAATGATCATAGAGGCTAAGGTGACGTGTTCATAGTCTTAACATGGTGTAAGCATGTGCCAAGTCAACCCAAATAAAGCATCGAAGGAGAATACCACAATATTATGCTTTTTGTACGCTAAAACAATGCATGATTCTTTCAAGGCACAGTATGCAATCTCAATTGTTTGGAACAAGTAATGCTACAACAATAATTACTAAGCATATGGTCAAAGGAACATCTAGCTTGACATGATAAAGTCTAAGTCACAGTCGAAACAAGCTTCCTTTTATACCACTATAAGCATGAAACTTCCTACTCTTTTCCAACACCAATCGACTTATTTGAAACAACTCTGAAAGATAATAATCAATAAATACCAGAGAGCATGACCCACCCATATACAAAGAAGAACTAAAAAGTTCTAAGCCCAAAGAATAAGAAAACTAAAGCTAAATACAGTGCTAGCAAAGGAGAACACTCACAGAATAAGAAGAGTGAAAACTAGAGTGTTCTAGGCAATGAATAACAGGGTGTGTCTCTCTCCAAGAGAAATGTGTTGGGATCCAACCAACTTATTGCGGCAAAGAAAGCAAAAGAAAACTAAAAACAAAGATGCTCCAAGAACAACACATAGTGCATAAGGTAATAAAAATAAAGTGTCTTCAAAGAAGACCTGAGATTATTGATGAAGAAGGGGATGCCTTGGGCATCCAAGCTTTGACGCTTGTACTTCTTGAATATTTCTTGGGGTCATACAGGTGGCATCCCCAAGCTTAAGCTTTTGTCCATACTTCATCTCATCACATCATCCTCTCGCTACACTTGAAAATTTCCTTCATACAAAACTTCACACAATCTTCATTAGCAACATTAGTGTATTCAAAATAATAGGTCCTTTGGTTTAGTTTCAACACAAGTAAAACTTCCATTAAAACACAAGCTACTGTAGCAATTCCTTCTAAAAGGTCAAGTGATTAAAGAGAACTCCAAGAGAAAGAGATTAAGAGGCAAATGCAAATAATGGCAGAAATCTATCAAAACATACCAAAAGGTAAAAACCAAAATTTTCGAAGACCTTCTGTTGCTCAAATAGAAAAGTGCTGAACTAACGAAAATTATATAAAAACCTGGGGCATAAATGCAAAAAATTATAGCTCAATCCGATGTACAGGGAATTTTCACGATGATTTACAGTGAATCACAAAAATCTGTTTCGGGACAGCAACTTTCCCAAGTCTTACTTCTCTCTCATTAGAGGTTATTCTTGGCACCAAAACTAAATAAAAAGGATAAGGAGAGGTTATTACAAAGGCAATAACTTCCAAGACTCAACAAAACAAAAACAAACTGAAAGTAAAAATATAATGGGTTGTCTCCCAAAAGCTCTTTTTTATAGCCACTAAGATAGGCATGATAATTTTGATGATGCTCACATAAGAAATATGAATTGAAGTAAAAGAGAGAATCAAGAAGAAAATGTGGAACAAATTTAAGCCTAACCCACTTCCTATGAAAAATAATCTTGTAAAGAAACAAGTCATGAAAGCACAAAGCAACAAGCATAGGAAAGCAAAACAAGTGCAACTTCAAAATTTTCAACATAAAGAGAGGAAACTTAATATTGTTGAGATGCATAAAAGCATGTTTCGCTTTCTCATAATAACTTTTAGTAGCATCATGAATAAAATTAACAATATAACTATCACATAAAACATTCTTATCATGAGCCACATGCATAAAATAATTATTACTCTCCCTATAAGCATAGTCATTCTTATTAATCATAGTGGGAGAAAATTCAACAAAATAGCTATCATTATTATTCTCATCACCATAATCATCAAATATAGGAGGCATATTGTAATCATAATAAATTTTCTCCTCAATAGTAGGTGGACTGAAAATATCATATTCATCATTGTAATCATCATATATTGGAGGTACAGTATCATCATAAGTGTGTTCATTTGTAAACATTTCATCATTGGAAGTAACATGGATAATACTAATAGTATAGCAATTATTAACATCATCATTTTCAGAATTGGTACCGAAGAGATTTTCAATATCAAAAGTAGTGTGCTTTTCCCAATCATGATCACTACTATAGGTAACAGGCATAGGAACATCATCGAGTTCAGACTCATCAAAAACTATAATAGGAGCAACATGCTTAGGGGAAAATATCGTTTCCTCCCTCCTTTTACTCCTCCTCTTCTTCTTTTTCTTCTTCTCTTTAGGAGGGGGAGGCTTGAAAGGAAGCTTCTCCATATACCCAGGTTTATTGTTAGAGAAAATAGAAGAAACTTTGGAGGATTCCTCCTTTTCATTAATAAGAACAAAACACATATTAGTCCTGTCATATTTTGGTAAAATCTCATCTTTTATAATATTTTGTATGTAAGTATTTGTGTGGCAATTATCAACACAATAAAGATGGCAACCATGCAGGACGCTATTCATATCAAAAGCACTCATATCTACCAAAGAAGTTTTTCTTGATAACTCTTCACACCCCAAAAATAATGTAAGTTCATCATGCTGATTAAGAGTGATCATGTTATCACAATACAAACTTGCAGTAGTCATTGGATTAGAAGGGATATTATTATGGCCTGAGCATTGAAAATTGAAATGACCCACTTCAAAGCAAAGTTCACAAATAAAAGGATAGAGGGCACAAACTTTTCTACCAAGATCATTTAGAGCCCTATACCACGTTCTAGTTTTTTCATTCTTGTGGGTGATACAATATTCTTCTTCAATTTGATTCTTTTCACAAGGTCTATGTACTCCACAATAATTAATATGCTTATAAGGAATAGTACTTTTAGAGGTTTGAGCATGTTTATTGCTATCATTAATAACAATTTCATTTTTCATGCAAGTGTCTTTAAAAGGCTCATGATACATGTCCCATTTTTCTTTAGGAGCATTAGTATGAGAAGCAAAGGCTCTACAACAATCAACAAGAATTTGAGGATCAAGACCATATTTAGCACTACGCTCTTGAAAATCAGCAGTTTCAGCAAAAGACTTAATGCAATTATACTCATCGTTTATACGTGGTTCTTTACCTTTGTCGTTATCCCAATCTTTGGTATTGCTTTGAATTGTTTCAAGAAGATCCCACTTAGCTTTGACCTCCTTCCTTGCGAAGGATCCCTCTAAACGGGTATCTATGTAGTCCTTGTAATGTCCTGAAAAGCCTTGCATAAAAATTATTAATAACAATATTACTAGGGAGCTCATGAATGGGACACTTGAGCATTAGTGACTTCAATCTCCCCCATGCTTGGGCAATACTTTCTCCATCACGAGGATGAAAATTATAAATATAATTCCTATCTTTATGAATTTCATGAGGAGGATAAAATTTAGAGTAAAAGAGAGATTCAAGTTCCTTCCACTCCGAATGATGAGGATCGTCTAGTACCTCATACCACTCCCATGATTTGCCCTTAAGTGATAAAGAGAATAGCTTCCTCTTAACTTGGTTCATTGAAATACCTGCACACTTGAACAACTTGCATAATTCATGTATAAAGAGTAAATGATCACCAGGATGGACAGTCCCATCTCCAAAATAACAGTTATTCATAACACGTTCAACAATTTCCATAGGTATTTTAAACGGGATGCTTTCAGTATGTTGATTTAAAATATCACAAGTATCATTAGAATTACCACATATGGGAGATAAAGTATCATCAGAGAAAATTTTCTCCTCTAAAGCTAGGGAACTAAAAAGATCATTTTCATAAAAACTAGCTTCCCCAAGCTTAGAAGTTTCCATAGCATTAGTAACAAAGGTGTTCAAAAAATTCATACTAATAACATTGCTATTAGCATGCAAAGAAAGTTCCATGGGGTTTTTAATTTTCTTTTCAAACCATTCATGTTCTACCTTAGGAAAAATACTAAAAAGCTCTCTAATTTTGTTGTTGTTTTCCATTAAGCCTAACTAGTGAAAATAAAAACAAGAAAAAAGATATAATTGCAAAATCTAAAGGAAATAACTTCGAGCACTCACACACTAGCAACTGCACTAGAAGATAGCTTAGTAGCCGGAGCATGTGAGTACCTTTTACCTTACCTTCCCGACAATGGTGCCAGAGAATAGCTTGATGTCTACGCACACTTCTATTCTTGTAGACAGTGTTGGGCCTCCAAGTGTAGAGGTTTGTAGAACAACAGCAAGTTTCCCTTAAGTGGATCACCCAATGTTTATCAAACTCAGGGAGGAAGTGGTCAAAGGTATCCCTCTCAAGCAACCCTGCAATCAAGATACAAGAAGTCTCTTGTGTCCCCAACACACCCAATAGACTTGTCAGGTGTATAGGTGCACTAGTTCGGCGAAGAGATAGTGAAATACATGTAATATGGATGATTATAAGTGGTAATTGCAATCTGAAATAAGAGTGACAGCAAGCAAAGCTATAAGAGAACTGATTGTAAACGGTGTTTCAATGCTTAGAAACAAAGCCTAGGGATCATAGTTTCACTAGTGGACACTCTCATATAAATATCTACTCTTCATTATGCTACCCTGAACTACTCTCCGGTTGGACGATGTAGGGCTATAACAGCACACCTTAAAGTTCGCATTCCCCATCTAGATAACCCCTCACTATCACCTTGAGCTCTAGATGGTTCCAACAAACACCACAATCTCATAGAGACATCCAACTCAAATTATACTCATGATAAGTATTTATGTAACCTTAGCCAAAGTGCCACACGGTGTGCACACTGTCAACTTCACACACATGGGGATAAGTAGAGATTAATTAAATCACTTGAGTAGCAAAATAGATCTATAGATTACAAAGCTCATGATCTCATAAGATCACGCATAGAGAGAGAGATGAACACATAGCTACCAATAGAGCCCTTAGCCTCGAGAGAGAACTACTCTCCCCTAATCATGGGAGTCAGCAACGGCGATGGAGATGGCGGTGGAGTCGATGGAGATGGCTCCGGGGGCACTTCCACGTCCCGGCAGGGTGCTGGAACAGAGACATTTGTCCCCCCCCCCCTCGAATATCCTCTTCGGTGGCGTCGGCGATGCGGAACTTTTCGTGGAATTCTGATCTTGCATTTAGGGTTTTCGTCTCAGGGAGAATATATAGGCGGAAGGGCGATGTCAGAGGGTGGACCAGGGGCCCACACCACCTAGTGGCGCGGCGAGGGGACCCGCTCCACCCTATGGTGTGGCCAGCCCCTGGCCCTCCCCCGTCTCTGCTTTGGACTCCGTGTCATGTCGGGAAAATAGGAACTTCAGGCTTTGTTTCGTCCAATTCCGAGAATATGTCTTTACTAGCTTTTCTGAAACCAAAAACAGCAGAAAATAGGCAACTAGCACTATGGCATCTTGTAATAGGTTAGTTCCAGAAAACATATAAAAATGCCTCAAAGTGTAGACAAAACATAAGATAGTTGATCTAAAACAAGCATGGAGCATCAAAAATTATAGATACGTTTACGATGTATCACTGCGCTGGTGTCTCCACTAGTTGTCGTTGGTCGAGGCATGGACTAGGGGGTGCAGTGAGGTCACGCCTAGCTGCTAGTGGTCGTGGGAGAGGGCGGCGAAGCTTGTGGCGTCGTGTCCATGCTCGACCGGCATGGCACGCTCGGGTATAGGCTGGCACTGGTCATTTGAGCGACTGAGCGGTGCTAGCTGCACGGGCTAGTACTGGGGTGATCGTGGGCGAGTGAGAGAGGCTCAAACGAGTACAATGGTGATCACTAGATTGATCACAACAGTAGATAGTTGGTAGACTTGTACTATGCCTGCTAAGTGTTTGATTAAATGGCCACAAGAAAGAAATCTTTGAATTTTCAAATTCTTTTTGGTGGGTGTGTTGATCATATGCTTGAGTGTCTCTGGTTGCTAGGGTTTGTCAAGTGGAGAAGGTTTGAGTGGTTTTTTGAAAAATGGATATCTAGATGCATACACTAGATTCAATTTTGAAATGCCCCTCAAAAGAGTTTGAAATTGTTTCTGTAAGTTTGTAAAGTTCACTTGTGTTCATTTTTACTTGTTCTAGCATGGGGAGAAAAGAAATAGAATAGTTTTTGTTTGAAATCATTTAATAGAGATGCCCAAAGTGGGCTAGTTGTTAACTTTGGCAAAAATGACCATTTGATCATATGCCTTATTATTTGATTTTCTTTTGATTTGATTTGGTTTGGATTTGACCTAGATGATCTTGCTTTGATCCTTAAACTAATCCTCAACATCTATAACAATCAAACATGGCATAGCAAGCATTCATACATCATTGACAAACACACAAGCATTCATATAGTGTTTAATATTAAAAAGCTTTTATTAACCCTAATTTTTTGGTGATTGGAAATTGATATTCTCCCTTTTAATATTTTTGAGATGTTACAAACCTTCCCTCCTTAAACAGAATCTCGTCCCAAGATTCAAGAAAAACTAGGAACTAAAGAGATTGGGAAACTCAGTCCTAATATAATCTTCTCGCTCCCATGTGGCTTCTTCTTTGGTATGGTTGCTCCACTGGATTTTTAGAAACTTGATACTTCTAGTCCAGGTAGTTCTGAAGGCTTCTTCCAAAATACGAATGGGTACTTCATGATAGGTTAAATCCTTGTTGATATATATGTCTCTATGATCGATGTTCTTGAAAACTTTGGTCTTCTCTGGAACTTCTAGGCATTTCCTAAGTAACGAGATATGAAACACATCATGTACAGCTGGCATCTCTTCAGGCGGTTCTAGTTGATAGGATACTTCTCCTCGGCGACTTAAAATCTTGAAGGGTCAGACATATCTAGGTGCAAGCTTCCCTTTAAGTTGAAAATGCTGCATTCCTTTCAAGGGTGATACTTTGAGATACACAAAATCTCCGACATTGAAGGTCAGGTCTCGACGTTTTTTGTCAGCATAACTCTTCTATCTGGATTGGGCTGTCTTGAGGTGTTGAGGGATCTTGTGAACCTTCTCTTCGGCTTCTCGTATGATATCGGGCCCGAATATCTGACTCTCTCCTACTTGCGACCAATTCAGGGGGGTACGATACTTCCTTCCATACAAAACCTCAAATGGGGCCATTTGCAATCTGGCTTGATAACTGTTGTTGCATGAGAATTCTGTGAAAGGCAGACAATCTTCCCATTTAGATCCATATTCTAATACATAGGCTCTTAGCATATCTTCTAGTATCTGGTTTACTCTTTTTGTTTGTCCGTCGGTTTGCGGGTGATATGCGGTACTGAAGTTCAGTTTGGTTCCTAATCCTTCTTGGACTTTCTTCCAGAACCTTGAGGTAAACTGGGTTCCTCGATCTGACACTTTTGTCTTGGGGGTTCCATGCAGACTGACTATTCTAGCAATGTACAACTCTTCTAGCTTCAGGCCTTGGTAAGTGGTCTTGACGGGTATGAAATGAGCTACTTTGGACAGTCTATCTACTATGACCCAAATAGAATCATTTCCTCTACTAGATGTGGGTAAACCGGTGATGAAATCCATTCCAACTGAATCCCAATTCCATTCTAGAATCTTTAATGGTTGAAAAATTTATCGGGTCGCTGATGTTCTACTTTGACTCTCTGACAGATGTCACACTTGGAGATATAGCTTCCGACTTCTCTCTTCATTTTGTGCCACCAAAATTGCTCCTTCAAATCCTAATACATCTTCGTTCCTCCTGGATGGATAGAATAAAGAGTAACATGGGCTTCCTGCAAAATGACTTGCTTCAACTCTGAATCTGCTGGCACACATATGCGTCCTTTATACCATAGTACACCTTCTTCATCTTCTGTGAATCCGGGTACCTTCCCTATGCTGATACGACACTTGATTTCATCGATACTAGCGTTTCCTTTCTGAGCTTCCTTTATCTGACTGATCAAAGTGGGTTGGAGTTCAATACTGGCTAGAAATCCTTCGCTAACTAGCTCCATTCTAAAAATTTCCAACTCCTCATGCAAACTTGGCTGGTCTTCCTTAATCATGGTGTTTAATCTACATGGTAGTCTACTAAGAGCATCCGCTACCACATTGGCCTTTTCAGGGTGGTAGTGAATGTCAAGGTAATAATCCTTGATTAACTTTGTCCATCTCCATTGCCTCATATTCAGCTCCTTCTGGGTGAAATATACTTCAAACTCTTGTGATCCGAATAAATATCACAGCGGTTACCCATGAGGTAATGATGCCATGTCTTCAAGGATAAAACTACGACTACCAGTTCTAAGTCATGGGTGGGATAGTTCTGCTCATGTTGCTTTAGTTGTTAGGATATATATGATATTACTTTGCCTTCTTGCATCAACACACATTCGAGACCAATCTTGGATGCATCACAAAATACATCAAAAGGTTTCGTGATATTGGGCATGATCAAAATTGGGGCTGAAATCAATATCTTCTTGAGCTCTTGAAATCTTGCTTCACATTTGTCCGTCCATTGAAAATTCTTGTCTTTCTTCAACAGCTGGGTCATCGGCCTTGCGATGCTTGAAAATCCTTCAACAAACTTGTGGTAATATCCAGCTAATCTAAGAAATGCGCGGACTTCGGTTTGAGTGGTTGGGGCTCTCCATTCTTCAACATCCCTAATCTTGGCGGGATCGACGGCAACTCCTCCTGCCGACAAGATATGTCCCAGGAATCCTACTTCCTTTAACCAGAACTCACATAACTGATGCTCTCTAAGGGTTTCAAGGATGGTTCTTAGGTGCTGCTCATGGTCTTCTTCCGACTTGGAGTAGATCAGAATGTCGTTGATAAAAACAACGACAAACTTATCCAAGAAGTTCATAAAAATCTTATTCATGAGATTCATGAAATAAGCGGGGGCATTGGTAAATCCAAAGGACATGACATTGTACTCATACAATCCATATCGGGTCATGAACGCAGTCTTTGGGATATCCGTTGCGCTGATCTTCAATTGATCATAACCAGTTCTAAGATCAATCTTAGAAAACACTCTGGCACCAGTCAGTTGGTCAAACAGATCTTATATCTTTGGCAGTGGGTACTTGTTCTTGATGGTGACGCCATTCAGCTTCCGGTAATCCGTACACAAATGTGTGGCTCCATCTTTCTTATCCACAAACAAAACAGGTGATCTCCATGGAAATGCACTTGGTTGAATCATTCCTTTGCTCAACATGTCATCAAGTTGCTTCTTCAACTCCACCAATTCGGTTGGGTTCATACTATAGGGTATTTGAGCTATGGGTCCAGTTCCAAGAACTAGTTCAATGATAAACTCGATATCCCGATCTGGGGTCATACCGGGTAATTCATCTGGGAACACATCAGGGTATTCATAGACTACTCTGACTTGGTCTATGGTTGATTGGGCGAAACTCTTGTTGCATTTGAATTGATGGGGCAGCATCCCAGACACATGCTCTACTGATACTCCGGTGCTGCTGGTCATGGTTATGGATTTTTTGCACAGTCTATTAATCCTTGATGTTTCGACATCCAATCCATTCCTAGTACTACTTCCAAACCTTTGGTTCCAAGTACTATTAGATTGGCATAAAAATCTATTCCATGTATTCTGATAGGCACGGCCTTGCAAAATTTTCTAGCTTTGGTGGTTGACCCAGGTATTTGAACTATCATAACATGCTTCAAATTTGTTGGTTGAATCTTACTAGTGCATGCAAATTCTTCTGTAACAAACGAGTGCGATGCTCTAGAATCAAACAGCACTCTTGCAAATACTGAGTTAATAGAAAACATACCCAGCACGACATCTCGCGCTTCCTTGGCTTCTTCTGCATTCATGTGGAACAGACGGCCGGTACGGTTGTGCGGGTTTCCTAGGGCGAACCTCTTTCTAGGATGGACATGGCACTGCTGCTGGGCAGGTGCAGTAACATTGGTGGCTACAGCAAGCTTTGATACGTTGCTAACGTATCTATAATGTTTGATGTTCCATGCTTGTTTAGTATCTACTTTCTTATATTTTGTCTACATTTGGAGATACTTTTATGCACTTTCTTGGACTAACCTATTAACAAGATGCCACAGTGCCAGTTGCCTGTTTTCTGCTGTTTTTGGTTCTAGAAAGTTAGAAAATGAATATTCTCGAAATTGGACGCGACAAAAGCCAAAGTCAGTTTTTCACCGAGGGGGACATGGAGCCAGAAGACGAGATGGAGAGGGGCCAGGGGCTGGCCACACCATGTGGTGGCGCGGGCTAGCCCTAGCCGCGCCACCAGGTGGTGTGGGCCCCTGGTCCACCCACCGACCTTGCCCCTTGATGACCCACAAGTATAGGGGGTGTATCGTAGTATTTTCGATAAGTAAGAGTGTCGAACCCAACGAGGAGCAGAAGGTGCTGGCTAGTGGTATGGATCAGGAATTCTCTGCAAATACTTAGCAAACGGATTTTTAGGGGTTTTCGATAAAGCAAGTAAACAAAGTACGAGTAAATAAAAGACAGTAGGAATAAATGCAGCAAGTGGCCCAATCCTTTATGCAGCAAAGGAAAAGCCGGTTGTATTTCTTAAGATGACCAAACGTTCTCGAGGACACATGGGAAGACTGTCAAGTGCTTTCGGTTCATATAGTCAATTAATCTTCTTTAGCTTGCTAAGTGTTGTGTGGGTGAACCTGTGCTAATGTACCGCCCCATCCAAGACTAATACATACTTGTGATTATACCCCTTGCAAACATCCGTAAGTATAAGAAAGTAATTAAGGTAGAAGCCTAACCACAGCTTTAAACTCTAAGACCCTTACGTCCCTTGTGCAATGGTTTCCTAACGGGGGCTCAGGTTTCTGTCACTCCGGCAACCCCTACGATTAGTAGCCAAATACACAATGCATTCCCCTAGGCCCATATAGGTGAAGTGTCATGTAGTTGACGTTCACATGACACCACTAGAACAAGTACACCACAACTTAAATAACAATCTATTGAATCTTTCTCAACGCAACTCCACTACTAACAACAAGACTTCTCCCATGTCCTCAAGAACAAAATGAACTAATCACGAGACATCATATGGATCATGATCAGAGATGGAATAATGATGTATAACAATCTGAACATAAACAATAATTCAATGGTTCACTCAATAGCATCAACTACAAAGAGTAATCAACACTGGGAAAGTTTCCCCTATGAACTATGCAAGATTCAACTCAATTGTTACAGCAATATGGAGATGGTGATGAGGGTGCTGATGGTGATGATGGTGGTGATGATGGTGATGATGATCCCGATGAAGTCCAGCTTGATGGTGGTGTTGATGGTGACGATCTCCCCTCTCCGGGAAGGAATTCCCTCGGCAGAAATCTGTCTGCCGGAGAGATCTTTCTCTTTCGGTGTTTTCCACCCCGTAGAGGCAGCGGAATATTTCTGTGGTCGCTCTCCGAGTCTTAGGCTTTCGTGGGGATGATATACGCCAGAGGGGAGAGGCTGGAGTGGGCCAGGGCGGCCACACCACTCCCAGGCGCGGCCTAGGCCTGCCCGCGCCATGGGGTGGTGTGGGCCCCCTGTGGCCCACCTCCACTCCATCTTCTGGCATCCTGAGTCTTCTGGAAAAATAGTATTTTCTGTATATTTTCTTGGATTTTTTGATCTTCGCAAATTTTGCCTCCAAACAGCACCTTTTCCATCAGAATCCTGACTGCAGCGGTCCATGCTCCAAAAGTCATCATCCATGCAAATACAGATGAAATAACATAAGTAACACCTCCCAATACGAAATATATCAATGAATAATAGTGAATTAAGACATAGAATAGTGATGCAAAATGGATGTATCAACTCCCCCCAAGCTTAGACCGCTTGTCCCCAAGCGAACTAAGCTCAATAAACATGGCCTCAGGTTTATGGAGTGAAGTGTCGATAAAAGAATACGGACAAGAAGCATCACATTCATCAAATACATAGATCATAATAGAGGACAACTCACTATTATATAACTCAACTTGCAATGAGTAAAGGAAACACAATAAAGATACACAGAGTAAATCATAATTGGTAATGGCAAACTTAGCTCTTGGTCAAAGAATAGTTGATAATTTGCTAGAGTTCACAAATAGCTGGTTTTCAATGAAAGCTTTCAAAGTAGTAAACATCAAGATAAGAGCAATGTGCAAAACAAGGAACATAAGAAACATGATTGAATAAATCATAATATGAATGAATGAAACACATCAACTCAAAATACTTGTTGAGATAGAAGGGAATAGGTTTACTGACTCAACTACAAAGTAAAAGCAAGGCCATTCGCAGAGGGAAGCAGGGATTGCAAGTCTCATAAAGAGATCCCAAAAATTATGATACTTACTAGCTTTCAGCTCTCATTACCCCTATCATAGGCATCTTTTGGTGGTTAAGGTTAAAGTGACACAACTAAGAGGATATGCTTGACAAGTTATAAGTTGAAATCTCAAGCCCCTTACTTATGAGTACCGATCCTCATGCTACTCAACTTCAGTCACGAGCAACCTCTTGTCATTGTAAATACATGCGTATCATTGAGAACCGCCAACGGGGTACCCCTTGCACATGACATAGGAGCTATCCCATAATCAAAATGACAAGGCAAGTAGACAGTGAGCATCTCAGCGATCTTTTTATTTGCTATTTGCATAGGTTTTTATTGAGGATGCTTCATAGAATGCTCACTATAGATATGCTGCAAGTTTCCACCATGATTAGGCATGGCTTAGGCTAGCGGCCCAGGCGTTTCTCTAACACACATATAAACTCCATGATCTTACAAGTTCCACTTTTATTTCACACTACCGGGATCCATAAGCAAAAGAACATGATATCAACTAGGTACAAGTACCAATGAAGTGTTGAAATCGGTCCCCATGATACATGGTTCGGCTAACTTCAACTCATAAAGCGCAAGCATATACGCAACAAAGAAGGACCCAAAGGTTCAAGTTTATTAAATGCAAGAAAGCAAAGTGTGTCGTCAAGTTCGTGAGAGCTTTAATCACCGATTTTCACATAACAAGTTTAATTTGGGAGGTAGATAAAACAGGAATTTACTTGGAATAGCAATAATTCTACTAGGTAGGTATGGTGGACACAAATAGCAAAGGTTTTGGTTTAAAGGAGGTGGATGCACGAGAACAATACCCTCTCAGTACAGGTTTTTGGCTAGCAAGGCTGGGTAGCAAGTATAAGAGTTGAAGGAAACAAACAAGCATACAAATGATAAAGACAAAAATGCAATCTTCCTTGGAAGCACAAAAGATCTTAACTAGAGAATACTAAACTTATGAGCCAATCAAGAAAGAAAGATGATGAAATTATTTTTCTCGAGAGTACTTCTATCTTTTTCTTTTCAACTCTCAAAAAGGTGTTGCTACTGACCGAGCCAGGTTTGCCAAAACCAACTAAATTAACTCAATGATCCCAAAGTGATACCAATACTGACAACAAGATCAATCATATAACCATGAATTGAAAACTAATAAAAGCTATGCAAAAGGGTGAATGATAGAACTTCTCGTTAATATTCCATAACGGAAACTCACACCAAGGAATACAAATCTAACGAGAGAGGGGACACTTCCATAATGCAAATCATACTACATAATAACTCCTTTATTCATGATATGACTCTACTAATAAGGTAAAAAGATAGAAGATAGTGATATGATACCGCGGCACTCCCCCAAGCTTGGAACAAACCAAGGGGATGCCAAACTTGATGACGAATTACTCCTTAGGTGGTGGTGGTATCCTCTTGACGAGCTCTTTGATTAGTCTACCCAAGTCTTCAATCTCGAAGGTGAGATTATGAATCAGCTGTGAGTTTTGCTCAATGCGACTCATCATCATGTCGTGTTGAGAATCCCAGCTCTTGCTATTCTTCCCCACTCTTCCTCCTTGAAGTCTTCTTTTCCTGCATGGCTAGAACGAGGCAAATCCCAATTGGAGGGTAGTTTCTCCTTGGGCATATTCTGGTATTGATGCTCATGGATAAGGATATGGAAAGGATTCCTGGTGCATGGAGGAAGTGACCGTGGAGCCAAACTATGACGAGGAGCTTTCCCCCCAGTCTGCATTCGTGCCGTCCTTCTAACCCTGGCAGGTTTCACCACTCCAATGCTTGCAATGGTAGTGCCGGTGTGCGGACGTTGGTCTTGCTCCTCTTCACCTTCACTCTCGATCTCCTTCTCCTTCCCGGGGTCTTGGAGGTCTTCCTCCATGGGCTCCTTCCCTTTATCCTTGGCGGACACCATTGTGCTTCTAAACCTTCAAAGAGTATGTCCTGGTAGAAATAGATCGAAACAAAAACACGACGAAAACACGATATACGAACCTCGGGGGATCCAGGGGGTTATATATTACGGAGTTTCATATCAAAAGGAAGGTACTGGGAGAAAACGAGTCAGAGGCGGAGTCTCGGGTGGCCTCACCACCTGGTGGCGCGGCCAGGGGAGGGCTTACGCCATGGGGTGGTGTGGGCCACCCCGGCTCTAGTTCCGTCCCTTTTTCGCTTCGGAAGTTTCCTTATCGACTGAAAACTGCAAAAATATAGGTGTATTGTATTTTCGGCGAACTTTTCTTACCAGAACTGTTACCAACATGAAAACAGACGCTGCAGGTCTATGAATTTGGTCCTCAATGAATTTCTCTGGAGTTATAACTTGAAAGGCATCAACATCTTCATTGTAAGAATCTCTAGCAATATAGTGTTTGAGTCGATGTCCATTCACTACTTGTGTAGTACTATCTTTTAGAGAAGAAATTTGTATTGCTCCTGAACGGTATACTTCTTCAATGATGAAAGGTCCTTCCCATTTTGATAGTAGCTTACCTGCAAAAAATCTGAGACGAGACCTATACAATAGAACTTTCTCACCAACATGAAATTCTCTCTTAAGTATTCGCTTGTCATGCCATCTTTTAACTTTTTCCTTAAAGAGCCTAGCATTCTCATAGGCTTCACTCCATTCATCTAAAGAACTTAAGTCAAATAATATTTTCTCACCAGCGAGCTTACAATCTCTATTTAGTTCTTTCACTGCCCAGTAAGCTTTATGTTCTAATTCTAAGGGTAGGTGGCAAGCTTTCCCATAAACCATTTTATAAGGAGACATTCTCATAGGATTTTTGTAATTAGTTCTATAAGCCCATAAAGCATCATTCAAATTTTTAGCCCAGTTTTTTCTAGACCTATTAACAGTCTTTTGCAAGATAGATTTAATTTCTCTATTTGATAACTCTACTTGCCCGCTAGTTTGGGGGTGATAAGCTGAAGCAATTCTATGATTAACATCATACTTAGCGAGGGTCTTCCTAAAACCGCCATGAATGAAATGAGAACCCCCATCAGTCATGAGATACCTAGGCACTCCAAACCTAGGAAAGATAACATCCTTAAGCATTTTTAGAGAGGTTTCCCTGTCAGCACTTTTTGTAGGAATGGCTTCTACCCACTTAGTAACATAATCAACGGCAACAAGAATATGAGTGTAACCCTTCGAAGGAGGGAAAGGACCCATAAAGTCGAATCCCCAACAATCAAAAGGTTCAATAACTAGAGAGTAGTTCATAGGCATTTCATTGCATCTAGAAATATTACCAACACGCTAACATTCATCATAAGATAAAACAAATTTTCTTGCATCTTTAAAAAGGGTAGGCCAGTAGAAACCTGATTGTAGTACCTTTTGTGCGGTTCTATCTCCTGCATGATGTCCTCCATAGGCGCTACCATGACATTTACGCAATATCTCTTTTTGTTCATATTCTGGAACACACCTTCGCATAATACCATCAACTACTTCTTTGTATAAGTGTGGGTCATCCCAAAAATAATGCCTCAAATCATAAAAGAACTTTCTTCTTTGCTGAGCTGTAAAAGTTGGAGGCAAATACTTGGAGACAATAAAGTTAGCATAATCAGCATACCAAGGGCTTCCTCGTGAGCTCACCCCTACTGCGGCTAACTGTTCATTTGGGAAACTATCATTAACAGGCATAGGATCAAAAGAGATGTTTTCCAAACGAGAAAAATTATCAGCTACAGGGTTTTCAGCACCCTTCCTATCTACTATGTGTAGATCAAACTCTTGTAAAAGCAGTACCCATCTAATAAGCCTAGGCTTAGCGTCCTTCTTCGTCATAAGATATTTAATAGCATCATGATCAGTATGAATGGTTACTTTTGAGTCCACAATATAGGGCCTAAACTTATCACAGGCAAAAACAATAGCTAGAAATTCCTTTTCGGTAGTGGCATAATTCCTTTAAGCGGCGTCTAGAGTCTTACTAGCATAATGGATAACGTTTAAATTTTTATCAATACATTGCCCAAGGACAGCCCCTACAGCAAAATCACTAGCATCACACATTATTTCAAAGGGTAAGCTCCAATCAGGTGGTTGAACAATAGGGGCTGTAGTTAAAGCCTTCTTAAGAGTTTCAAAAGCTTCCCTACAATCATCATCAAAAACAAAAGGTACATCTTTTTGAAGAAGATTAGTGAGAGGTATTGATATCCTAGAGAAGTCTTTAATAAACCTCCTATAGAAACCAGCATGACCAAGGATACTACGAATACCTTTGATGTCTCTTGGACATGGCATCTTCTCAATTGCCTCAACCTTAGCTCTATCAACTTCTATGCCTCTTTCTGAAACTTTATGCCCAAGAACAATCCCTTCATTAACCATGAAGTGGCATTTCTCCCAATTAAGAACAAGATTAGTTTCTTCACATCTCTGCAAAAATTTATCAAGGTTGTGCAAACAATTATCAAAAGAAGTTCCATAGACAGAAAATTCATCCATGAACACTTCTACAATTTCCTCACAAAAACCATGAAAGATAGCAGACATGCACCTTTGGAAAGTAGCAGGAGCATTACATAAACCAAAAGGCATATGTCTATAAGCATAAGTTCCATAAGGGCAAGTAAAAGTAGTTTTTTCTTGATCTTGTTGTTTAACAGCAATTTGAGAGAAACCAGAATAACCATCAAGAAAACAAAAATGGGTCTTTTTAGACAAACTTTCCAACATTTGATCAATAAAAGGAAGCGGGTAGTGATCTTTCTTAGTAACTTTATTGACTTTCCTAAAATCAATGCACATCCTATAGCCTACCACTGTTCTTTGAGGAATAAGCTCGTCATTATCATTAGGGACAACGGTAATACCTCCCTTTTTAGGAACACAATGAACAGGACTAACCCATTCACTATCAGCAATAGGGTAAATAATACCAGCATCAAGGAGTTTCAATACCTCATTCCTTACCACTTCCTTCATCCTAGGATTTAAACGTCGTTGGTGCTCCACTACCGGCTTCGCATCTGGTTCTATGTTGATAGAGTTCTGACATATAGTGGGTGAAATCCCTTTTAAATCATCTAGAGTATAGCCCATGGCTCCTCGAAGTTTCCTCAAAACTTCCAATAACCTTTCTTCTTCCTTCCCTGAAAGTTTAGTGCTAACAATAACAGGATATATCTTTTTATCATCAATATAAGCATATTTAAGATCATCAGGGAGAGGTTTTAGATCGAAAACAGGATCCTTTTTAGGTGGCATCGTGGTACCCAAGTCTTCTACAGGCAAGTCGTGCTTAAGCATCATAGGTTGATCACGGAGAATCTTGTCAATCTCATTCCTTTCTTCCATGAAGATTTCACTTTCGTGATCTTCCATAAATTGCTGCAAAGCATTGTTAGGGGCAAGAGAATAGAAGCAAGTTGTTCAACCCTAAAATCTTCACTATGGGTTTCCTCTTCGCAAGGTTCTTTAGCAAATTTCGAAAAATTAAACTCATAAGATTCCCCATCAAACTTAGTAAAGATTTTCTCCCTCTTGCAATCAATAATAGCTCCACAAGTACTCAAGAAAGGTCTACCAAAAATGATAGGGTAGGTTTTACTAGCAGCCGAACCAAGTACTAAAAAATATGCAGGGTACTTAATCTTACCACAAAGAACTTCCACGTCTCGTACAATACCAATTGGAGAGATGGTCTCTCTATTCGCAAGGTGAATAACCACATCAATCTCTTCCAACTTGCAAGGACTGATTTCATGCATAATTTCTCTATAAAGCTCATAAGGAATAGCACTAGAACTTACACCAATATGACATAAACCATAATAGCAATGATCACCAATTCTAACAGAAAGCACAGGAACACTAGCCTTTTTAGTTCTATTGGGATGTGAAACAATATTAGAAGCATCCTCACAAAATACTATGTGCCCATCTTCTACGCTTTTAGTGACAAGGTCTTTCACAATTGCTACCACGGGTTCAATGTTTATTTGTTCATCAGGTTTTACAGTTCTTTTTTCACTTTTGGTGATTACATTAGTTATCATAGGATGGTCCTTTACCTTTTCGGGGAAGGGAATCTTCTCGATATAAGGTTCGGGTAAGATGGGGTCAATAATGCAATACTCAGCACTTCCAATAGGAGCATAGTCAACAATATCTTTGTAAGGTGCATGGTATTTGTTCCATCCCCTTTTTGGAATTTCGATATAGGAAGCAAAAGCTCTAAAGCAATTCATAATGACTTGCAAATCAAGACCATAAATATTACTAATATTTTGGAAGTCATCAGTTCCCATAAAAGATTCAATGCATTCATAATCATAATTTATACCTGACTTTCTACCTTTGTCATTTTCCCAAGCTTCAGCATTGTCTTGAATACGGTCTAGAAGGTCCCATTTAACTTCTTCTTCCATGCGAGTGAATGATCCAGCACAAGAAGCATCCAATAAATCTTTATCATGTAGAGGGAGGCTCGCATAAAAGTTATTGATAATAATATTGTTGGGGAGCTCATGAATGGGACATTTGAGCATTAGTAACTTCAATCTCCCCCAAGCTTGAGTTGTACTCTCTCCATCAAGAGGCCAAAAGTTGTATATTTGATTCCGATCTTTATGAATCTCACTAGGAGGATAAAACTTTGAATAAAAGAGAGGCACTATTTCCTCCCATTCCAGAGCTTGACCATTCTTCAGCAGCTTATACCATTCCTCAGCTCTTCCTTTTAGTGATAATGAGAATAACTTCTTATTAACTTGATCTGTAGTAATACCTGCACGCTTGAACAACCCGCATAATTTGTGTATAAAGAGTAAATGATCACCGGGATGGACAATTCCATCCCCAACATAGTAGTTATCCATAACACGATCAATAATTCTTGTAGGTATTTTGAAAACATCATTCTCAGCAGGTGGTGGCTTATCTACTACCATACCAATGGTAGTAGCATTACCAAATAAGAAACTCAGCGAATTATCCATAACAAAAATAAAGCAACTAGCAGAAGTAAACAATATTCACAATAGAAGTTTCCTTTACCAGTTCCACTCTCCAATAGCGCTTCACTCCCTGACAACAGCGCCAGAAAATAGTCTTGATGACCCATAAGTATAGGGGGTGTATCGCAGTATTTTCGATAAGTAAGAGTGTTGAACCCAACGAGGAGAAGAAGGTGCTGGCTAGTGGTATGGATCAAGAATTCTCTGCAAATACTTAGCAAACAAATTTTTAGGGGTTTTCGATAAAGCAAGTAAACAAAGTACGAGTAAATAAAAGATAGTAGGAATAAATGCAGCAAGTGGCCCAATCCTTTATGCAGCAAAGGACAAGCCGGTTGTATTTCTTAAGATGACCAAACGTTCTCGAGGACACATGGGAAGACTATCAAGTGCTTTCGCTTCATATAGTCGATTAATCTTCTTTAGCTTGCTAAGTGTTGTGTGGGTGAACCTGTGCTAATGTACCACCCCATCCAAGACTAATACATACTTGTGATTATACCCCTTGCAAACATCCGTAAGTACAAGAAAGTAATTAAGGTAGAAACCTAACCATAGCTTTAAACTCTAAGACCCTTATGTCCCTTGTGCAATGGTTTCGTAACGGGGGTTCAGGTTTCTGACACTCCAGCAACCCCTACGATTAGTAGCCAAATACACAATGCATTCCCCTAGGACCATATAGGTGAAGTGTCATGTAGTCGACGTTCACATGACACCACTAGAACAAGTACACCACAACTTAAATAACAATCTATTGAATCTTTCTCAACGCAACTCCACTACTAACAACAAGACTTCTCCCATGTCCTCAAGAACAAAATGAACTAATCACGAGACATCATATGGATCATGATCAGAGATGGAATAATGATGTATAACAATCTGAACATAAACAATAATTCAATGGTTCACTCAATAGCATCAACTACAAAGAGTAATCAACACCGGGAAAGTTTCCCCTGTGAACTATGCAAGATTCAACTCAATTGTTACAGCAATATGGAGATGGTGATGAGGGTGCTGATGGTGATGATGGTGGTGATGATGGTGATGATGATCCCGATGAAGTCCAGCTTGATGGTGGTGTTGATGGTGACGATCTCCCCTCTCCGGGAAGGAATTCCCTCGGCAGAAATCTGTCTGCCGGAGAGATCTTTCTCTTTCGGTGTTTTCCACCCCGTAGAGGCAGCGGAATATTTCTGTGGTCGCTCTCCGAGTCTTAGGGTTTCGTGGGGATGATATACGCCAGAGGGGAGAGGCTGGAGTGGGCCAGGGCGGCCACACCACTCCCAAGCGCGGCCTAGGCCTACCCGCGCCATGGGGTGGTGTGGGCCCCCTGAGGCCCACCTCCACTCCATCTTCTGGCATCCTGAGTCTTCTGGAAAAATAGGATTTTCCATATATTTTCCTGGATTTTCTGATCTTCGTGAATTTTACCTCCAAACAGCACCTTTTCCATCAGAATCCTGACTGCAGCGGTCCATGCTCCAAAAGTCATCATCCATGCAAAAACAGATGAAATAACATAAGTATCACCTCCCAATATGAAATATATCAATGAATAATAGTGAATTAAGACATAGAATAGTGATGCAAAATGGACGTATCACCCCTTCACCTATAAGAAGCCCCTAGGACGAAAACCCTAAATAGAACAGCCTCCAACCACGAAAAGTTCTGTAGCGCTGCCGCCACCGAAGGGGAGATTCGGGGGAAAGAAAGTCTCTGTTCCGGCACCCTTCCGGGACGGGGAAGTGCCCCCAGAGCCATCTCCATCAATCTCCACCACCATCTCCATCGCCGTTGCTGATTCCCATGATGATGAGAGAGTAGTTTTTCCTTGAGGCTAAGGGCTCTATCGGTAGCTATGTGTTCATATCTCTCTCTATGCATGATCATATTGTGATCACGAGCTTTGTAATCAAGTAGATCTACTTTGCTACTCAAGTGTTTTAATAGATCTCTGCTCTTCCCATGTGTGTGAAAGTGACAATGTGCACACCTGAAGGGAATATGCCCGAGAGGCAATAATAAAGTGGTTATTATCTTATTCCATGTTTATGATAAATGTTTATTTTTCATGCTATAATTGTATTGATCGGAAACGTCAATATATGTGTGT
The DNA here is from genome assembly GCA_910589775.1 of Avena eriantha. Taxonomy (NCBI): domain Eukaryota; kingdom Viridiplantae; phylum Streptophyta; class Magnoliopsida; order Poales; family Poaceae; genus Avena; species Avena eriantha. The sequence continues at coordinate 496,204,774 of OU342741.1, read as the reverse complement.
TTAATAAACAAATAAAAGGTTCCTAGTTATGCCTCTCTTATAGACTAGCTCGTTGATTAACAAGATGATCAAGGTTTCCTGATCATGGACATTGGATGTTGTTAATAACGAGGTCACAACATTGGTGGAATGATGTGATGAACATTCATCCGAAGTATAGCATTACAATCAAAGTCATTATGTTTATATTGCTATAACACTATACGAAGTAATCTTTATCCTTAGACCATGAGATCATGTTAATTGCTAACATCGGAAGAGTATCTTGATAACATCAAACGTCACACCGTAATAGGGTGACTATAAGGATGGGTTCAATGCTATGAAGGTGTTATGTTGAGGCTCATGGATCAAGAGTAGAATTTTTAATCTCGATGACGGATAGATATACTCTGGGCCCTCTCGGTGATATCACATTGAAATAGCTTGCAAGCAAGTGATGTGATCACTAGAATGTTATATCACGGGAACGAGATAAGAGTGCATGTCGGTAACGACATCAAACTAGGTATGGAGATACCGATGATCGAATCTCGGACATGTAATATATCGCGAGACAAAGGGATTTAGTTACTAGTGTTAAAGGTTCTCACGATCACAGAAGTCCTCATTGAATGTGTAGGAGTCAGTAGTGGCCATTCTTAGTTTTATGTGCATTGTCCCAAGACTTGTTGATTGATGCATAACTTTGATATTGCTTGTTCTTAAACTATTTGTATCTAGTCACCCTTATGAACTTTGAAGGTGTCCTATGCAATTGTGTTTTCCTACACTATGAAGGACAAGCTGAATACCATTTTCATTATGCTTTATTTATGTGAAACAAACAAACGTCTTGCAAAGCATTGTTATTCATGAATCTTTTGTTTGTACCTTTTCATGTTACAACATAGTTGTTATGTCTTATTGATAGAACTTTATCTTTCATGCTATGTTGAAGTACTTTGATCCCAGCCTATCAATGTTTTACAAATACATTGATCAAGTTTATGATGGTGCATGTCACCTCAAAAGTTATTCTTTCTTTTTATCACTTACCTACTCGAGGACGAGCAGGAGTTAAGCTTGGGGATGTTGATACGTTGCTAACGTATCTATAATTTTTGATGTTCCATGCTTGGTTTATATCTTCTTTCTTATGTTTTGTCCACACTTTGGAGTACTTTTTATACACTTTCTTGGACTAACCTATTAACAAGATGCCATAGTGCCAACTGCCTGTTTTCTGCTGTTTTTGGTTCCAGGAAAGTCAAAAAATGAATATTCTCGGAAATGGACAGGACAAAAGCCAAAGTCAATATTTCACCGAGGGGGACACGGAGCCAGAATACGAGATGGAGAGGGGCCAGGGGCCAGCCACACCAGCTAGCCACGCGGATAGGCCTGGCCCATGCCAGGGGGTGGTCTGGCCGCCCCAGGCATCCGCTCGGCCTCCCCTTTCACCTATAAGTTGCCTCCGATGCAGAAACCCTAAGTACCTGATCAAAATTCCACGAAAGAGTCTGTAGTCGCCGTCATCTCCATCCCTAGATCGGGAGGGGTCTGAAGCTCTTCTCGGCACCTTGCCGGAGAGGGGAATTCACCTTGGAGGCCTTCATCATCATCATGCAAGCCTCCGGTGTGATGCGTGAGTAGTTCATCTCTGGACTACGGGTCCATGTAGTAGCTAGATGGATGGTTCTTCTCCTTTGTGCTACCATGTTTAGATCTTGTGAGCTCCGTTCATGATCAAGATCATCTATTTGTAATCCTACATGTTGTGTTTGAGATGCTATTTCAGATTGATTATTGATTCTATCATGTCTTTGTTATTTGTGATCTTCCATGCTTTCCGTTGTTAGTAGCTATCTTGGCCGAGTAGATGCTAGCAACTCCAAGAGGGAGTATTTATGCTCGATAGTGGGTTCATGCCTCTAGTAATCTGGGGAAGTGACAGAAATATCTAAGGTACTAGATGTGTTGTTGCTACTAGGGAGAAAACATCAATCCTTTGTTCATAGAACAATTGTATTGTTTACTTTACACGCAATGCTTAATGCAATTATCTATTGCTTGCAACTTAATACTGGAGGGGGTTCGAATGATAACCTGAAGGTGGATTATTAGTCATAGATGCAGTTGGATTACGGTCTATGTATAATGTTGCAATGCCCAATCAAATCTCATAGGAGTCAAGATGATTAGTATATGCATGTATACTTTCTCGATGTTTGTCAATTGCCCAGCTGTAATTTGTTCACCCAACATGTCATCTATCTTAAGGAGAATCACCACTAGTGAACTATGGACCTCGGTCCTTTCTTTTACCATCAATTTACAATCTACTATTTACTGTTTTCTGTTTACTTTCTACAAGCTATTACTTTGTTCCTCACAATACGTTTAATCCTTTGTTTTCATCAAAACTGGTGAGATTGACAACCTCACTGTAAGTTGGGGACAAAGTTTTGTGGCTATGTTGTGCCGGATTCCAAGTTGAAAACAACACCTTGGAGGTGTTTCCTTGCTCCTACTGGTTCGATAACCTTGGTTTCACAACTGAGAGAAAATTTGTTGTTCTGCTCATCATACCTTCCTCTTGGGGTTCCCAACGAGCTCATCATATCTTGAGCCAACAAGCATATTTCTGGTGTCGTTGCCGTGGATTGAAGGAAAAAGCACCCACGTCAACCACGCGCCAGCAGTCATGCCGATTTTTTCCGTGAATTTTCTTGTTACTAATTAAAAGGGTTCCTCTTTAATTATACATTGCTAGCTAGCCATGTCGTCTTCCGAAAAATGCAACGCAATGCCGGTGCCGGGCAAGACTTGGGTTCGCACTATGAGATATGTTGCAAGAGTCGCAGGAGCCGGAGCAAAGGGGCAGAGGCGATGTTGATGATGATGATGATCAGGGAAGCACCGACGAGGAAATAGAGGATTACGAGGAAATGGAGGAAATCATTGCTAGTGGCACCACTAGGGTCGCTCCAAGACTACTAGCCAAGCCAAAAAAGCGTCGGGAACAGTGGTCAGACAAGGTCGACACTATCAGGAAATCATTCATAGTGGTTGACAAAGACGGTGTGCCTCAGGAGCCTAAGGAACTTGCCAAGGGGTACGGTCTCCAAGTGGTAGCAATCCTTCGGGAAGTCATCAATCTCAACAAAGTGAACATCGAAGATAAAAAGAAGGAGCATTTGCGCATCCAACTCATTTCAAGGCTGCACGCACGATACGAGTTCCCTGAAGACTACCGCAACCAAGATCTCGAAAAAAATTTATGAAAACCTATCCCCTTACCAGGTTTAGTAAAGCCCTGAGTGGTTTTAAAACTATGGTGAGGATGATGATTAGTGAGGGTTCAGATTATGCAAACATCAAAAATCGCTTTCCGGCAGTTAAAGAAGCGGACTTGACTGCTTTCCTTACCAATGAAGAGCTAGATCACACCAAGGTGAAAAAGGCCTGGGAAAAAGGATGAAAGACATGAACATAGGTAACCACCGTCTCAGTTTCCGTGGTTATGATGGCAAGGCAGATGTTTGGGAGAAGGAGGTCCTGGCCTATATAGATCAGGGCATTGTGAACCCGTATGACAAGTACATCCACCCGGAGACAAAGAGATTTATCAGGTCTCGGTGACATAAAGAAACTGAGACCAGGGAACTCGTCACGGACCCCAAGGTGGTGCAGGGTGTTCGTTTCGTCATGGACCCGAAGGTGACGGCTATTGAGAAAGAAGTGGTAAGAAATTTACCATCTTAATTAGATCCTCTCATCAAATCAATTAAATTCTAGAATGAGAATTAATGGTCCTCGTTACTTATGCAGATAGAAGAAGAACAAGCAGAATCATGCTCGTCCCAAACATCGACGGCCAAGTTCCCATGGGACATTCCTTTTGTCAAGGCGTTGAATAAGGTAAAGAATGTATCACGTACGAAAAATCCGCATATGGGCCCTGTGGTTGGCACCGGAGGAGCTCGCAAGAATGTTAACCATGGCTTGGCTATCCCTAGTACTAAGGAGTCACAACAGGCGGTGCGAGAGGAGAGTAGACGCCGGCAGATCCAGGAGACAGGGGTTCTGAGGGAGAAGTTGGTGAGCCTGAAAGCAAGCATCCCACAACGGGTATATGACGCGGTGGCCAATAGGGTCAATGAACACATGCCTACCATGATAGAGTCTCTCGCGGTTTATATCATTGGAGGCTGCAAGGGGCCGATCCCGGTGATCAGCTTAGGTGGTAGCAACTCGCACAACGGGCCACAACAGGGTGAAAGTGCATCACGAGAAGATGCACCTGTTATATTGGTGACTCTACTCGGGAGCAATGCAGGTTCTAGCAGCCTCTTCGTCACTTGCACGCCCGCCCCCGGTCCATCGACATTAGCTAAGCTCGACGCCCTCACGGTAATTAATTGAGCGTCTCAAGCCTCAGAAAGTTAATTACTTCATCATCGCCCCCTCTTTGACCTACATGTTTTCACAAGAGAATGAGGTAGAATGCACCTTGCTAATGAAAGTGAACAACAAGTTGAAGGATGTTGCGAAGGGAAGCATCATTATGCCACTCCACCGCAAGTTCCACGGCAATGATATGCCCCATGGCGTGCACCGAGTTTGCGTGGATCGGGCATTAGATGGATGCGAAGATATGTATCCTCCTAATCAACCCGTAGAAGCCGATAGCGATTTGAAGGTAGGACAATTCAAGGATTAGATTTTGCTATGGCCAAAAAGCCTAATTCAGCTGAACACCACCTTAGGGTTGGCGGCAAGCCAAGGCAAGGTCGCCCCACCGGTTACGCAAGCGTTTCAGGGGTCTGGTCATCCTCCCAAGCCCGTGACACATGATGCTAGAGAGGATACCCTCAATGATTTCATCGCTGGTTTAGATATGGACCATGATCTCACAAAGGGGAGACATGAAGGATTGAAGAATAAGTTGTTCAATTCTCAAGAAACTCTTGAGGAAGTTGCCGACTTCACCGGTCATCAAGAATCTTTGGTTAGCCCGAATACACTCCTTGGTGTGACCATGCAGGCGATGAGAGAATGTGGCACTCCCCTGTTCTTGAAGTAGAAGCAAAGGAAAAAGGTCTACAAAGAAGAAAGGTGCCTCCACAAGCCAGTCGGCTCCTAACGTTCTGGCGGATAGGTTACCCACCTAGTGGCGGAGCATGCATTGGCTGTGTGAACCGATGCTGCCTCCAGAGGTCATGGACTCAACTCATGACCGAGGATATGAGGAGCGTGCATGACACTGTTCTGTACCTAGAGAAGGAACTTCTGAAAAGCAAATCTCCCTCCTACCCGCTCCTTGTTGGCAAGGTGCCCCCAACGTCGGCTTTGTGGATATTTACCTCACAGAGATGTTATTCATAAGGTTCGATGACATCGTCAATGTCTTCCACTTGAAACGTCTCCACCGCCTTGGTCCGCCTATAGTAGCGCTCAAAATGGCGCACAATATCATGGTAGAGCTAACCCCGGGCATCGTGATAATGGACCCCTTCTACATGCTCGAGTCCGTCATGGCTAGTTGATACGTTGCAAACGTATCTATAATTTTTGATGTTCCATGCTTGGTTTTTATCTACTTTCTTATGTTTTGTTCCAACTTTGGAGTACTTTTTATACACTTTCTTGGAATAACCTATTAACAAGATGCCATAGTGCCAGCTGCCTGTTTTCTGTTATTTTTGGTTCCAGGAAAGTCAGAAAATGAATATTCTCGGAATTGGACGGGACAAAAGCCAACGTCAGTTTTTCACCGAGGGGGACACGGAGCCAGAATATGAGACGGAGAGGGGCCACAGGGCCGCCACACCACCTGGCCGCGCCAGGGGGTGGTGTGGCCACCTAGGGCACCCCCTCGGCCTCCCCTTTCGCCTATAAGATGCCTCCAATACAGAAACCCTAAGTACCCGATAAAAAACTCCACGAAAGAGTCTGTAGCCACCATCATCTCCATCCCTAGATCGGGAGGGATCTGAAGCTCTTCCCGGCACCATGACGAAGGGGAGAATTCACCCTGGAGGCTGATACGGCCATTTTGCATCACTATTCTATGTCATAATTCACTGTTATTCATTCATATATTTCGTATTGAAAGGTGATACTTATGTTATTTCATCTGTTTTTGCATGGTTGATGACTTTTGGAGCATGGACCGCTGGAGTCAGGATTCTGATGGAAAAGGTGTTGTTTGGAGGCAAAATTCGCAAAGATCAAAAAATCCGGGAAAATATACAGAAAATCCTATTTTTCTAGAAGACGGAGGCTGCCAGAAGGAGGAGTGGAGATGGGCCACAGGGGGGACACACACCCCCTAGAGCGGGCCACCCTAGGCCGCGCCACCAGGTGGTGTGGCCGCCCTGGCCCACCTCTGGCTCTCCCCTCTGGCGTATATATTCGTCCCTAAACCCTAAGACTCGGGGAGGGACCACAGAAAGATTTCGCCGCCTCTGCGGGGCGGAAAACACCGAGAGAGAAAGATCTCTCTGGCAGACAGATTTCTATCGGGGGAATTCCTTCCCGGAGAGGGGAGATCATCGCCATCAACACCACCATCAAACTGGACTTCATCGGGATCATCATCATCATCACCACCATCATCACCATCAGCACCCTCATCACCATCTCCATATTGCTGTAACAATTGCATTGAATCTTGCATAGTTCATAGTGGAAACTTTCCCGGTGTTGATTACTCTTTGTAGTTGATGCTACTGAGTGAACCATTGAATTATTGTTTATGTTCAGATTGTTATACATCATTATTCCATCTCTGATCATGATCCATATGATGTCTTGTGAGTAGTTCATTTTGTTCTTGAGGACGTGGTAGAAGTCATGTTGTTAGTAGTGGAGTTATGTTGAGAAAGACTCAATAGTTTGATATTTAAGTTGTGGTGTACTTCTTCTAGTGGTGTCATGTGAACGTCGACTACATGACACTTCACCTATATGGGCCTAGGGGAATGCATTGTGTATTTGGCTAATAATCGTAAGGGTTGCCGGAGTGACAGAAACCTAAACCCCCGTTAGGAAACCATTGCACAAGGGACGTAAGGGTCTTAGAGTTTAAAGATGTGGTTAGGTTTCTACCTTAATTACTTTCTTGTACTTACGGATGTTTGCAAGGGGTATAATCACAAGTATGTATTAGTCCTAGGAAGGTCGGTACATTAGCACAGGTTCACCCACACAACACTTAGCAAGCTAAAGAAGATTAATCAACTATATGAAGCGAAAGCACTTGACAGTCTTCCCATGTGTCCTCGAGAACGTTTGGTCATCTTAAGTAATACAACCGGCTTGTCCTGGGCCACTTGCTGCATTTATTCCTACTGTCTTTTATTTACTCGTACTTTGTTTACTTGCTTTATCAAAAACCCCTAAAAATCCGTTTGCTAAGTATTTGCAGAGAATTCCTAATCCATACCACTAGCCAGCACCTTCTGCTCCTCGTTGGGTTCGACACTCTTACTTATCGAAAATATTGTGATAGACCCCCTATACTTGTGGGTCATCAAGACTATTTTCTGGCGCTGTTGCCGAGGAGTTAAGCGCTATTGGAGAGTGGAACTGGTAAAGGAAACTTCTACTGTGAGTATTGTTTACTTCTGTTAGTTGCTTTATTTTTGTTACGGATAATTCGCTGAGTTTCTTATTTGGTAATGCTACTACCACTGCTCAGGTAGTAGATAAGCCACCACCTGCTGAGAATGATGTTTTTAAAATACCTACAAGAATTATTGATCGTGTTATGGATAACTACTATGTTGGGGATGGAACTGTCCATCCCGGTGATCATTTGCTCCTTATACACAAATTATGCGGGTTGTTCAAGTGTGCAGGTATTACTACAGATCAAGTTAAGAAGAAGTTATTCTCCTTATCACTAAAAGGAAGAGCTGAGGAATGGTATAAGCTGTTGAAGAATGGTCAAGCTCTAGAATGGGAGGAAATAGTGCCTCTCTTGTATTCAAAGTTTTATCCCCCTAGTGAGATTCATAAAGATCAAAATCAAATATACAACTTTTGGCCTCTTGATGGAGAGAGTACAGCTCAAGCTTGGGGGAGATTGAAGTTACTAATGCTCAAATGTCCCATTCATGAGCTCCCCAACAATATTATTATCAATAACTTTTATGCAAGGCTCCCTCTACATGACAAGGATTTATTGGATGCTTCTTGTGCTGGATCATTCACTCGCATGGAAGAAGAAGCTAAATGGGATCTTCTGGACCGTATTCAAGACAATGTTGAAGCTTGGGAGAATTAAAAAGGTAGAAAGTCAGGTATAAATTATGATTATGAATGCATTGAATCTTTTATGGGAACTGATGACTTTCAAAATATGAAAAATGTTTATGGTCTTGATTTGCAAGTTATTACGAATTACTTCAGGGCTTTTGCTTCTTATATTGAAATTCCAAAAAGGGGATGGAACAAGTACCATGTACCTTATAAAGATAGTGTTGACTGTGTTCCTGTTGGGAGTGCTGAGTATTGCATTATTGATCCCATCTTACCTGAACCTTATATTGAGAAGATTCCCTTCCCAGATAAGGTAAAGGATCATCCTATGATAACTAATGTAATCACCAAAGGTGAAAAGAGAACTGTAAAACCTGATGAACAAATAAACGTTGAACCTGTGGTAGCAATTGTGAAAGACCTTGTCAGTAAAAGCATAGAAGATGGACACATAGTCTTTTGTGAGGATTCTTCTAACATTGTTTCACATCCTAATAGAACTAAAAAAGCTAGTGTCCATGTGATTTCTGTTAGAATTGGTGATCATTGCTATTATGATATATGTGATATTGGTGCAAGTTCTAGTGCTATTCCTTATGAGCTTTACAGAGAAGTTATGCATGAAATCAGTCCCTGCGAATTGGAAGATATTGATGTGGTTATTCACCTTGCTAATAGAGATACCATCTCTCCAATTGGTATTGTACGAGACGTGGAAGTTCTTTGTGGTAAGATTAAGTACCCTGCTGATTTTCTAGTACTTGGTTCAGCTGCTAGTAAATATTATCCTATTATCTTTGGTAGACCTTTCTTGAGTACTTGTGGAGATATTATAGATTGCAAAAGGGAGAAAATCTTGACTAAGTTTGATGGGGAATCTTATGAGTTTAATTTCTCAAAATTCGCTAAAGAACCTTGTGAAGAGGAAACCCATAATGAGGATTTTAGAGTTGAACAACTTGCTTCTATTTCTCTTGCTCCTAACAATGCTTTGCCGCAATTTATGGAAGATCATGAAAGTGAAATCTTCATGGAAGAAAGGAATGAGATTGACGAGATTCTCCGTGATCAGCCTAAGATGCTTAAGCATAACTTGCATGTAGAAGACTTGGGTACCACGTTGCCACCTAAAAAGGATCCGGTTTTCGATCTAAAACCTCTCCCTGATGATCTTAAATATGCTTATATAGATGATAAAAAGATATATCTTGTTATTATTAGCTCTAAACTTTCAGGAAAAGAAGAGGAAAGGTTATTGGAGGTTTTGAAGAAACACCGAGGAGCTATGGGCTATACCATGGATGATTTAAAAGGGATTTCACCTACTATATGCCAGCATTCTATCAACATAGAACCAGATGCAAAGCCAGTAGTAGAGCATCAACGACGTTTAAATCCTAAGATGAAGGAAGTGGTAAGAAATGAGGTATTGAAACTCCTTGATGCTGGTATTATTTACCCTATTGCTGATAGTGAATGGGTTAGTCATGTTCATTGTATTCCTAAAAAGGGAGGTATTACCGTTGTTCCTAATGATAATGATGAGCTTATTCCTCAAAGAATAGTAGTAGGCTATAGGATGTGCATTGATTTTAGAAAAGTCAATAAAGTTAGTAAGAAAGATCACTACCCTCTTCCTTTTATTGATCAAATGTTGGAAAGGTTGTCTAAACAGACCCATTTTTGTTTTCTTGATGGTTATTCTGGTTTCTCTCAAATTGCTGTTAAACAACAAGATTAAGAAAAAACTACTTTTACATGCCCTTACAGAACTTATGCTTACAGACGTATTCCTTTTGGTTTATGTAATGCTCCTGCTACTTTTCAAAGGTGCATGTCTGCTATCTTTCATGGTTTTTGTGAGGAAATTGTAGAAGTGTTCATGGATGACTTTTCTGTCTATGGAACTTCTTTTGATAATTGTCTGCACAACCTTGATAAATTTTTGCAGAGACGTGAAGAAACTAATCTTGTTCTTAATTGGGAGAAATGCCACTTCGTGGTTAATGAAGGGATTGTCCTTGGGCATAAAGTTTCTAGAAGAGGCATAGAAGTTGATAAAGCTAAGGTTGAGGCCATTGAGAAGATGCCATGCCCAAGAGACATCAAAGGTATTCGTAGTATCCTTGGTCATGCTGGTTTCTATAGAAGGTTTATTAAAGACTTTTCTAGGATTTCAAAACCCCTCACTAATCTTCTTCAAAAAGATGTACCCTTTCTTTTTGATGATGATTGTAAGGGAGCTTTTGAAACTCTTAAGAAGGCTTTAACTATAGCCCCTATGGTTCAACCACCTGATTGGAGTTTACCCTTTGAAATAATGTGTGATGCTAGTGATTTTGCTGTAGGTGCTGTCCTTGGGCAACGAATTGATAAAAATTAAACCAATATTCATTATGCTAGTAAGACTTTAGACGCTGCTCAATGGAATTATGCTACTACTGAAAAGAAATTTCTAGCTGTCGTTTTTGCTTGTGATAAGTTTAGACCCTATATTGTAGACTCAAAAGTCAACATTCATATTGATCATGCTGCTATTAAATACCTTATGACGAAAAGGGATGCTAAGCCTAGGCTTATTAGATGGGTGCTGCTTTTACAAGAGTTTGATCTACATATAGTAGATAGGAAAGGTGCTGAAAACCCTATAGCTAATAATTTACCTCGATTGGAAAACAT